>SMDT01002147.1:25000-473421 GCA_005392925.1 Aquilaria sinensis
GGTGTTAAATACTGTTACCGTTATGTATATTGCAGCCAAAATTTTTAAGGTATACTGTATGTTATACCGTGCTGCATACCGTTACCGTTTTCACAAAAAAACTTCTCTCTCCTACCAAGAAAAACAAATAATACTCCTATCCAATGTGTTAAATACTGTTACCGTTAGGTATACTGCAGCCAAAATTTTTAAGGTATACTGTATGTTATACCGTGCTGCATACCGTTACCGTTTTCACAAAAAATAAATGTTAGAATATTATTGTAAGATTATGTAATTTGTTTAATAATTTATTTTACACATTTTATATGTATTCTAACTTTTCTCATCACAATTTGTCAAATATAAATAAAATATATATGATACAAGATATTTTTTAATACAAAAACATAAGAAAAATGTTATATATGGATCAAAATAAATAATACTAAAAAAACTAATTTATTGATATGCCATAAATATAAATAATACCATCCATATACTTTGCATATACTATAAATATAAATAATACCATCTATTAATTTTTTATATTAATTAAGAAAAGTAACAAAAAAATTAAAAGTAAATGTTTATTTTATTATATGTGTATTATTTTTATTTTAATGTTTTATATATTAATGATATTTTAATGTAAAAAAATATAGGTACAAAAAATTAAACACCGCGGTACATTCCACGTGGTATTTGCGATATACCACTGTTTTTTGACAAAATATATACAAAAAATATGCGGTATGCGATATATTATGAAATAACGGGATATACTGTGTGGTAAAATAACAAAACACAAAAATATTTGCACCGTATACCCATGGTAAGCGGTATACTGCAGTATTTAATTCAGTGCTTCTATACACCACGGAGGTTTGATATTTCTAAAACCCCATTTCCTATTACTTGTTTTAGGAGCATGAGCCCAATTTTAAATTGGGCCTGGAACAATGCTACGATGTCCGGATGGGCCTTTGAAACTAAATCTTTTGGTGAATCTAAAAAAAAAAAAAAAACTTTTTGGGTTTTTCAACCTTTCTTCTTCAGACTTTAGCCCAGCTGCTTGGCCAGTCATTTACGTAGACTTCCTAATGCACCAAGTTTTGGTTTTAGCTCTCAAAAGTCCTTGAAGCATAAAGTTGCATTTGAAACTCGATCAAAAAGCTAAATGGCTGTAGAGCCCATATCAGTTTGGATGTACTTTGGCTCGTTTCATGCCTTTCTAGTTGTGCCTTGAAAGTTGAAACTCCACTTGCTAGCTTAATTCTATCTGAAAAAAAAAATAAAAAGAAATAGAATGTTAAATTTATCATTTTTATATTTGGTATTCTATCCTTAAATTCATCATCTCAATATTTGTTTTCTCTATATTTTTATTTTCGTGCAAAATCTAAATGTTTCAAATATAGGATGAATGAGTAATATTAAAGTTCTTTTCCAAAAAAAAAAAATGTTTCATATATTCTTTAAGAGTAAATTGCATAAATGATCTCTAACATTTAATCATTGTTTGCTTTTAGTTTCTAACCTATTAAATATTATGTTTTGGTCCTAAATCTATTAAAATTGTTTTATTTTGGTCTCTCGTCAAATGAAATTCATTAATTTAGAATAATTGTCTGACAGAAACTTTTTAAATTATAGTTTAAATATTTGATAACTGTATTTCAATAAATTGAAAAAGTTTAATATTTTTTAACAGTAAATAGATAATTTAAATTAATAATTTTTTCTTTCTGAATAGAATAAGTTCAATTTGCAAAGAAGAAAAAAGGTGATTCAAATTTTTCACTAACTATAAAAAATTTATTATACTTAATAAATTTATTGCAAAACAGTTATCAGATAGTTTAAATTATTATCTAAAAAATTTGTTATCAGACAAATGCTTGGAGTTAACAAATTTAGTCAATTTAGGACAAAAATGAAACATTTTCAATAGATTTATGACTAAAACAAAACATTTTAATAGGTTTAGGACTAAAAAAGAATATTTAATATGTTAGGGGCTAAAAAGAAATAATAACTAAAGGTTATGGACCATTTATAAAATTTACTCTATTCTTTAAGGACATTAAAAAAGTTGTTTCATGTATTTTGTAGGGACATTATAAAAAGAACTTGTTTCATATTGTTTGGTGAGTAAAATAGTAGTTTTCACTTTTCATTCTTAAGGAGACATTTATTTTTTTATGAGAAAAATAAAAGGAAAATAATTGTCAAGGGTTTTAAACAAACTAAACAATTATATGAATGTGCTTGTTCATTCATTTAACAACTGTTGAAGACATACGTGAACATTAAATGAACATCATTTACATGTTTGTATTATTTGTTTACAGTTCGAAAACATATGTTCCAAGAAAACATAAAGATCAAATAATTGAATCTTAAAGGACGAGCAAACCTATAAACACGTAAGCATCTTTTATGTATTCACAAAAGTTAAGTATTGACAAATATCCATAAATATAAATACATATTAAAGTTTATTATAAACAAGCTCCGAAGCATATGGTCAATAGTAGGATTGTATTTGTTCACGGCTATATCTTTTTCATTTATTTTTTAGGCAAATTACCAAACCAACCCCCCGCCCATAGTATAGGCTAACCTACATTTGTGTTCTCCCTATTTCAAATACCTACATTTTCTTCCTTGAAAAGTTAACTCCGTCAAGCACCATTATGGTAGAAAAAAGAAAATTCCTACTTTTGCCCTTTTATCTTTCTTTCATAAAAATTTCGCCTCTCCAAATTTTAAATCCAACAATCTAGGCCAGATTTAGAAAATTTCTAGAATATTTAAATTCCTAAAACCAGATGTCTTCGTCTTGGCGTCTGAGCTCATTTGGGATAAACCAGAAAGTTGATTACTCTAGATGATCAAATCCGTCAAGTTCTGGGAATTCTGAAATAAGAAACCCATAAGCTAGAGAGATATTTGAGAAATAACTTGACATGTTGGGCAATCGATAAACGAAATGGTTCTCACAACTCAATCGTCTTTCGGCAATTCGAGAAGTTCATCAACTTCTTTTATCAATTTGCAACTCCTTTGAATCAAGGACAAAATGTGCTTGATCATACGCCACTCTTGCTCATCGGTCATTTTTCTTCCTTCGACTGCGCCCAAAATCTTACCGGTTAACCCATCATGTCCAAATCAAAAGCTCCTCAATCTTTTAAGATTCCAGATCGAACAAGGCAACACTTTACTGATATTGCTTCTATAAGCCAACAATTGCAACAAAAAATATAGTTTCTAGCCTCACTAGGCAAAGGCCCTGATAATCTATTGTTGTATATATTCAGGGTCATAAAAAAAAAAATCAAGTATCCCAATCTCTTTTGGGATTTAAGCCTTAAATTGATTGTTGTTAAGTTTCAGGATCTTCAAGCTTGAGCATTTCCCAATCTCGTTTGATATATTCCGAGACGATTTTCGAATCGGATGATCTCGAAGATGAAGTTGTGAAGCAATTTGGTGCTGAACTTCAATTGACCCTATGATTCTTACATGATTAGAACTAATTGTTTGCGATTTGAGAAGCAAAGCTCTTTCTGACAACAGAAGATTGAAGAAGACCTTTCCTCCAAGTTGTTGTAGTCACTGGTGTTACTTTTTCAGCTCCGCTTTTTGTACCTGAACTGAAAAGTCACCGATACCTGGCTTTGATGGCTTGGAACGAGGAGTCTCTGGTTTTTCAGTTTCGTGATTCCTTGATTTTTATGTTATTAATTCTTATATGAGATTATTTCGGTTGATCGGAACAGGGCTGTGACGTTGAAGATGGTGGAGAGCAAAGATATGAGCGGGGGGATGGAGGGAGATGAGGGCATGCTTGTCAAGTGCAGAAGTTGTGGGGTAAAATTTTTAGGAAATAAAGCTAAGAAGGAGAAAGTAGGCATTTATTCTTTACTGTTTTAGCAGTCATCAATGGAGTTAAATTTTTATGGGGAAAAGTGTAGGTATTTAAAACAAAGAGACACAAGTGTAGGTTACACTAGACCTGGGGGTGTTCCAGGTAAGTTTCCATTATTTTTTTGTTATTCCCTCTTCCTTACCAAAACTTGTCACCAAAATCGAAAATTTGGGGAAACTGCAGAACAAGTATGGAGTTGAATTACCGAAATAGCCTCAGAGGAACAAAAAAAGCAAGCAACTGCTGATGCCATTCAAAACACGATAAAATTACAAAAATCTCCATATAGTTTGGTCTAACTTACATTTTGCCCCTTCTATTTTCAAAAACCCACATTGTACCCTCTATTTTTTCTACAATGTCTGACAATAACTTTTGAAATCTTAATTTAAACTATTTGATAATTATGTTCCAGTAATTTCAAGATTTTTTATTTTTTTTATAGTCAAACGACCTTTAAAAAATGTTGATATGCATTAACAGGGATAAAATATACATTTATAGAAAGGAAAAATTAATAATTTAAAATATCTATTAACTATAAAAAATACTTGAGAGATTAAAATTATTAGAAAATGACTATCGTACAATTTAAATATAATTTCAGAAGTTGTTATCAGACAGTATAAAAAATAAAATAGGCAAAGTATAAGTTTCTAAAAATAGATGAGACAAACTGTGAGATATGGCATATCTTAGTGGTAATTATAAGTTTCACTTCACGACACTTTGGTCAAACTTAAATGAAAAGGGTTTTTTACAGTTATCCCCCTGAACTTTAGGTGATATTACATTTGCTCCCTTGAAGTTTGGAAATCTACACTTACCCCCTACTTAATTAACGTCATCAATCAGATTACAGTCAATCACCTTAAATTTAGTCTAGTTTACAACTATACTAAAAACTTTAAAAGTCTTCAATTTTTCAATATTGTTCTTCCCTTCATCGTCTCTCAACTTCCATTATCTTATACCTCTACTTTGAGCCATCCATCTTCACCATCTCCTTATGTGACTTTTTCTTTTGCTCCAATACCCTTTCCCTCTATCCCCACGCCGACACTTCTCAGACCCTTGACAGCAACCTTGCAGTTGCTGCATTAAGACTTGCGCAAACCAAAGCCATTGACTCAGGGTCCTTCATTTACAATCTCCTTGCCAGTGCCACCTCTGCCACCGATTGTGGGATGCTCTAGACGTGTTGAGACCATAACAATTACGCTGCTTTCCAGCTTTCGGACGCTAACAATGAATTCAACTCCAATTCCTACTATGCTGTCGTAGGGGATGTTAATGTGGTGGCCAACGCCACTTGGAAATGCAAATATGAAACCTAGGAGTTGGCTTTGGTTTAGCTCAATTTTGGCTTCCTCAAACTTTGTGAAATTTATGTTATTTTTGCTAAGTTTTTCAGTTTCAAAAATTTGAATTCACTTTGTAACTAAGAGTTATATAAGTCATCTATGTAAGTTATATTTATTATTATTATTATTATATTTTTTTAATCAATAATATAATTAATTTTTATAAAGAAGTCGTGAATTCACACCTATCTTATTTAGTCATACAGAAGTGAAAAACAAAAATATATTATGTTCCCAAGTTTTATTAGAAAAAAATCTGTTTATATATACAAGTAATAAAATAAACATATAATAATGGCATTAATATAAAAAATTGTAAAGTTTATCAAATTATCTATAAGTTTGTAAAATACTCCCATCCATAATGAAAAATACAACATGAGCATTTAATTATTAGGGATAAATTTTTATTTAATTTTCTATTTGTCCCATCATATTCTAATTATCAACAATATAATATTTGGTTCCAATTATTTACCTCCAATTTTAAATAGAGTTTATGGAGTCATATTTTGTTTAATTCATTTTATTTGTATATTAACCAATGACAAATATAATATATGGTTCTAAGTTTTTGCCTCAAATTTTGAATATAAGTATTAGAGACAAATGCGCTATTTGCCCCATTATATTTGTCTTAAAAGCTAGTTTCCTCATGTGGTAAATTTAAAAATAAAATAAAAAGGAAAAAAATGAGAAATATTGAAAAATAATTTATTTTCAAAATATGAGGTAAAACAACATTGCTATGTGTTTGACAATGATTCTAAAAAATGAGTTATTAGTAATTATTTTAATATATAGAGATTATTTACTCAACTTGAATAATATCAATTGAAACTTTATATTTAACAAGTTGAAAAGAATTTTTTTAACATTTTTTTTTGGAAAATCTTGGTATTTTCCCTTAATTTTTCTTTTTTCTTGGTTGGCTACAAAAAAATTATTCAAGTGATTATTAATTAGATATTTAAATGATATAGTTCTAGATAAAAAAATCAATTGAAGCAGCTGGAGGCATTGAAGCGTTGCCTTGCTTCTTCTTCCCTTTGATTTGCATCACTTTATAGAAGAATAAATTAGACAATTTGGGTGAGTCCAAATGGGTCGAGGTGAGGAGGATAGGTGATTTTAGGAACAAGGTTGGGGAAGGAGGTGATGGAGCAAGAAGGTAGAGTTGAATAAGGAGGAGAGGAGTCAACGGAGATGGATGGGGTCGAAGTGGCAATGACGAAGAATGAAAGTAAAGGGACGAGAAAGGGAATGTCAATCTTAGAAAATTGTAGATTTTAAAATTTTAGATATAATTATAAATTAAATTAAATTTAAGGTGACTGTCTGTAATTTTGACTGATGACAGATAAATAACATTAAAAAATAGGGGGTAAGTGTAGATCTTCAAACATTGGGACAAATGTAATATCACCTGAAATTTAGTGGTACCCGTAGGAAACCCAATAAAAATAATGAGAGGGAAATGACGAAAAAGCCCATGCATATCTGTCTGGATTTGGAGTTGGAAGAAGGTCGGTTTCTACTTCCACATACACGTGAAGAACACTGGCAGTTCACTATTCATATGAATTGGCCAACGTAGCCTTGAAGCAGAACTGTTTTCCGTCCATATCAGCCAAAAGCTAGTAGGCATTTCCGTAAATTCCCCTGTTTGGTCCACCGAGCAGGAGTAAAAAAAACAAAACAAAATTAGGGGAAAACAGCATTGTCTTTTACCATTGGCATTAACAAACCACTGGAATGTGGGAATTAAATTCCTGGAGAGAGAAAATAAACCTTGGAAGAGAGAAGGTGGGACGATAGCAATCGCATAGGGAAATGAACAACAACCGAGCGGAGGCGGAGCGGTGGCTGGGCATAGCCGAGAAGCTGCTCGCCTCACGTGACCTGCACGGGACCCGGACCTTCGCGATCCGAGCCCGAGAGTACGACCCGGTACTCGCCGATGAAATCCTCGCCGTCGTCGACACCCTCCTCGCCGCCCAGTCCCACCCCCCGGACTACTACCGAATCCTCCAGCTCGCCCACCTCTGCCCCTCCATGGAACTCGTGGCCAGTCAGTACCAGAAACTCGCCATGCTGTTGAACCCAAGCCGCAACAGGCTCTTGTTCGCGGATCAGGCTTTTCGCCTCGTCTCCGAAGCTTGGAGCGTTCTCTCCAACCCCTCCAAGAAGGCCATTTACGACAACGAATTGAGGCTGAGTCTACTCGGTCAAATGAGTCCGCTCAGTCAGCAGCAGCTCCAGGAGCAGCAGCAGATGGAGGTGCAGACCCAGTTGAGTCTACTCGGCCAAATGGGTCAACTCAGCCAGCCGCAGCCGCCACAGCAGCCGCAGGCCCAGCACGAGCAGCCCAGGCAGACTCACATGTGGCTGAACCAAGTGGGTCAAGTGAGTCAGCCCAGTTACCAAGTGCATGAGCAAGCGCCGAGGGAAGCGCAGACGACCCAGATTGGGCAAAGTCCTAGAAGCAACCATAGCAGAGCGGCAGCTCCAGCAACAGAAGAGCGGCCCTTTTTCAATAACCAGATCGGCTTCGCTCCCTATGGCCAGGTTAGTCAGACAGAAACAACTCGGCCGGCGCAAGCACAACCCAATTGGACTGAATCGGCTCGTCCAGTTCAACCCAACCAGAATGAGTCGTCTCGCTCCGTCCGACCCACTCTGAAAGAGCCAGTTCAACGGGTACAGTCTAATCTGACTAATCAGGCCGAGAAAGAACCTTCTCGACCAGCACAGGCAGCAGAGGTTAGTCAGACGGAGACTCCTTCGAGTCAGCATAATGAATCGGCTCCAACGAGCGAGGCAGAGGCTACAGAGTCTCAGGAGCCAAGTTTTTGGACGGCTTGCCCTTATTGCTATACTATGTTTGAGTATTTGAAAGTGTACGAAGATTGTAGTTTGAGATGCCAGAGTTGCAGGAGGGCTTTTCAGGCTGTGCCCATACCGCCTCCGCCATCGCCAGGAGAAGGCAATTACTTCTGTTGTTGGGGATTTTTCCCAGTAGGGATTTCAGCTAATGCCAAGCTTGGTGGAGCTTGGGGTGCCAATTGGTCGCCATTTTCCCCAATGTTTCCGTCCGCTGGACAAGGCGGTCAAGACAATAAAACTCAGTCTGCACCTTGGGTATATTATGATGATGATGATGATGATGATGATGATGAGACGTTTGTAGACCTATCGGATTCTGATGATAGTTCTGATGAAGATTGGCGAAATGTGAGGACGAATAAGAAGAAAAGGAAGAAGACACTTACCCCATCGAAGACAGGTAAGCCTAGGGGAAGGCCCCCTGGTTCAAGAAATGTAAAGAAAAAAGGGACTGAAAGTGGCGGGGAGGGGCAAATAGAGTTGGAGCAAGCTAATAGGAGTGTCCAGAACTTGGGTGGTGAGTCTATTGTGAAGTCTGCCGTGCCACCAGCTGAGTCAAGCAAGAGAGTTTTGGGAAATACGGTTAGGAAGCAATTGGGAAGAAGGGGGAAGGATTTAGGGAAATTGGATTTGAATGTGGAGTTCAGTAACGAGGCTGAAGAACAAGTGACAAGGATGAGACAGGGTAATGCGGCTGGATATGGAGTGGATGATAACATTGAAGGAAATGGGTTCTTTGAGGGTCTTGATGAGTTTTTGAGTAGCTTGCCGATACTTAATGTTGTCACAGATGACAAGGTTAAGGCAAATTAGTGATGTAAGACCTATCTTTTGTTTTTGCTCCAGTTCTAGTTGTTTGTAACTGTATTTTGTAGTATTTATTAGAGATTGTGCTCGCAACTGGCAACTTTGTTTTGATGAGCCTTTGTGACTGCATATATCCCAGCATTTGGTTTAGTCTCATTTGCCAAAGCCCCAACCTTTTTTAGCAAATAAATGGGAGTCCCAACTTTGAACAAGGACTGGAAGTTGGATAACCAACCAGGAGTGTTTTTCTTTTTTCTTTTTCTTTTTTTTTGAAAAATGACATGAATTATAATGTTTGCTTTTGCTATCATATCGTTTATTTTCTGTTCAAATGGGAATATCTGTCAATTGTACAAATTGGTGCTTGTCACATGAAATTCAAACATGTACCTTGCATTTCTTTACCTCTACGTTACTGAATGGCGGCCAATTTGTTTGAGGCACAGTTGTCTTTACTTTAGAATTTAGATGAGATGACTCCTTACCAGTCACTAGTAGTAAGTTCTGATTGCCTATGGAACCCAGTTGGTAGCAAATTGCTTTTCTAAGAAAGTGGAAATTTATGCATTGCAACTTTTGAATGCCCCTGATCAAGGAGATACTTCTGGTCGGACTTGCAGACATCAGCACTGAAATATCAGCAGTTAATGATTCTTTCAGAGGATGCTGTCTCGCTTCTCAGGTGAGGAGGAACTGAAAAGTTAGGAAACTTCAAATGTTGGCCAGTTCTTTAACTTCTTTGTTTAACTATCGACATAACAGATCATTATACTTTTAGCAGCCACATACACGAAACACGTTATTAATGGTAGAATTTGAGAAGGTTCAATTTCTAGTTTCTGAATTACTGTTTGGTGAATCTTGATGACTATCTTTGCATCTTTTAGAATGTTGTCAGCTTTCATATCTGATGCCTTTCCCTGACACCCGTTGTTTATCCTTTATGATCCCGTTTGTCCAGTTCCTGCATGGACAGGTGAAGTGCCTACAAATTATCTGTTTGTGGAGGGAGCTTTTTTGTTGTTACAAAAATTATGTATTATTTTTTCATGATCACAGATATGGTGGATCTTGCTCATCCATTTTAATTTATGCAGATCTTCCTTAAGTCACTGTGAGAATAGAAAATTATTCTTACTGCATAAGAAATTCCATTTGTATTTATTTCTTTGTTTTCATTGTTTGGATGTCTTTTCCTCCTAAAACATGTGTGTGTGTATGTTTGAGGAACTAATTGCTTTACCTTGTGTCTTTATGGAGACTTGTCACATTGATTGGAAGAGTGATGATGGTTGATGCTGGTGCTCAGTTTGGTGATTGCTCTTGGTTTTAAGCGCTCGCAGTTTGCATTCTCAAGTGCAGGAGTATACTTTGTTCGCATTTAATCCTTAGCTGCCTGCATGTCTAGTATCTTGACCACTTCTCGAGTTATTGTTGCCTTCAACTCAACCTATGCTTTTGTAGTTCATTAACCTTGGGAATTGGGATATATAAAGGGTTGTTTAACCTAACATAACAGCTATTCTTTGTTTTATATTTTGTGTTTTTCTATTTCCCCTCGCGAGATGATCGCATTAAGAAGGGCATTTGGCGACAGATATTACCAGCTTTGCTTTGCCTTGAAGGTTCCCCTTTATACTCTTGAGGCCACTTTTTGTGCTGGTCTTTACTGCTCTTGGGTCCTCCCGCTCTAGCCACTAGATTACCAGTCAATCTCACATCAGGCTGAGTTTGATGTGAGAAGATCAGCATTGATTTCAATTTTGAATTTTGGTGAATGCTTCTTCTTCCCTGCATTTCAAATTGCTCTTACGTTCAAAAACCAAGAGCGCTTTTGTTGTTTGATCGGAGCCCATAATATCCTGAACCCTCAAAGAATTGCCGATTTTACGGACAGTGACTCCAGTCCCACATAAAATCACAGTTAAGCTTGGATTTTTTAGTCTAAACAAAAAGGTTACAGTATTCCTCTTAAGTGTACATTAAAATGATTACTCTTTTGAAAAACAATTGTACATTAAGTGAACATTAAAATAATCATTTAAAAAAAATAGTTGCTTCAATGATAGATATTTTATTAATTTTTTTAAGAGGTAGCAGAGGAGAGGACCAACTGAGATTAAGTGACATTCATGATTGACTTAGCAATGAAATATTTTCGCCGTTTATGTCTAGTTCTCCCCTGCCCCCCCAAGGCCCCCAGCAAAAGAAGAATTCATGACCTTTCATATTTTTCCTGAGAAGCTACATATATTTTCTCACTTCATTTTCCCTAAAAATTTGGACTGTACATGTTCTTGCCTATGATTTCGTTTCTAATTTTATTTCTTATTGGTTTCTTGTTCAGTTTATTTATGTAAAATCTCTCTCATATCATTTCGCCTTTGCCCCTTCATTTCAACCAGGCACCACACCAGAACCAATTGGACTTAACGTGTGAAGCAGAAATAAAACAATAGAAAAAGGAAAAATATAAGAGAAATACAAACATAAAATAGATTGAAACTCACAGTATGATTTTATGAAACATTATAAACATAGAAGAAACATTTTATGAAGTTATTGACCGAAATTCGCGTACGTATTTTTTTGCATTCAGATTCAAATTAAATATGATGAGCGTAACTGGCTTAAAGATTAATATGATACCAATTCAAACTTTAAAAAGTAAGTTACTTGGCTTAAAGATTATTCTGGTATCAATATTGCTTCAAAAAATAAACACAGTATCATACTGCGAATTTGAACTCACCCAAATGGACTCTACACACAAACAGACATTATATGTATATATAACCTACTACAATGGGCTAATTAAATAAAAAAAAACAAGATTAGTTCAAATAACATGTATAAACCTAATGAATGATAATCCATAAAAGTAGCAATTACACTACAAATACTTACCTTAATGGGCTTGAATGATGTCAAAATTTTCAATTTTTCAATGAGATCTCTTATTTGACAAATGAGTGATGGCAGATGAGTTAACTTCTTGTTATTTGCTCATTATTGGATCATGGATATGTTATGTGGACAATGACTTTTATTGTGTGCATCGCCATGTTTGATTTGTATTGGATGTTTAATTTCAATGTAATGTAGAAAATATGGATGTTTTATGTTTTATTTTTATGAAATTTTAAAAGACTACTTATTATACTGGTATACCCACAAGTGCGGATTGCTTGCAAGTTGCGGGGTGGGTGATATACATGCACACATATACATATGTATATGTATATATACCCTACTACAATGGGCTACCTAAAGAAAAGGAAAAAAACCTTAGATTAGTACAATAACATGAATAAACCTAATGAATGATAATCCATAAAAGTAGAAATTACACTACAATTACTTATTCAAATGGACTTGAATGAAGTCAGAATCTTTAATTTTTCAATGAGATCTCTTATTTGATAGATGAGTGATGGCAGATGTATTATCTCGTTGTTATTTGCTTGTTATTGGGTCATGGATGTTATGTGGACAATGACTTTTATTGTGGACATTGTCATGTTTGATTTGTATTAGATGTAGAAAATATATATGTTTTATATTTTATTTTTATGAAATGTTAAAGACTACTTATTATAGTTGTATACTCACGAGAAATATTTGCCCATAGGTCACAGAACAGGTGACATTTCTCACCCATTGATGGATATCTATGAAGTGGCTTATGGGACAAAAACTATAGGCAGAGAGGTAGGAAAGGGATACCCACTCTTGATTCTCCTTGTTACCTTCCTTAAAATCAACAAGTAATCAAGCCTATCATGAAAATTTTCCTATATTATGCGTGCAAGCTAGGTGTGTGCATTCGGTTATTTTGGTTTTGAGAGTACCAAATTAGTCAGTAAATCAGTGCATTGTTTTTTATCACGAGAAACCGAATTAACTGAACTAAAAAGGAAAAATGAACAAAATCGAAAAAAAATATTTCGGTTCGGCTTGGTACAAAATTGAAATAACCTATCTTTCATGAAGCCTTTATACTTTCATTTAAAAATGATTAAATCTTGAAGGGGAAGTTAATATATAATTAGCTAATCACACAAGAATTGCTAGATAAAGCTTGCAAACTAATATGTTGATGAAAAGAAGTGAAAAAAACAATAATCACATATTAATGAAGCCTAAAAAATGTAGAAGAAAAAATTGGTTATTGAATTAATCAACCTTTCCAACTAAAACCAAACAAAAGCCAATTTAGAGAAATTTATTTTTTTAACCAAAACTAAATAAGTTGAATCAAACAACCAAATTAATTCATTTTTTTTTTTTCAGTTTTTTCAGTTTTGGTGAAGTAGTGCACACCAGGGATGTGAAAGTACAGTTGCATTCAGGCTTGTTAAAATAACTAAAACCGAGACAAGTAAAACTCATAAAAATTTGGAGCTTCCTTTGGGTTCAATTTGATGGGTCAGTTCTTTTAGCCTAAATGAAGTCATCCCCAAGCCCAACCAAGACCTATTGTGTTTTTCAAATATATGAGCTTTGTTGTCTAGTTGATCTACGATCATCTTCAGGAGTTGTTGATTCCTTTGAGCAGATAAAATATGCAACAGGACTGAAGTGGGTGGGTAGGGTGAGGGCATTCTTCTCAAATCATGAGCGCATGTCGAGGAGCGTGGTGAGGGGATAGACAAAGCCGGTGGTTGTAGGTTGGTCGGAGTTGAAAGCCATAATTATGGAGGAATTTGGCCATGGGAACAGTGATTGTTGGGGCGTTGAGTAGGCTACTTGGAATGGATTGAAAGGTGTAGGGATGACAGTCGTAATTGATTGCCTTAACGGGAGAAGGCATTCTAAGACACAAGAGGACATGCCGATATGGCACTAGACAAAACCAATCTAATGTGTTAAAGTAAATTTTGAAGACTACAATCTGTAAGGGGCGAGCAAAAAAATAACCTCTACCCTTATACGGATATGGTAATGCTATTGCTACTCTTTAATCATTGTATAAATTTGATGCCAATCTTATGCATAAGTTATGCCCAGACATTTGTGTTACGGACTGTCAAGCTTTTATTTTATCCATTTTTCTCAGCTATGCACAAAACATGGGATTATCAACATACAAGTTCTAAATTTTTATTTTTGGACATACGCTTCGATCATCGGCATTGCGAGTTTTGCATGACTCTACTTTTAGGGTGAGTCATCTTATAGATGCAAGCACTGTAGAATGGAATATTCTTATTCTAGAAGAAACATTTCCTAAAACAATTACTAACAAGATCTTAAGGTTAAACCCCCCAGGTGAGAATGGAATGATGGATGTTGCTAAATGGATGAGAAGTGATTTCGGTAACTATAGTGCAAAGAAGGGATACAATTTGGAGTTAGTAAAGAAAGCAAGGCCCTTGCTTAACCCTAGTTAGGATTCTCTCTTTACACCATAGACCAGATTTTTCTAAGGTCATCAAATGCTTTTGGGCCTCTATGATTCCACAAATACTTAAGATCTTTATCTTAAAGTGTCTAGCTAATGCACTGTCCATTACGGACAAATTAGCAATTTGTGAAAGGTCTTTCTACCCCTACATGTTCTCGATGTGGGGAGGCTAGGTAAACAATAAGGCATTTTTTTTTCTGGGAATGGCCGAGTACTTTGAAAGTTTGGGGTAGTTTCTGTTATTTATCTCTTGGTACGTAGGTTTCTTCTTTTGGTTCTTGGCTTACTATAATTCTAGCCTCTCAGTTGAAATGGTAATTTGAGTAGCTTTCATTTTTAGTTTATATTCTTTGGACTATATGGCTGGGTCGGAATAAATGTGTATTATAAAATGCCCTCTTTCATACTTAATCCATAATAGCAAGGAGAGATGTATTTTACCAATTACTCATCAATGCTAAAGACTACCAGTTTATTTCCTTTGCTCTTCCAACACCCCAAACCTTATTTGTCATTCATATTTAGAAATTATTGAAGCTTCCTTAAACTCCAAATATCTGTATTGTTGATGGAGCATGGCGTAAGGCTTTAGTGTTCAAAGCAACTACCTGGGTTGAGATGGGCATTAATGGCCCTCCATGACTTAAGGATAGACATGTTATCCCCTGTTGTTCTTCTTCATTACTGGTTGAAGTTAATGCATTTGCAGAAGCTATTCAAGCAGCTCATTGTCTAGATCTCCACTTTGTCACCTTTTTAATTGATTGTTCACAGGCTTTTGCTGCAATTCAGGGTTTGTTGATTCTTAGTCCTATGATGGTTCATATGGCTCAACAAATCATTGTTGAGTTGGAGAAATTTACTCACTGTTTGGTGGTAGTTGTACCTCAGGAACGAGTCTCCTTAGTGCATAATTTTGCTGCCTCTTTTTTCTGTCAAACTCTCTTTTATGTATGCTTTTGGTTACAAAAAAAAAAGTTTTAAATTTTTATTGTCATCTTCTAAAGTGTTATTGACTCCTATACACACCCATACTTACTTGTTTAATGGTCTTTAATTTGTCTTTTTTTTTTTAATGTAGTTTAGGGCTTCAAGGGGCCCTGATAGAAGGGACATCGTACTATGGCATTTCCATCTATTTTTATAATATTACTAAATTTTTATGATTTTTTTTTCTAGTTTTAGGCATTAAAAAATTCATAAAAATTAGTTTTAAATGAATTATTATACCTAAATAATATTGATTTTCAAATGAAATTAGTTATAGGAAAAAAATGTAAAAATAAAAATAAGCTATTTTAGATTAAGTTGACCTAAGTTAAAATAAATTGGCTCGAATCATATCCAAGTAGGCCTTTAATTTTCATAAGCCATGAACAAATATGTCTAAATTATCATATATTATAGTGCTATTTTCCTTCAGTGGGTGAAACTTGGATTCACTTCAAAATGATTGACTAATTGAGATAATAATCAGATTCCCATTACTATGCTGGAAACATGCTCATTTGTTTTGTCTTTATTCCTAGTGTTTGGCCCAAAACTATTTATGTTTGCGTGTGTAGGAGTAACAAGTTAAATATGTGAGGGGAAAAAGGTACAACTAGATCTAAACTTAAGACAAAACAAACTATGTATGCCAAATGTTCTTGCTCTTTGGGAGTTTGTTGGGAAGAACTTGCTTAGAATGAGCAACATGAAATCACGATATTCTTGTAGCCTACCTCAACTAGTTTATGGTAAGTGTCTTGTTGCCACTCCACCACTCACCCAACCAACAGAAGAAGCATCGTATGAACTAAATGTAACTTGATTTGGATTAGAAACATGTGGCCTTGCGCTATGGGACTTTGGATAAGCTTATTCATCACCATGTGTTGATGAGAGTTGTTGAACCAAGCAGAAATGGAAGTTCATACCAAAACCACACAAGATCTCCAATCTTTTTTACATCTATAAAATGTCCAGTTGACATTTTTTGACCACTTCCCATATTGCCAGTGTACGTCTTTATCTTTTATTTTGAATTCCAATCGACATGGCTTTCCATTGATTCCTAACACTTTTACTGTCCTTCTTGCTCATCACTTTGTGCTCAACAAGTACTTCCATCTCTACTCACCTGCTTCTTTAGTTGCCGAAGCTTCCTGTGCCTGAATTGCCTAAGTTGCTGAAGCTTCCTAGCTGAACTCCTACCATTGCCCAAGCTGTCACTACCTAAATTGCCCATGGAATTTCCATCATTGCCAAATGTGGCAAAATTTGAATTACTAAAATTGCCCAAAATCCTGATTCCAGCCATAAGTTCCACTCATTCGGCTGCTAGCCCTGAAAGTGATGGGCTATGTTCATCATCTTACAAGGATTGATTTGATGATTCTGTCATGTGGGCTATTTGTGTTTTAGCTACTTGGGTGTATGTTAATTTTCTTCCATACTGTAGAGTGTTTGTTTATGTGATGAGCTCCAATTCCATGCCAACTTTACCATGAACAATTCTAGATTCTTCTAACAATTTAGGACCATTTGTAGGAATATTAAATGCTCTTTCAAGTTCACCACAATCTTTTACTTTTGTATCCATTTCATCACATTGTTCATCATGTTGAAACTAAATCAATTGGTTCACATGCTATAGATTCAGCATCAAGTTTTGGTTGTTCATTCATAACTTCTTGCTAAATGTGTGCAATTTCACTATCAATTAGTAAAGCTTGTTGGTCAAAACTTTTTTGTTCTCCAAATTCTTGAGTTCTACTTTCAATTTCAGTTGGAGCACGATCCTTTTCTATACTAGATCCTTCTACATCATTTTTGCTTGTAACTGTTAAGTTCTTGACCTTAGAAGTTTGTCTTCTTTACTCAAAAGCTCTTGTTAATCTCATAAAGAGTAGCATGCATGTTAGATATCTCCTTAAATAGAAATTTACACAACTCATTTTTAAGTTACTATTTTAACCATTGAAGTTTGTTTGTTTTGCATTTTAATAAATTTCTAAGGTTTAAATACTCCAATATAAGTGAAGTACTGCAGGTTGCTCCAACATATGTCCTTTTGGTTGAATAACTCCACCAAGTATGCTTGATCATCACAAATCTCATTCTCTAGATTCAAAACATTTTCTCCATGATCAAATACTCAAATTGATGAATATTTTCATGAGCACCAATCATAATATTTATCCAACATTCACCATAAGCCATTTTCCCATGTAAGAAACGTGCAACTAGAAATGTAGACCAATGACTTGTGTATTGGATAATAACAAAATAATCATAGAATCCATTAAGCACAACAACATCCTCAACATGGTCATAAGATGTAGAAACTTTCAGGAGTAACTTAATGGCAATAGGGTATGAGAAATTATGCACCTTTACTAGTATAAAATAATGAACTTCCATCTCCTACAGGCACCAATTCTAGGTTTAGTACGACATGCTAAGGGTAATAACTAGAAATAGTATCCTTGAAACATACCAGGCATACCGTTTGTGATAGCTAGCAAGTACTATTAGATGATAGAATAAGTACACACTGATCATTATAGAGAATCATAACGAATAATAGAGAGCAATGTTAGAGAAGAATCACAACTAGGTGCTCTTTCTTGGTTGACTAATATGCATCAATTGCACTTATTTGTTTCTTAGTACTTTTGGGGGGGTATCTGTGGCTGAAAAAATGAGAAAGCAAACTTGGGTTTTTCTTTTCATTTGTTTGTTGTTTTGTTTTTTTGTTGAAGTCAAGGCAATAGAGAAATGATGAGACTTTGCTATTTTTGTTTTTTAGGCAATTGAAACAAATGTTAAGAGTTTGGATCTAAGTATGCTTTAATACTAAATTAATATGGCAACAAATAGGAACTAAAATCAAAGAAAGAACATGGAAGAGAGAAGAATAAAATCAAAGGGAAGAGAAATTCCTCTTAATTCAATATCAAGAAAAAACTAGAGTTAAAATAGATATCAAGCCTTTTATAGGTATCTTAAAACCTTAAATAAACCTAGAATACCTAAGCCCTATAAGGTTAAAACACAGGGACCCTTGGTAGGTATATATCTTTTGTTTGAAAGTTGGAATTTTTCCACAAGAGTAAGGTTGTTTTATTATTTTCTTCTTGATCTTTACTGCAGAATCTAATTTTGGGTTGAGGTGCAAAAGAATTTGGAACAAAAAGGGATTTCATTCCATCCCTTTTGTCGGGCTTCAATTTCTTTGGAGGATACATAAATGTGCTTCTGCCTTTTGCATTTTATTACTCCTAATTGATTGTGCTTTTAGGAAGCTAACTTTGAGCAAGTCCAAAAGTGCCACCATCTGAAAGGGCATAGAATAAGGATGTAGGTGGATTGGTTCCCTAATCATAAGACCTGCCCTTGCCATGTTGGTGTAACTTTGGTTATTCTGGTCTCAACCTTCAACTGTTGCTCGTCAAATTAAGAAGGAAACAATGGTTTCTATGAGGCAATTAAGTAACAAGCTATTGTGCTAGCGACCTGACAAGGATTAATGCAAAATCTAGGTAATGGTTCCCTCCAAGCCTAAGATCAAACCCCCTGCATATAGCCATGACATAAGATTTGCCCCTAATAGGAGTAGCCACCTTTTTCTCTGTTGTTGCTCTCTTTTTCTTTTTCCTAGCCTCCGCTTCTAATTAATTATGGACCACACAAAAATTGCTTCCAAGCCATAAGGGCTTAATATGACACTAAGAAGAATGTTGCATGGCTGCTATAGTTGTTGTTTGGGCTTTAGCCTATTTTTTACTTCTTGTGACATAAGATGTCCAAAATTAAAAGATGGTTAATTACACAATTGGTTCTATCATTGTGTATGGTGATATTTTTTGTCCTTAAAAGTTAAAATTAGACATTTTTATCACTTTATCTCAAAAAGCCAAAAAAAAAAATTCCTAAACTTTTTGTTTATGTGTTTTAGACTCCTAACTTTCATGAGTTACAGTTAAGACACTAGTATTAACTAAATTTCTACGATTGAAAGTGACATTAAGAATAGTGCCTTTACTATAGTTTCCCCCATTTTTTTGGGTTAAGCCCATTTATTCCTCTTCGCCCAAAAGTGTCCAAAATAAAAAATGATAAAATTATATGACATGTACTCTGTTTGTGTATGATGACATCTTTTCTCCTCAAACTTTAAATCACACATTTTTATCACATTGTCCCAATAAACATAAAAGATGTTCTAAACTTTTGATTTTTACATTTTAGACCTTCGACCTTGCATGATTATAATCATAAACTCATTTTATGCTTAAATTTCAAAACAAATGATTTTGAATAATTTTGAAATGCTTCAAGTTTTTCAAAACCTTTAAATTGATCATCACTTAGTTTTCAATTTATAACTTTTAAATATATTTTTAATATATTTGTCTTTATTATAATAAATTTATATCTTTGTTGATCGACCTGCAACGAAGTGCGGGTTGATTACTAGTTATAACTCTATACTAATTGCCAAGTTGGGGTTACTATTCATGAATTGTGTGTGTGTGTGTGTTTTTTTTATTTTGTTTATTTTGCTTTTCCTTGAGTAATGTCTAACCTCATTCTAGGCCTCTATAGATTTCCTTTCTTTTGTTTTGGTCCCTAAACTATTTCATCTGACAATTAGACTTTAAAAGATAGTATGAGGGCAGTAGGGGTGAGCATGGGTTGGGTAAACCTGAAACCGAAACCGAACTACCCCCATTGGGTTGGGTTGGGTTGGATAAAAATTGATTATGGTTCTCGGGTTGGTTCCACATATAGGAGAACCGACGGTTTTTGGGTTGGTTCTGGTTCCATATGGAACCAACCCGAAGTGGAACCGAACCCGAGATATATATATAATTATATAATAAAAATTATAGTATTACGAATATATCTACACACACACACACACACACACACACGTACATATTTCTTTGAAGTATTATGATGGTTATTTTGTGTTTTTATATTAAACTCTTAAACTGATGTTCCAAATTGAAATAGTATGGAAGTTGTGGGATCATTTACGAAATTTTTTCATATTTACTTAAATTACTTTGCTTCATAGACCCACCACTCCTAAGTCATTTTGCTTTCGATCTTTCATTCCAGACTACTCTTTATTACACAATTATGATATTTTTTTCATTTGAGTCATGCAAAATTAAAAATTTATGATATCAACATATTTTAGGTTTTCATACTGAAGAAGATGGTCTTAAAGGTTCAATTTTCCATATTGAATGTCATACCAATATTGGAATTACTGGAATGAAGTAAACTAGTTGAGATAAAAGATACCCCACAAGCAACTCTTTTGAACCATTTTTGTAAGAACAACATTTTAAACTCTTTTGAATGTATCTAAGTACATATATTTAAATATTAATTTAATTGTATATTATGTTGAATATGTCATAAAATTGATTATGGATGTAGATTTATTGAATTTTGGTGTTGTTATAGGTATATGGTATAAACCGAAAAACCCGAGAACCAGAACCGAAAAACCCAGAACCATGGTTTTGGTTCTGTTTGGTTCTCAGTTCTAGGTTGGGTAGAAAAATTTTGGAACCGATGCCGTTTTGGGTTAGTTTGGTTCCACCATAAAACCGAACCAACCCGACCCATGCTCACCCCTAGAGGGCAGTGACAAGGCCGATAAATATGCAAGTTTGGAGACTGTATCTATAAAAAATGAAGACTACAAGGACTTTATCCACTTTTTTGTCCTTTTTGATATTTTTTTTTCTACCAAAGATCGCCATCACTTTTTATAGGAAGGTTATCTCTATGTTCTATAGAAAAAATTTGGCCGCTATGGCTTGTCTAATTTTTGCCATGACTTAGACTGTTCTAACACTTTGCATGGAATTTTCGGTTTAAATGCTCACTTTGCACCATTTTTTATTACTTTTTTTGTCAATGCTTAAGCACTACTTTTAATTGCTAACAAATCCTACTATTGACCTTATTAATCCAAAAAATTTATTGTAAAGAAATTAAAGTCATTAGACCCTACTTTTATGTCAACTCAAATCTCAGTTTTTTTTTATGAAATTTTTTCCATCAACTATTAAACTCAGATTGTTATAGCTCTAATATTTATAGTTATTGTTGTCACAGATTTAATTGCTGCAATGCACGGAACAAATAAATTTGGTATATACTAAATCCCTGTTCTCTGCTGCTACAGTAGCTTTGTCTTCTCTCTTTCGGGGTGAGCCCGTTTTCTTTTTCTAATAGCATGTCTTTTTTGTGTTCTTTTTGGGGTTAAGCCAGTTTCTTATTCTGGGCCCAAAAGATGTCCAAAATTGAAAATGGTAAAAATTATGTAACAGGTACCTTATTTGTGAATGGTGATATCTTTTTATCCTCAAACTCCGAATCAGGCATTTTTATCACTCTGTCCCAATAAACACAAAAAATATTCTAAATTTTTTGTTTTAACATTTTAGGTACCCGAGCTTGCATGAGCTACAACTAAGAACTCATTTGGTGTTTAAATTTCAAAACACATTGGTCACTAAGAACTTTGAAACAGTTCAAGTATTCCGAGACCTTTAAATTGATCATGAATTAGTTTGGAATATATAACTTTTATTAACATTTTTTAATATAAATGTAATTGATATAAAAAATTGTATATTTGTTGATTGACCCAGCAACGAAGTGCGTGCCTATTACTAGTAGAGAACTAATTAAATAGGCATAGATGGTTTAGATAGATCGTTTGCATGCTGATCAGACGTCTCAAAAATTGTCCATGTCATCTCGCTTTCGTTTGCCTATCCTCCTCTTTGCCAGCTGCTTCCCTTGTTCGCGTCCACCACCAGAACCACTGTTTATCGATCGCTTGCAAGTCAACCTTGTATCTTGAAGCTTAGCTCTCACACTCAACCGCTCTCCACCTTCATATCCTTCCCTTCCAAGCCCTATATCTATAACAGCAGCTTCTCCCTTGAGTAGGTCCACAAGCCCTCGAACGTCTGCCCTTCATCGACTGCCCCCAACTTGCGCAACTCACTCTCAACTCAACTACCTGCAGCGAGTCGCCAATGAGTTGAAGCAACTGACTCAGACATGATGGAGTAGCTGTTGGGGCGTCTTCAGCCTCTGGTCATGCTGAATCAAACGAAAGAGGAGCCCACCACCACTGTCATCTACGAGTCTCAAAACTCGATCCTGTCAGCTTCAATTGTCAGTACCGGAGCTTGCTGATGCTACCGCAATGCCGTTCACGTCAGTTACTGCTAACTCCAGGCCACCACCATTGTCAGTCGCAAAAGAAGAGACTAGATTACTCCTCTTTTCTTTGATTTAGTGTCACACGCAGTTGGAGATGCTCCAGCTTGGTGCTGGGTGATTGGTTAGAGGTCGGCAACCGGCTAGGGCCGACGGCGGTGGCTGATTGACTGTTGAGGTGGCGGAGGAGAATCTGGCAGTAAAGGAGGCAGGATAAGAAAGTGACGGGCTGAAGGGTAGGACAATCAAATTCTCAGGGACTGAAAAACTAGTTTCTCATTTTTTTTTATCTACAAACTAAGATCTAAAATTTTCTGATTCAACTGACGCTTAGTTAAAAAATGATTCATATAATTTTTTTTTAATTTAATAAACCATTTTTAAAAATATATCTAAGAAACAATGTGTTGCCTTTGAAATTTACAAAATGTTTACATTATTATTACTTAGTTAAGGACAAAAATTGTCATTTTCCCTAAAATATGAGGCTGATATGTCATTATTGGCGAAATTAAAATTTTCATTGTAAAAAAGAGAAGAAAACAAAACCTTTTACTGGGTCAGGGGCCTAAATTGAACAATTTGAAAGTCAGACAAAAAATGAACGAAAAACAAAGGTCGTTTCGACTCATTACGCCCTTTTGTCAATTTTAGATGCCAATAACGTATTAACTAGTGATTAGAAAATGAAACAGAAAATGTTGACAAAAAGGTTGTATAGCTGAATATCTCTTAACCTTTATATTAGTAGCTGCTTTTGATTAAGAAAAACAAAGAAAGAAAGAATGACAGACTAAATTCGGAACTGAAAATTTGTTGTTCTTTATGGTATCCGATTGATTGTAATCAATTGCCATATTTACTCCTTTTAACAATTATCTGGTCATTAATTTTTCTATTTGATATTTGAATAATCGATTAATAAGCTTTTGGTGCAAAATGATCAAGTGTGGCAGTTAAGTATGGGTGAAAATGGGCCAAGCCGAGCTTAACCCACTAGGCTCGAGCTCAGCTCCCTTGTTGTTTGGTAGTATCCAAGCTTGAGTTCGAATTGTAATTTGGGATTTGGGGTCCGTGGACCATAATTGGAGAAAATTACAAACAGTTATTGGGCCTATCGTTGTTGTTGTGCTTTCACTCTTTAGTGGGTGGGACTAGCAAGGCTAAGGCATAGGGGGGACCAAGGGTCAGGAAAGTTCAATTGTTTAGTAGGACTTGTGCGATGGAATGGAAGGGAAAGCGACAAAGGGTTAGCCTCATTATGTCCGTGAGCTCATAAAGCCGGTTTCTTCATGCTCGAAACTACCTAAAAAAGTTCTGACACCATTTCACCCACACAATTAAGTTTTAGGAACTCAATAGTGGTAATAAAACATGTTTTGTAAAGTATGTAATCATTTTTGCTTTCCAATTTCAAGCAACAATATTAATAATAAAAGAGTTGAAGGGCATCAATCCAAACAGTAAAGTCTTATGTAAGCCTGACATATATCATAAGTCATCAACCTATAATATAGAAAATTACAATTTGACCTAGATTTTTATAAATCAGTCAATCAAACCACTAATTCATAAAAATTCTATTAATTTGCGTTTTTTTCCTTAATTTTTCCTCTTTGTATTGTCTTTTCTCTTGTTATATTTTTTTTATCAAGAAGTAACCCCCTTTAACACTCTTCTATTGCTCTTTTTCCACTTATTTCTTCTTGAAGCAAAAAAATCATTTGCTCTTTTTCTTACATCATTTTTTTTTTCTTATTGCTTACATTTAATTATGCATTCTCTTGTTTTGTTATTTTTCTATGCTTTCAGTTGTTCATTTTGATTTCAATTATTTTCTTTTATTTATAATTTCTTCTAATTTCACTATTTGCTTTGATTTAGAATTTTTTTTTTCTGATTTTAGTCTTTGCTCTAGTTTATTCTTTTCTCCAATATGTCCTAAAAAGAAATCTGAAATTTAACACAAGAAAGTCTAAAAAAACAATTAAACACCAAATAGTAAAAAAACTGAGACATTATTTGTAGTTTTTTTTATATTTTTTTACAAGCAATTGTTTATTTTTTTCATCAATTCCTATTTGTTATTTAGGTAAACTAGTTGCATATTCTTTTACTAATAGTTATTTATTTATTTTATTAATTATTTATTCTTTTGTCAGTTCATATTTGTTCTTTTATTAATAGTTGTTTGTTTTTTTATTGGTAATTTTTTGTTATTTTACAAGCAGTTATTTGTTCTTTTATCAATTCTTACTTGTCATTTTAATAAACTAGTTGTATACTCTTTTATTATTAGTTATTTAATTTTTTATCAATAGTTATTTTTTTTATCAATTCATATCTGTTCTTTAGATAAACTAGCTTCTATTAATAGTTATGTGTTCTTTTATCAGTAGTTATTTGCTCTTTTGTGAACAGTTGTTTACTCTTTTATTAATTCTTACTTATTCCTCACATAAACTAGTCATCTGTTCTTTTATAAGTAGTTATTTATTTTTCTATCAATAATTATTTGTTCCTTTATGAACAGCTTTTTTTTAATCATTTCTTACTTTTTCTTTAGAAAAACTAGTTTTCTGTTCTTTTATTAGTTGTTATTTATTTTTTTATCAATAGTTTCTTGTTCTTTTATCAATTTATAGTTGTTCTTTAGATAAATTAGCTACTAATTTTTTTATTAATAATTATTTATTCTTTTCTCAATAGTTATTTGTTCTTTTATCAATTTCTATTTGTTCTTTAAATAAAATGGTTCTCTATTCTTTATTAATAATTAGTTGTTCTTTTATTTGCAGTTATTTGCTCTTTTATTTATTTTTATTTATTCTTTAAAACTTCTAAAAGAATAGGTACTTATAAAAATAATAGATAAAAGCTAATAAAAATAGTAGATAAAAGAAAAATAAAATATCTAGGATAGATAAAATTTATAAAAAAATAGATAAAATTGATAAAAGAATAGATAAATTAGAAAAAAAAAACATATAAAACTAATAAAAGAATAAATAAAAACTAATAAAAGAATAAGCAATAACTAATAAAATAATAGAATTATTTAAATAAATAAATAAATATGAATTAACAAAAAAAAACACCTACTAATGAAAAAACAAAGAGCTATTATTAAAAAACAAACAACTCGTAATAAGTGAACAAAAAGTTAGTTTTCCTAAAAGAACAAGTATCAATTGCTAAAAGTACATACTGTTGCTAATAAAAATATAAATATAAATAAAAAAATAATAAATAATTAGTTCATTTAAATAAATAAATATGAACAAATAAAAGAACAAACACATATAAATAAAAAACAAACAGCTATTAATAAAAAAATAAATATCAAATTAATCTAAAAGAAGAAACATTAACTAGCAAAAAAGTACGCACTTACTAATACACAAACAAAGAGGTGCGAATAAAGGAACAAACAACTAGTAATAAGAGAATAAAAAATTAATTTTCCTAAAAAAATAAGTAAAAATTTATAAAAGAAGAAACTGTTATTAATAAAAATTCAAGTTACTACTAACAAAAGAACAAACCATTAGTTTACAGATGCAACATTGCGTTGGGATTCCAAGTCATATTGTGTATCAGAAATAAGATATATTTAATTCTTATACAAATATTATTAAGAAAAATATTATCATTGAAATAGTAATTAAAAATACCATAAAATACTATAAATTATTGTTAAAATCATAAATATAACACTAGAAGAAAATTTGGCTTGAGTGACTAGCTATGCGATTGATTTCAGTCACAAGATCTGTCAATTACATGATAATCGCATGTGGTGGGTCCAATGCCTAATATGCATCTAAAATATTCGGTCGCGTAACAACTAGTTGCATATATTATAATATATTTTTATTTCAATTGCACTTAGTAGCAAAAAATAAAATATTATCTCCCAACAATCGCTTCTCAATGGCAAATTTAAACAAAATTGACTTTCAACTGCTCCTCAGTCGGGGAAAAAAAAAAACAACAGTCGCTATTTCAATCGCTTCTACACTATACATTGCCTCCCTCTTTTTTTCTTCCTCATCTCTTCCTTCTACGGCCTTTACTTCTTTACTAGGGTTGAGTATTCAATTTATTCGATTATAACTGAAATCGAATTAGTGTTTTTTTTTTTTCAATTTTTGATTGCAAGTATAAATAACTGAATAGACCAACTTTGCTGCGTAAACTGAAAAGACCAAAAACCAAATAGACAATTCGATTTTCGGGTATAGAACTGAATAACCGAATACACAAGTAAGCATCAAATCGAACTTTTAAATAGGAAAAGGAAGAGGGAGGTTGGAAAAAGCTCGGTCAATCTTGTTCAAGCCTCAATTAGTAACTCGTTTAGAGGAGAAGATTGATAGGATGGTAACTCGTTTAGCAAAAGGAGAACATTCTATGAAGATAGGAGTATTGACTCTATCAATGATTGTACTAAGCATTTCAACAATAAGTTCAAAGCTGGTGCTGGAGCAAAACAAAAATTAAAACAATACAAGAACATAAAAAATGTCCGACTCTGACAAGTGACAAATTCCTAATTCATCTCAAAC
The DNA here is from genome assembly GCA_005392925.1 of Aquilaria sinensis. Lineage (NCBI taxonomy): Eukaryota > Viridiplantae > Streptophyta > Magnoliopsida > Malvales > Thymelaeaceae > Aquilaria > Aquilaria sinensis. The sequence goes on from SMDT01002147.1 coordinate 52,193, forward strand.
TAAATCTCAAAGACCTAAAATTGGAAGCTAAAAGGTAGAATAAAATAGAAATTAAGAAAACTATAATCTAAACCTTTATTTACCAGCTCGGCTGAATGCTTTTGAAAGCTTTTGACTTCTGAATGAACCAGCGGGCAGTGGCTGGCAGCCATGAACTTAACCTTAGCTCACTAACTCAAATTGGCCTGTTTTTAGTGAAATGGAAAATGAGAAACACAAAAAAGTGACTGCAAGAAAGCGAAAATGGAAAGAGAGACTGCTAACCTTGGAATGCACTAAAGAAGAATCGCAGCAAATCTGATTGGAATCATTGAATTGAGCCAAATTGCATGAATCATACAGGAATCAAAGAGGAATCCACACAAAACGCAGCTTCAACATTTTATTGAGCCAAATTGAAGAAGAGTAGACGGAAGCCTAGTCGTTTTGGTTCGAAACGAGAGATGAGAGGAGAGCAGTGCCATGAAGTCTAAGAGTCGAGAGCCCAGAGAGGAAGTCTAAGAATGATGACTTAGAAGGGGCCCTTAGATAAAATGACGTCGTTTCACTAAAAGAATTTTGGTTTTTTCGATCATCGATTTAATGTAGAACATAACCAATAACCAAATCGATCATTTTTTTAGGTTTTCGGTTTTAACCAATAACCAAATTGTTTACATAATTTGGTGATCGAAAATCGAAATATTATTCGGTTAACTAGTTTTTTTTTTTTTGGTAAAAACTGAATTTATGATCACCCCTATTCTCTACTCTATGTCTCTGCTTCTTCTTTTCAGCTTGCTCCTCCTTTTTTCGGCCGGGTTCTTCTTCTCTTTTTCTTTCTCAATTTGGCTTATTCTTCCCATCTACACTCGAGTTCATGGTCCATTTCTAGCCATGCAGTTTTCCTCAATTTTCATTTAATTTTTCATTTATTTCATATTACAAGTTGTTATTCTAGTTTAGATTTTAGTATTCTGTTTGTTTGCATTTTAGGGTTTAACTTTAGTTTAAGGAATGTCTCGTGTAATTTTTTTTGCATTTTAAGGTTTAACTTTGGTTTAAGGAACTTAAGGTTTAATTTCTTTTTTAAATTTGGTGTTAAATTTTATTCATAGTTTTGGAATTAAATTTATTTTTAAATTTTCTATGAATGTTAGTGTTAAATTTATTGTTAAATTTTTTGTACATTTTACTTAAATTAACTATAAATTTTAGTTAAATTTTAATTAAATATAGTTAATTTTAGTTAAATTTATTATAATAATTATAATAATAATAATAATAATAATAATAATAATAATAATAATAATAATTTATTTATTTAAAAATATTATATTAATCATACAAAATATTCTTAATCAATTATAATAAATTTTCATTTTCTTCAAAGCTGCGTGTCAGAACACATGTACCTACTATTTTCAGTCACAACATGCAATCACATGTGTGACTATATATTATGTAACTGGCATACTCGGTTGCATTTCAGTCGCATAATGCAACTAAAAACGGCTATTTATTCAGTCACTAATACTCTTCCACCTTTGTAGTGTAAAGTGAAATATGAAAAAGGGACAAAATATGAAACTAGGGAAAAAAAATAAGAAGATTCAAGAGTAATACAAAAACAAAAAAAATGGGAAAAAATTTAGATAAAAGTAAAATAAGAAAGAAAAGAAAATAATACACAAAATGTGAAAGAGAAGAAAAATGGAAAAATAAAAGCTGAAGAAATGGGGGTAATACAAAAGCAAAAGAAGTAGGAGAAAAACCATTCAGAAAAATGTAGAACATGGAATGTTGCAAATGGGGGGATGGAAAAAGAAAAGCTAAAAAAAATGCGAGCAATACAAAAACAAAAGAAAGAGGAGAAAAACTATTGAAAAAAAAAAAGTAAACCATGGAATGTTGCATATATCTATATATCTATCATACTCAAATGTGTGTATGTGCCAGGCAGACGTAAAAATTACACATCCACCCAAATAGCAATATTTCAATGACAGCTAATAGTTACAATCTTATATCGGCTTTCATGAGAATAAATTTGCACCTTAAAAAATGTTTATATTGCCAAAGGACAAAAATTAAAAAAAAAAAAAAACACCAATAACCCAAAAGAGAAACATAGCACTTTCTAAGTCTCATTTTTTATGATGTGCTTCTCTTAGTACATAGAATAAGATATGTATAATTTATGTTATTTTTTATTTTAAAGTTAAAAAAAAAATTCTGGTTATACAGACGGAGTTTAAATGAGAATTAGAAAAAAAATTATTTTTTTATGTTTAAATAGAAATAAATCTAGTAAAATTAATTATATGTTAAATTTTTTTTAAAATGATAAACAACTCGTAGTTTTTTTGACTGCCCAAGACAAAAATACTTGTCATTCCTTTTGTTACAGGAAGAGTACTCACTTTTTTTTCCAAAAATTCACAAACATGTTCTCTGTTTTTGGGATATCTCCAGAATGTTGCAACATTTCATTAAAAAATAGTTTTTATTTTTTCCCCTAATAAAAAATTGTCTGAAAAATATCACCGACTAAGGTGTTATAAATAACATATTTTTTATACATGTATAATGTTCCAATATAAATTAGGACGACCCTAAATCACGTAAAAAGGAAATAAGTCAATAAAAAGATTGAGGAGCCGAGGTAATATTAGATACAAACTCTTTAAAAAAGTTAAGGGTAAATTAGAAAAAATAAAGAAGAAAAAAATGAGGTTTGATTTGATCAAAAATACAAATTGCCTTATTTTGTTTTAGAAACCTACACTCTACTAATTAAATTTGAATATTTTTATTGTGTCTATTAGGTACTGACATTAATTTTTTAAATCATAATTTTAGTTGTTAAGTATCTATTTTTCAATAAATTTAACTTCTCTGAAAGTTTTTGAATAATTAATAGGCTGCCTAAATTAACAAAACTTCTTCTATGTTTAACAATAGTATATTTTGATGTAATTAAGTTTTCGAAAATTAAGTTATCAAAAAAAATTGATGTAATGTTTTTTGTCTTTACGTAATGACTGGCTGGTTGTTCAGCTGTAGGAATGATATTAGGGGGACCGCGGCCCCCATTTTGTTTTAATCATACATGTGGTAACTACCTGACTATAGAATTTTTCGATTTTATATCTTCCATCCACTTTCTATTAGTAGGTTTCAGTACATAAAACAATCTTATTAAATATACGAAAAAATTGTACCTGAAAACTTTCTTAAATTCTGGATTTTGATATATGATTTGATGCAATAAAGTATCTGTAGAAAATATTAGTAGACAGGACATTACAATTTGTTTTAATTTTGTGGCAAAAATGTTACACTTTAATGAATATAATTTCAAAACATACATCTGTATTTTTTAATATTTTGATATACATTATAGACTATAGATGCTCCTTTTATTATTGGAAGAATAGTTTTATGGAAAAAAAAAATCCATAAACACATTTACTATTAGAAAGGAACAAGTACACCGAAGCAAAAAAATTGATTATCACTATATATAAGAACTAAGATTTATTATAATATTTCTGCCTCCCATATATGCTTGAAATGTTAACTTATTAATTTGATACTTGGAGTCGTTAAGGGGACAAGGGTATGAGATGTCATATTGGCGATCTCTCTTTTATTAATTGAATTATGCACTTAGAAGTAAGGCTTTTGTGAAAATTAGCTAGGGGCTTCAAAAAGAGGGGACCAAAAGCGAAGCGTATAGCATCAGAAATGAGTAAGGACGTTATGGGATTTTGTTGGATCAGATTATATTCACGATTATTGGTCCCTGATCGTGCACCAGAGACAATAAGTGAGCTGGAAACGTGCTGCCCTGTTTGTCTCTATTAGCAGTCTTGTTTGTAAGCTTGCATCGATCCTAATACGCAAATTAATAATTTCATCCATCTTGTCGTCTTTCACGGACTAATACTTGAACAACAGTTTACACCAGCTACAGCTTCTCCTCCAAGCACCCAGCCAATTAGAGAAGAAGCATACTGTATTTGTATGTGTGAACCAAACACAATGACTTGCATTTGGGTTCGAAGCATGTGGCTTTGGGCCACAGTGCCTTGGAAAAGCTTGTCCATCACCATGTGTTGGAGAGAGGCGCAAGTTTGTTAGAGCAGCGACCACACAAGCTGCCTGCCCGTGACTCTTTGCTTTTCACCCCTATAAAAAGACCATCCATTCCACATCCTTTGTAACTTACAGAGGCCAATTCCCCTTGCTTCCCTCTGTGTAAACATCTACTTCCAAGTCCCATATATCCACATGGCTCCCCTTCGATTCCCAGCACCTGTCCTAACTCTCCTCCTCCTTATTACTCTGTGCTCAACAAGCACCTCGGTTTCGGCTCGCCGGCTTCTTCAGATACCAGACCTTCCTGTGCCGGAATTGCCTAAGTTGCCTCCTCTTCCGGTTGAACTTCCACCATTGCCCGAGTTGCCAATCCCTGAATTGCCCAAGCTGCCTCCTCTCCCAGTCCAACTTCCACCACTGCCAGAGTTACCAAAACCCCAACTACCAAAATTGCCCGAAATCCCAATCCCAACTGTAAGCACCGCTGGCAGTCCCTGAGAAGGATCGTAGGCTACGTTATGGGTATTTGTAGGGATTTAATTATTTGTATGCTTTGTTGATTGTATTTTGTGTGGGATGTACGTATGTAATATTGCTTCAGCTGTTACTTGGGGTGCGTGTGCTGATTTTCTTTTTCTTTCTTGTTGAGTGCCTATATATATATGTTGTCATGTTCAAATCGTATGTTATAATTTTTACCTTTGATATATAATTTGTATTGTCCCCGCTGTAGCTTTCTGTGAGAAAACGCAAGCTGGAAATTTCAGTACTTGTAACTCCTTTGTAGTAAGTAACTGAAATTTTAATACCGTCTTTGAATGCCAAGTGGAATAGTATGGGCTTCGGCGAGTCACATATGTGGCCATGGTTCAAGATACCTCATTTCCTTCTTCTTAAAAATATTTAAAGCGTGTGAAAAAATTTTGTAGCCTGCCTTTTTGCGATCTCAGCCGTACCTGTATCGCATTTTTGTCTTCTAACCCACATCCAATCTCTTGATTAAAGGTTTCAGATAGAGAGATGAGAGATTGAGGGTGAAGCGTGGTGAACATGACGAGGAAGAAGCATTAGTGATTGTTTTGTAATTTTGAGTTATTAAAGGTCTAAATAGCATCAGCTAAAAAGTGAGCCTGTTGCCTGATTTTAATAACACGTTAACATGGACCATTTAACATAAAACTAACTGGCAGTTAAGATTTAAAGAGATTGATTAATTTGATAATTGTCACAGCCTAATCACACTTCACTCTATGTGCGATATATAATTTCTCCAAGGAATTGAATGTAGGAGAGACATAACTAGGACAATATATATAATTGAAGTCATAATCGATTATGTTTATTCAATTGCTTATGTATCAAGTGTAACTAAGTGGAGGAAAAATGAAAAGTGACTAGAAACAAGTAATTTTGAAAACAAAAGAACTTAAAGCGAAGAGCAACCGTGTTTTACGTTTAAAACTTGACTTGGAACTGCAAGAAGATTTCTATTTTACTGTAGTTTTATTGACTTGCAATTCCTTTGTAATTGATTACAATTTTAAAGTGAGTTGAAAAATAAAGTAATTTTTTTACGTGATTAGAATCAGGTATATAGCGTGTTGGAAAACCCAAAAAAGGCCAGGGCTGGAGCTTCGGGTTTGGGAGGTAGCTGTAAGGGATGCTCTGGGAATAAATTTAGTTGAGGCCTTGAGGGGAGACTGAATTGAGAACGACAAAAAATACAAGTTAGTGTATGATCCATCAAGTAACGAGTAACAACTTAATGACCCTTTCATGTAAACATCTATAGGGCTGGCCCTTAATTGGCTAGCTTTTGCTGGTCATATAAGTGACTACTAAATGAAGTTATTCTCATGGTTCAAATGTTTTATATTTGTAGCCTGTAATTATTTTTCAAATGCACAATTTGGTAGTCTGACTAATGGCATACGCTAAAACACTTAATGAAATGGAAATATTACAAAAATCTCCTTATGGTTTATTCTAACCTACACGTTACTCCTCTATTTTTAAATACCTACATTTTACCCTTTTCCTTTACAGTGTTTGACAATAACTTCTGAAACCCTAATTTAAACTGGCTAATAATCATGTTCCAGTAATTTCAATATTTTTTGATATTTTTTTTACAGCTAACTGACCCTTAAAAAATACTGATATGTATTTATAAGAAAAAAATGCATTTATAGAAAGGAAAAAAATGATAATTTACAATGTCGTCTATTAACTATAAAAAAAATGTTAGAGTGCTTAAAATTACTGAAAGGTGACTATTATATAATTTAAATTATAATTTTAAAAATTGTTATTAAATAGGGGCAAAGTGTAAGATTTTAAAAATAAAGAGAAGAAACTGAAGGTTTGAGAAAATCTTAGAAAGGTAATTGTAAATTTCCCTGATGAAATAACTCCGATATTTTTTTAACTCAATTGGCCACGTAATGACACATGTTTGACTATTGCATGTAGCTGGTCTAACATGGATGAATATGTGAGCTACCAAAGTCCCCTCAAATCAATATGTGGTTGCCTTTTCCCAACTAAACTTGAGATCCCAACACAGCAACTCACTAACATCTACACCTTCTAGCGCCAATATGTGGACATGTACAGTTATTACATAAAATACTTTATTAGATTTGGGAGATATTTTTAAACTCAAAGCTAATTGAATTATGTTATAACCTCACGCATTTAAAGATGTGCTTAAAATTACACAATAATAAGTTCAAATGAGTTTGAAGAAAATTAATGTAAAAAAAAATAATTTTATAAAATCATTAAAAATTTTGAAAAATTGTTGAATTTGGACACATAGAGTGCTATAAAAATAAGAAAAAAGATCAATATGAAAAAAGAAAGAAAAATATTGCAAAATCTGTTAAGGTACTTAAAAGCAATGCTACTTTATAGTGGGGTACTGGTGAGAGATTTGTTGGATTTGGCCTGCTGGATATTTGGACAAGATTAAACAACTTACCTTTGTTTTGGTGAGAGGTTTCAACAACCGAAGATAGAAGTTTATGCCAAACCCAACTCAACAACTCTCCGCTCTATGCTTCCCCAGCCATAAAAAGCTCACTTTGCATATAACAGAGACCATCCTTCCTTGTGATATGTACGTATTACTGTGTCTGCAACATCTGCCTTGAAACATGGCTCTCCATTGGTTCCCTGCACTTCGCCTCTGCCTTTTCCTCATATCTATGTGCTCAACAATCGGAAAAGCTAACTCAATTTCTGCTCGCTGGCTTCTTCAGATGCCAAAGCTTCCCAAGCCGGAATTGCATCAGCTGCCACCTCTTTCTAAAGTCGAACTCCCACCAGTGCCCGAGCTGCCAAAACTTGAGTTGCCTAAAGTCGAAGTTTCACTAGTGCCAGAGTTGCCAAAACCTGAAATGCCTAAATTGCCTGAAGTCAAAGTCCCACCAGTGATAGAATTGCCAAAACCTGAATTGCCTACAGTTGAACTCCCACCATTACCCGAGTTATCAAAATCCAAAGTTCCTCAAATGCCTGAATTGCCAAAGTTCGATGAGATCTATAGATGGGCTGCGGCCTGCCTTTATTTATTGGGAATTTGTGGTATATGTTCCCAAGTTATTATTTCGTTGTCTGGGGTCTGTATATACTCTTATGTTTTTAGCTACTTGGGCATGTCGTATCGGTTTCTTTTGATTATTGATTTGTTGATGTTCATCTATTTCCTACATGTACTTTCAACAAGTTCTTTTGTCTGTACTTTTGTCCCGACACTCATCAAATGTTTGATATATACCGGAATCTGTGTGAGGCAATTAAGGAAAGATATTCAAAGCTGGCTGTTTAATGCAATCGTCAAAGCATTATTTATGGTATTCGTCAACTTCTATATTTGGCGTCACAAAGAATGTTCAAGTTTTTTTATTTTTTCTCTAATTTTTAATTAGGGGTTTGCCGTCTCCCCTTCAGATTATTTTTTATGCTGGCGTTACTGAATTTTAGGGCAACATTTTGTTTTTTACAAAGATTACAGAGTTTAGGAGAAGAAATTATACTCTTTCAAATGGGTCAATAAGAGAAATAATGATGAATTCTGCATATAATGGTTCAAATTCAATTGTTTATCAACTGCAAAAAGGGCTTAAAAGACCAAATAAGACGCTCAATGAAGCGGGCAGACCAAACAACCCAAACAGTTTTTTCTCAGATGACATCCAATCCACAAGGTGACAAACCTTTGTGGTCCGTCACACTCTAGTTTTCCTTCCCTTTCCCCCAGTTTAGATTGTTTGCTGTGTAAAAAAATTATTCACTGTAGATCTCATTAAAATGATAATATATTTTCTAGTTTAAGCTCCTTATAAATGCCTTGTAACAAAAAATATGGCTAGAATTCTATCACCGTTCTTGATCATGTCGTCAAAACTTCAAAATGTTCATAAAATTTTAATAATCACTTCACATTTACTATCGTTAGTTAGTGTAACTAATAGGCATTAAAAGGGCCAAAATCAGGCATGCGTTTTCATATTGAAGTCTGGTCCAGTATGAAAAATACAACGTTGCATTCCCACGCTAGAAATTTTTCTGTGCCACCAAACTGCACAAATCCTCTTTCTGTGCCTCCTCTAGACTCCGTCTTGTTGTGGAAATCTTCTACAAAAGGTACACTCGCCTTCTCTTTCAGGCCCAAAAGTGAGCAACTGGAGCACCTGTCGAATTTCGAAAGGAAAATAAATATCCAATTTTTCGTACAAGATTTCAATCTAGGCCTACCTAGCCCATTCAAACCTTATAAAAATCCTAAGTAAAGCTTTCTTTCTAAAATTAATTTAAGTTGTAAACTTGGCACATAATTGTACTTGAACCCTTCAGGTACCCCAGCTTCTGCACTTTCTATATGTCAAACATCGGTTACACTAGCTATGCATATGCAGGGAGGGCCGCTTGCATCTATCTAGTTTCAACTTTCAAACAGAACCGTAACAACGTAATTAATCAGCCTCACCCCGGATGCGGAGAAGATTAATTAAACCAAATTTGCTGTAATTTTTATAATTCATTTTAAGGATATTTTATTTGCATAACTTAAGAGTTACTAATTTTTAAGTATTAAATTAATTAGAATCCTCATCACTTGTTATATCAGTATGCTCTACTAATTGAAAAGAAAATCAACCAAGATTTAAGATTTAATCCTTATCACCAAGGTACATACTGCTTTGGTAACTGCTTATGGACTGTAGATTCAAACGGGATTATCTTCTCTTGTTAGCTAAGCGCTTGAGCTGAGCTGAGACTAGAACTCTCTCGGTTACAGAAATATGTATGCGGAATACTTAATTTATTACCTTTGTCCCAAATTTATCAATACATTTGCTTCCCCCCTGTAGTTCAAAAGTTACAGAAATATGCGGAAGAATTTACTTATCTATTACTTAAGTTTTGATGACAATATATTAATATACTGGTGTTTGGTCCTTGTTAGACGAAGGAAGAACAAGGAAACTAGGAAAACCCTTGTCAATTCCACTTGTTTAGTTGGGTTTGGTGCAACAAAGGAGAAACAGCTGGTTTCGGCAGGAAATTTTAATTAACCATTAGTACAGGATCACTTGTCTGTGTTGGATAACCTACCAAATATCATGACTGTACAAGTATGACACGTTAAAGTTCAGAATTGAATTTGGTCCAATAATTACAAGGGTGAGAAGAGAACTTTCGTGAACAAACAACTTTCTCGGCTGAACAAACATACCAACCTCTGGATACAATCCCCATGCTATATATACCCAACACAAGCGACTCTTGTCCTCAATCCTCAGCACAAAATTAAACACACCAGCAAACTAAATAGTTCTATTCGACAGGTTTCTTGAAGTAGTCATCCGAAGCATGGCAGGCTCATTGAGGTTGAATAGCTTTGTCTTGACCTTCTTCATGGCTCTGTCAGTTGGCCTGTCAGCTCGCCAACTTCAGCAGTTGCCTCCGCTGCCTAAAGTGACTCTACCACCAATGCCGTCAATCCCAAACCTGCCACAGCCGAATCTGCCAACGCCGCTGCCAACTGTGCCCCAGCAGCCAGGCACACTTCCAAACCTGCCTCAGCCGGCTTTGCCAACTCCGCAGCCAACGGTGCCCCAGCAGCCAGGCATACTTCCAAGCATACCAAGCTTGCCTAATCTGCCTGCAGCTCCCAAGGTGACTCTGCCTCCACTCCCCGCCATGCCGGCCATTCCTTCAATCCCAACCACCATTCCCTCCGTTCCATTCCTTGCTCCACCTCCTTCAAACTGAGGCCGCTCCCATTTCATGGACTTGGGGCGTATTTGGGAGCGTTATGGTCTTTTGTTTTGGAATCGTCTTCTTTCTTTTTCTTCATCCATAGTCATGGCCTGCTTTCTGCTTTTTTCGCTTTTTCTTTTTCTCTTCTTGTTGGTGCGATTTTTTTTTCCATTACCTGATGTACCTTGATGCATTCATTACTCATTGTCAATAATGCTACATACCTATTTTCCATTGCCTTTCCATTGCCTTTCTTGGTTCGTGAAGGTGGACATTGAACAAGACTTATTTATTTATGTGACTCGTACCTCTTGAATAGCCAAGTATATACTTATTAAACAACTTATTGGCAAGGACTTCCAGGACTCCTGGTTTAATCGCAACAACAAACAGTACCCCTAGCATCTACACAATTCGGTCGGTTCTACCAGTTAGTTTGATCATGGTCAAGATTTAGTTCCGCAATTTTCTTTTTAAACTAAATATTGTACCTCTAAGCATTCCCCCTCTAAGCTCGAATTTGACACTCAAATACATCAGCACGAACTTAGTACGGTGTAACAACTGAAAGGTTTTCCCACATGCGGCTGGGCTGAGTTGATAGTGGACAGGACTTGCTAAGATTTACCGAATGGCCATTGGATATCCTTTCCTATTTTAGGGACTGAGGTTGCTCTAACAAATTGCATTGCATCAAAGCGTCTGTTTCCTCCATAGTTGCATACAAAAATCTAAACATTTGCCGGTTCCGAATCCAAAGCGCGCTTCTAAGCTGAACAAATTCGTAATCTTACAAAAGTGAAGTGAAAGTGTGCTCCAAAATTCTGAGTTCGCGAATTCTCTCTTACAATCAAAATTTCAACCCTGACTCTTGAGTTTTGTCGTTATGCTTTTCTACTTCTTATGCAAGTCAGAGCCAAACCCTAAAGGCAAATTAAAATCGAATCCCACTAAACCCTAGAATCTGGTCTCAAGGTTAAAGCCACAAAACGATCTCAAGATTGAAGCCAGCGTCGATAAGCACATTCAATTCTGCAGTAGCGAAAACTTGGGAGTAAGAAACACATCCTGGTCAGTTTTATCTTGGTCCTTTAACTTGGTCCTTTAACTTTCATACATTTTTCTATCTAGAGCTTGAACTTTTTTTACCACTCTTTTTTTTCTACTTCAAACATAAGAAAATTTGTTAAGCTAATTAGACACAAAATAAAGTTAATAAGCTAAATGAAAGATATATATAATAGCTAAAATGAAACTTTTGTTTCTTATATTCTCATCTTCTCCATAGTTCATGTATTTTTCTAGTGGTTCGACTAACGATAGAAAAAAAATGTTAAGTTAGAGAATATTTCAAATTTTCTTCTAAAAAACATTTTATCATCGTTACATTATAATACATGTAATTTTATAAGATTCATTATTTAATGTTGGGGTTTACTAGTTATATGTGTATAAGGACCCTTTACAATAATCCTATATCCGCTAGTGTTGAAGACCCGCATCAGCAATCTCCTAGAATTAGTGCCCGTTGTTTGTTCCAGATTTCTTTATTTTTGTGGTTTAGTTTAAATCCCATTACAGTATTATTTTTTTATTTTTTTTTCTTTCTCACCATATATATTACCAACGGGACTTCTTTTTTCTTTAATTTGTCGTAGGTAATCTTGATTGAATACCATTATTTCTCATGTTGTTTGACATGAATTTGTAGTCACGATGGAAGAAAATTACAATGAACAAAGACGTGATTTTTAAACCATGGAGATTGTTATCCATGGAGACCATACGAAAACGAGCATGGTTAAACTATATATTGCTCCCAAAAACTAGTTGCATAACTTGAATTCAACTCTGCTCTCCCCTTTTGCTCTCATCCTATTGATAAATTGGAAAATCTACATAGCATCAATCTTTTTTGATTTAATTTTTTGGCATATATATATACCAGTACTATAATAGGAATGGAACTTACTGCAAAAAAATGTATTTATTTATTTATTACGTAGTCAATTTTCGATGAAATTCAATATATTTCTTACGGTAGCTTTTTTTTTTTTTTTGCATATATAATATATAGCTTATTTTACCCAATACATTCATTTTATTTTCACATCTTTTTTTTCCCAGAATCATTTTATTTGAAAGTCAATATCTCCTTGGTGTAATAATCCATTAGTTGTAAAATTTTTATGATATTATTAAACTTTTTATGCATTTTTTTTCTAGACATTGAAAAAGAAAAAACTCAAAAATAACATTAATAACATGATACAAATTTTAGTTTGAATGGATTATTGCACTTATATAATATTAATTTTTAAATGAAATGGATCCCAGGCAAAAAAATATAAAAATAAAAATAAAAATAAAATAAATTGGGTATTATCCTGGTGTTTGGTCACTTGATCATTGGAGGAAAAGAAGGAAAAAAAGGAACTTGGAATACTTGCACGTAAACCCTCATCAAGACCACTTGTTTAGTTGTAGAAGCGCAAAAGAGACACAAGACAACTGGTTCTGAAGAAAAAAGATGAGCTTCTAGCGGTTGCTCATCAGCCCCAACAATACCGAGCGATATGATCATATTTGTCTGTGTTGGATAACCCACCAATGACCAATGGGAATTACACAGGTAGGACGAATTGTGAAGTTAAGAATTGAATTGGTCCACATGCACGAGGTGGAGATTAGACGAGAACTCAACTGGCCGAAAAACATGCATATATACGCAGCTAAACAAACACCACCAACTCCCTGATACGGTTCCGGCCCCCATGCTGCATATATAAACCCAACGGCAGCCGCTCTTCTCTCCACAACAAATTTGAACAGCAACACACTTAAAAGACAAGTTTTTCTAATTCGAGTTAGAGACATGGCAGGCTCATCATGGATCAGGTTGAACCTCTTTCTTTTCACCTTCTTCATGGCTCTGTCGGTTGGCCTAGCAGCTCGCCAACTTCAGCAGTTGCCTCCGCTGCCTAAAGTGACTATGCCACCAATGCCGTCAATCCCAAACCTGCTCCAGCCGACTCTGCCAACGCCTCAGCCAGGCACACTTCCAAACCTGCCTCAGCCGACTTTGCCAACTCCGCAGCCAACCCCAACTGTGCCCCAGCAACCAGGCACACTTCCAAGCATACCAAGCTTGCCTGCAGCCCCCAAAGTGACTCTGCCTCCCCTTCCCGCCATGCCGGCCATCCCTTCAATCCCAATCACCATTCCCTCCATCCCGTCCCTCTCTCCGCCTCCTTCAAACTGAGGCCAGTACTTTTATTTCGTCTTCTCCGGGCTTGGCTTCAACGTCCTTGGGAGCGATATGGGGCTCCCTGTTGTTTTTTGGCGTCTTCTTTTACTTCATTGGCCATAGTTGTTATGCATTTTGCTTATTGCGTTTTTATTCTTGTTGGTGAGAGTTTGTCAGTTATTTGATGAGCTTGGTTTGATGCATATTGATATTATTACTTGTTTATATACACTAGTCTTTGACACATTCTTTGAACTTGGATAAAGCGTTTGTAGATGGGATAAACATGTTTAACATTTTAAATATTAAAAATACATGCATAAAAAATTGATTAATGAAATAAAGATAAATCATATAGAAGTTCAAAGCCATCATGACCAAGCAAAAACAATAAAAATTGCATCAAAACTGTATTTGGTGTAAAAATGAACAAAATTATAATTCAATACATACATGGATGCTAGAAGTTTTTTATTATACCAAAACTTACAGCTTGTCTACCTAAAATTTCTCAAATTTTTTTCTCTATCGCATAATCCTCTACATGATCAAAATTTGAAATCACAACCTAAAATAAGAACTTGATCCTATAAAAGGGGATGAGGGGTTCTTTGGGTAATTAGGGTAGTTAGAATTGGAATTGTCCAATAACTAGCTGGCAAATGTTTACATGTTGCTTTTTCAACAATAATATTTTTTTGTTTGCTGTTAAAAAAAAACTAAAATACGAATTTAATACTAGTAACCCCCAAACTTCGTCCATTTTTATACTCAATCTCCTGCAAATCAATTTTTTTGCAAATACAACCTAAAGTTATTGGCTTAATCACAACTTCATTTTTTTTTAACAAAACCTCAAGAAAATTGAATTAATGGCCAACGAAGAGGTTGGGAAATAATTACAAAGTTCCAATATACTGGAAAGTCTTCGATTATCATTTTTTTGGGGTGGTTCCGAGTAGGGTAAGAAAATAGCTTGAGTAGCATGGAAGAAGGTGGTGGCTAGTAAAAAAGAGGGTGGGTTGAGTGAGGGTAGTCTTAAGGCAATGAATTTAGCACTGTTAGAAAAATGTTGGTGGAGGCTCTAGTTGGAGGAAAAGGCACTCTAGAGAAGGGTCATAAAATCAATTTATGGAGAGGAAGGAGGTCTATCTCGATGGCCTACTAGTGGGAGGAGAGGAAAAACTTGGGAAATAATAATAGAGGTAGGATATTTGTTAGATAATTTGGGGTTGGATTTTACTCAATCTTTTAGATGGTGGGTGGTGAATGGGGCAAATGTTAAGTTTTGGGATGATTTTTGGGTTGGAGAGGTAAAATTAAAAGAGTGCTATCCTAGATTATTTAGGCTAGACACAAATCCTTTATGCAGAGTTTGTGATATGGGGTGTTTGATAAGTTAGAAAACAATTGGCATTGGGTGTAAGATTGGAGGAGGCCTTTGACAAGCAGAGATATTATAGAATTGCAAAATCTCATTTATTTGCTCAATAATGTGTAAATTCTCTCTTCAAAGGAGGATTCATTGTGTTGGCACTTGAACAACGAAGGGGATTTCTCAACCAAGGAGTTAAGATGACAGTTGGAAAAAATTTCTTCACAAGTTGTAGCTTCAAGAAACTTGGACAACACTTGTTGGATCACTTCAATTCCCTCCAAGGTAAATGTGTTTACCTGGAAAGCATTACAAGGAATAATTACAATCAAAGAAAACTTGCAATCAAGAGGTGTGGCCCTGCCAGATACTCTTTGCCTGATCTACAGCAGCAATGTGGCAACTTTGGACCATATTCTTTTCAGCTGTGCAAGTGTTTTTCAAGTTTGGCATAGCATATATAGTTGGTGGAGCTTCCCTGGACCGGCAGGAGTTCATTCTTTAGAATTATTGCTTGATCAACAACAGGGTCAACTGCAAAGGAAGTTGCATTTACAAGTATGGAAATCTATCCTCATGGTGACTGTTTGGACAATCTAGAAAAAAGAGAAATTTGAAAGTTCTCCAAGATAAGGCTTTTGTTGTTATATAAATCATTGAAGATGTAAAAACTCTATCTTTCTTATGGGTTGTAAATAGGTATAGAAAGCTACAGTGTTCTAGGTTGGAATGTATCATAGCTCCTCAACCTTTATCTCAAATTGGTTAGATTAGCCTTTCTTGCATGTTCTTCAGTACTTTGCTGGAGACATTTGACATTTGTACTGAAATTCCTTCATTAATAAATTGTTTTGGCTGTTAAAAAAAAAAAAATTACAAAGTTCCATTGTACACCAATAGCTGAACTTGATTGATTACCAACACATACATGAAGAAACTAACAAACAAGACACCTAGTTCGCTAACCTAACCATTGCAGCACGTATTAATCACAATTTCTTCTGAAAATAATTCTAAAAAAATACTCCTCCCATCCCATTTTCTTTGATTCATTTCACTTTTTTAATGTTAGTTTGACTTGAATTTTTTATATAATTAATTTCTAGAAAAATTTTCAAAAAATTATGTCTAGAAACTATAATCATAAATGTAAAAGTTTTACATTTACACTAAAATATTGAAAATAAGAAATTACAAATTAATTACTGTGAATAGTGAATGATGCAAAAAAAACTTGAGATAGAGGACTATAATTTATTCTTATCTTTATCTCTTACCGATTCCTAACTACCTCTGAATTATGAGGATCTGCCATGAAACATAACATTTAAACAAAAATTACTTCCAATTTAATATCACTCATAAGATTTGATTGGCTCTTAACATAAATGGTTAGCCCCTGTGTTCCTTGTAGGCCATAATTTTATTACTAATTTTTAAAGTAGTTACAATTTTATTTGAGTAAATTGTAGAAATGATCCCTAACCTTTAGTCATTATTTCCTTTTAGTCCCTAACTTATTGAGTGTTCTGTTTTGGTCCTAAACTTATTAAAATTGTTTTATTTTGGTCCTTCGCCAGATGAAATTCATTAACTCAAAATAATTGTCTGATAGAAACTTTTAAAATTCTAATTTAAATATTCGGTAACTGTCTTTCAGTAAATTCAAATAGTTTAATATTTTTTGAAAGTAAATAGACAATTTAAATTAATAGTTTTTGTCTTTCTGAATGACATATGTTCAATTTACAGAGAGAAAAAAAGGTGATTTGAATTTTTTATTAACTATAAAAAATTATTATGCATATTAAATTTATTGTAAGACAGTTACCGGATAATTTAACTTAAGATCTAAAAATTTGTTATCATACAAATACTTTGAGTTAATAAATTTTATCAAACTGGGACCACAATGAAACTTTTTAATAGGTTTAGAACTAAAACAGAACATTCAATAGATTAGGAACTAAAAGAAAACAAGGACTAAAGGTTATGGATCATTCATGAAATTTACTTAATTTTATTTCTAATATAAAACATTTGAAAAAAAGGCTTTTAAAGGCAGAAAGAAGAGTCATAATAATTTAGGGTCTACGGAAAAAATATCAGCTTTGAGAAAGGAACTAAGAAGGTTGGGATGAAGTATAGGAGCTTAGTGGTAATCTTTTAAGGCTTTTGTAGTGGGGTATTTTTTGTGAGGGCGTGGGGGTTCTGTATGAAGTGGGGGTGTGGGTTATGGGGGTTGTGGGTTTTGTGATTTTCTTGTTCAATAACAATCCACCTGCTAGGTGTATTTGGTTTTTATCAATAACATAATTTGGTTTTTATTAATAAATTTTTCGTTGCTTGCCTTTCAAAAAAAAATATGTTTGTCATGGTCACCATTCAAAGGCCATCGGTCCAAGAAAAAAATAGTGAAAATGAACATAATGCTTTAATATTATTTTGAATTAAGAAAAAAATCAATTGCTAAGAATAAAAATTTATGTTATATTGAAAGGGATGAACTTGCAAAAAAAATAATCGTTAAAGGTTTTGAAGCATTTCAAAACTCTTGGTAATGTCAAAAGTTTGCTGCCAACAGTCCCTTTGTTGTACTGTAAGCAGCTAATTCTAGGAACCAATAAAAGTTTGCCAAAAGGTTTTAGCCAAAAAGCTCTGAAAATTTAACTATCTTTTGCAGGCCATTCTTTATCAGAATTTAGAGAAAATTTTCAAATTAACCGTGTCATAAGTTGTCTAACAGTAACTGTTACTTCATAGTCAAAATCGGATCAGGTCTCATTTATAAGGGGAAAACTCTCCTTTAATATTACTATTAAATTGTTAACAAAATTTAACTGTTGTTATAATACACACACGTCAAAGGTGTCAAAATTTTGACGAAATTTTTACTCCTATAAAATTCTATGGTCTCTTTTTAAATAAGACCTAATTTTGTCATTTACTTGGGACATTACATCGACGCTCAACTGGAAAAAAAAAACAGAGAGATGTGTAAACTGAAAGAAATTATGATCGGAAAGAAATAAAACATATGGTATCCTCATTCAAAATTCAGAGTTGCAGTAAAGCTTTGACGGTTTTAGAAAATATTCACCAAAGTTAGAAAATGTTTGATTTTCTAGGTTTGGCTCATACATTGAAAAGAATAAAGATATTAATTTTCTAATGTTTGATTTAGGCATTTTGCATCTTTCTTCTAACTTTGAGTACAGTGACAAAAAATGTACCTTCTTAACTATAATGGCATGTTTCTAAATTTTATAAAAGTCAGTAGATACATGTGTAATTTTTAGCGACATTTTGTAATTTTTTCAAAAATTTATGTGGCGTTTGATTATAGAAAATAGCTTTTTTTTTGTTTTTAATTTTCATTTTCTATGAACAATTTTCTAAAATACTTTTTAGAAAACATGTTTACTTGTTCAAAATAAGTAAAAATGATTTTATGTGTATGCATAAATAAGTAAAGTCCAATGCCTTCATTGAAAGTTGAGGAAAAGTTTGTGCACTATAAATGAATATTTTCCCAAGTCCAAGCCCCAACTTTTTTCTCTTTACCACTTAAGCCCTTAACTTTTTTATCCATTGCATCCAAGCCACCATCTTTGTGCTCCCCAAAAGCATAACATTCCAGCAGTATCATCGTCTTCCACTGCCTGATAAAGCATTGCCGACCATCTCAACCACTTTTTGTTTCACCATATTGTTGATAATGAGTGAAATTGTTTGAAGGAAAGAGAAAGGTCCGATTGCAAGCTCCACGATTGCCATCAATTCCGTATTCGCCAATCGAAGGAGAGAGTCAATTCATTGTCCACGAAGTTGAACTCTAAGGAGACTTCGACGAAGCTACTCAGGCGGTGATGGCAAGGAGATTGGTGAAGCATGCGACAAGTGAAAGATCTAATAGCAATGACGACGAGTGAGATCTCATCAAGAGTGAGAGAAACAAATAATTTTAAATATTTTTTTAGATATGGAAGCCTAAGAAAACAGTAGACATGGTATTTTCCAATTCTTCATGACATGGAAAACTGTTTTCTTAGAAAATAGAAAAAGAAAACTTACACACTAAACATATTTTCTTTTCATTTTCCAATTTTTAGATAATTTTTTAAAAAATTTAGAAAATTTTCTGGAACTAAACAGCCCTTAATTTTTAGGGACTATTTTGTAAATTGATAGACCAATTTGTAAATATTTATAAGTCCAGGGCTTATGTTCAAGTATAATTACTTTTTGAATTCTTTTTTCGGAACAGCAACACAAAATTACTTTACCTAACTTTGGTTTAGGAGAATAAATCATAGACAATTGTGAAGGTTAGAAAATCTTTGAATTGTTAGAATTATGGAGGACTACTTGCCAAGTACAATCAAATAAATGATTCTTATAACATTCCTAACAATCTGAATTATTAAAATCAAAGAATCAACAATTATTTCACTACTCAAAACGCTGTAAGATTTGGGACCACATGACAGGATTAGGGACCGTCACAAAAGTTACTTCAAATATAAAGCTACTGTTCGTTTCTCTATAAACAAAAAAACAGAAAGAAAAAAGAAAAAGAACCTTACTCCAAATATTCAAAACGCCATAAGATTGGAACCGTCACAAAAGTTACTCCAAAACAAGAGAGATAGTTTTATCACCGGTGTTATGAAAATGATTCATCTAATAATAATTGTCTCTCATATTAAGTGTCTATGTTGGGAAATTATCTTCTATCTTTTGTTTCAGTTTATATTTAAACTTATAACTCTTCACCATATAATTAGCCTTTAAAATTTTATAAAATATTTATAATAATATAATAATTACTCAAACAACAAACTTTAAATAATAGTAGTTATTATGATATCAACATAATAAGTGTCAACTTGATTAATTAACTAATTATTTTTGGAAATCAATTGGTTTTTTTTAATTGATCAATTAATAATAATAATTTTCTTAGTTTATAACTCTTTAACTTTAATTGTTTCTATAAAATGCTTATCATTTATATGATACTTCACAAATAACAAAAACACACATAAAACTAAATAAATTTAACCTATATATGGACTAAAACAATAAAAAAATGAACTAGAATTACCTATTTTTGGACCAAAGAGATATTAAAGATCATGTGTGAATTTTGCATCTAATATCATGAGGTGTCTTGAACTAAGTTGTACCATATCTCAAAGTTTAAAGGCATAAATTTACTGAACTAGAGTTGAGGGACAAATTCGTGTGAGTTAGCTAAGTTGAAGGGTTGCTGGTGCACTTTAGCCTTATTAAGAAGGTCATCCGACACACGATCATGAATCTCTAACATCAAAGTTAAGGAGCATTCACCTTTTCCTATTTGAGTCAAAACTCATGTCCCACTTAATTATCTATATCTATATATACAAGAAAGGACAAGAGAGTGAGAAGGAAGTGAAATGGCATAGGGGTAGTGGGGAAATGGCAATTTGGGTCTTTTAGGTTTTTCATTTGTGATGTGAGAAACCATGAAATTTAATATGTGTAGGTTAGTAATATCTAGATTGGTGACACATGTCCAACTTTGGTGTTATAATTATAATGATATTCCTAGCAGTGTGAGTCTAAGTTGTTTAGGTACATAATGTTGGAGAAGTTTCACTTACATTCATTCTTGATGAAATTTTATTTACAATTTGTTATTACCATTGTTTCTGTTCTTTTTTTTTTTTTTTATATGATGTTACAATGTTGTAATATATAGACGAGATTGTTGGAATTGTTGGTTGTGTTCTAATATGTAAAACTTATATCAATTTCATAGATTTGGTATGAACTTATGTGAAAGGTAAGAAAGAATGGAGGAAATAAGCTATTTAAGTTTTGTATATTGGGTTAAACACAACTTTAATCCTTAATATTTTGGCTTGGTTGTCATTGAATGTGTGAATTGTTGAAAGTTAGTCATTTGGTCCATTTCGCCAAAAGTGCCAAACAAAACCTGTAAGTCCTATATTTTTTTTTTGTCATGAATCTCTCTCCCTACTATAGTACTACCCTCATTTACCCTCCGGTATTCACTCTTCCTTCCTTCTCATGATTAAAAATTTCAACGATTGAAGACACAAACAACAACATCTCACATCCTTTTCCCTAAATACTCATTATGTCATGTAAAAAAAAAAACAACAATCTCTTTTTACCATATTTTCATGTACTGTACAATTTTGTACGCAAAACATGTAGCTCCACTATTTCTTCATTACATCATCAAAACAAAAAGTATTCTTGCAGCACCGGCACGGACAGACCTTCTAGTATGTATATGAAAGCCGATGCAAGTGACTTGGGAGTGACAGGTCTCCATGGCTCTATGGTCTAATATCTGTTTAGGTCCTACATGTGTTTGTTTGTTGTATTCAGAGCCAAGCTTGAAAAAGGTTCAATTAGGCCATTGTAAAAGCTGGATTAGCTGGCCTGTGGTGTTTCGTTTTAATGTCAGTCTGGCTACTTTATGTGTTTGCGTGTTGTGAAATGGGTGTTTAAGGATTATAAAAATCCATTTATGCCATCATTGGAATTATTGCCTGCAACTTTTATTCCGACCTATCTCTATTGATACATAATGTGTGTGTGTCGTGTGTTCTCTTATATTTTTGTTCTAATCCGATATATATTTTAATTTAGTGTGATTTTATGTGAAGATCTTCTAATTTTCCCTAAACTATTATTCGGATTTGTGTGTTTTCCAAGCTTTGTACATACTTTTCATTAACAAAAAGAACTAATCGATAATGATCACAATAATGATGAATTTGGTCTTGCATTATCCATAATGAGGCAAATACAGGAATCAAACTGTAGAAGTCGGTGTCACTCATCAAGTTGCAAGGCGACGACTTAATAGTATGTATGGAACGAGCTAGCTAGCTACTATTATTATATATTGGTAAGAAATGACAGCGACTATTGAACCAAAGTCCGGATAGAACCAAACTGGTGAAATGAGACCTCAATTAGCCAGTTTTCAAATGGAAATTAGACATGCGTCTACATCTATGATTCAAAGTTGAGAAAGGTAAATCCAGCCCTCTTGGACCAAATAGGCATTCGTCGATTTATGGCCTTCGGTTTTTGGCAGCAGCCCACCCCCAACCCCACCCTCCACCGGCTCTTTGCTTGTCTCCTTCCACCCTTCCCACCGATATTTTTGGGTTCAATTTTTAACCTTCACTTTTTTTTTTTTGGTAATCAAATTTTAACCTTTACAATTTGACGATCGACCACCTTCGTAATTGTATTGCGAGTGTGTGAAGTTCATATATATGTACGCAATCCTTAAACTAAGCATTATATATGTTGCATGTAACATACATATATGATAACCTACTTATTTATGACATTTGCTAATCAACCTTAGCATTAAATAGTATTCTCCATCTCTTTTTGAGTGAAACGTTTAGTTTGACATGAAAATTAAAAAAAAATGTTATTTTTTTCACGTATACTCTTTACATTTTACACATAAATTAAGAAAAACAAAAGTATTGAGTATTGAAATAATAGATTGAATGATAATATAGTAAAGTAATTTATTAAATATGAAAGGAGTTTCAGGATGGTCCAAAATAGAATTTGCAGAGGAAGTAACTAACACTTTATATAACATATTTGAGGGTTAAAAAGAAAGAAAAGAAAAGAAAAGAAACGATGGTTTTTTTATAAAATTGCAGAGGAAGTAACTAACACTTTATATAACATATTTGAGGGTTAAAAAGAAAGAAAAGAAAAGAAAAGAAACGATGGTTTTTTTATAAAAAAAATTGAGAATATTAATTAGTTTTGTGCAAGCGAAATCTTAGCATGTTCTAAGGATATGTGTTTTATGTATTTACAACCAAAACATTTAATACTGTTACTACTAGATATATCACACTCTATAAATCATAGATATACCATATGATATATTGTGCAACATAACAATATCAATTTCCAAAAAAAATGGAATGTTATTTTAAGATTAAATATATTAAATATATATTTTTACACATTTTATACGTATTCTAATTACTTTATCAAAATTTTACTAATATAAATAATATGAAAGGCAATATATTTTTCTATGAAAACATATATATAAAATGAAATATATAGAATGAAATAAATATTATTAACTAATAAAACTAATTTATTGACACATGAGACACATGATAAATATGTGAAAGTCTCTACCTTTTTTCTTTTTTGATGTACACTAAAATAGTAACAATTAAAATAAAATAAAAGAATTATAACTATTTTCAAATTTCAATCATATCAACAAAAATATCACTTGCTAGGTATCTGTGTTGGCTAGGTAAAATAACAAATCTTCTCTTCCGCATTTCTTTTTAAGATAAATATTTCATTGATAAATATTTCATTATTTCATTCATGAAAATCAACCATTCACAGAGAGTGTGGAGTCAAGGACTTAGCTCATGTCCACATTTTCACTTAATTTCCACCAAAATATGATCTCTCAAACTTAAAATATATAATCTCTAAATATAAATATCATCTTTCACTCTAGCAGTTATATAGGGAACCGCTTCCTGTTTCTCCTCATAGCAACGAGAATTTTGTTCTCTCCAAATACGATAAACCATATATAGCAACTAGGGCCATTCGAATAATCTGACATACTGAGATTTTACCTTTTATGTGATGCCTGAACGAGCGAATTTTTTCTCTCCAACATTTAGCTATCCTTCAAATACCCTGCTAAAAACATAATTTTTTCATAGATTTGTCTTGACAAATAACACCCACAAAACAAGTGACTAACTGATTCATTGTCTACTGGACATAACAGATAATAATTGGTATCATAGATCTCCCATCAATGTAGCCTATCTTGGATCTGCATCCTACCCAGTTGAGTTTAAGGTGTTAAATACCGTTACTGTTAGGTATACCATATCCTAAATTTTTAAAGTATATCATATGATATACCATGTCACATACTGTTACCGTTTTTAAAAAAAAATAAATGTTAGAATATTATTTTAAGATGACATAAGTTCAATAATTTTTTTTCACATTTTATACGTATTCTAATTTTTTCCATCATAATTTGTCAAATATACATAAAATATATATGATATAAGATATTTTTTTAATACAAAAACATAAAAAAAAATTTATATATTGAGCAAAATAAATAACACTTAGAAAGAAACTAATTTATTGATATAAGAAAATAAAATAATATTTTAATAATAACAATACATTTTCTAATATCATATTGAGTTCTTAGGTGGCTCAAAGTAATCATAAAAATTTTATGTTAACTAAGAAAAGTAACCAAAAAAATAAAAGTAAATATTTATTTTTATGATATGTCTATTAATTATATTTTAATTTTTTTATATATTTATAATATTTTGATGTAAAATGACAAAAAAAAATCTCACATGCATCCGTAAAAAATAAAATACTGCAGTATGTACATCGCGATATTTGTAGTATATCGCAGTTTTCGGACAAAATATACACAAAAAATGAGTAATATGCAAAACACCACAAAATATTACACAATAAAATGATAAAATTTAAAAATATTTATACCGCATAAGCAGAAAAGCAGTAAACCGCGATATTTAACTCCATGATTAAGCCATATCCATCAACATTGAAACTGACACTGTATTTGTCTACTTTGCTTGTCCATTTTTGTCCGGTAAAAAGCGATCTTCCATATACAATCATAAAGATGCCAGTGAAATGCCCAATCAGGAAGTATTTTTCACTCTATCAACTGACATCAGTGAATATTCTTTTTGGGCATACGCCCATTGTCGACCTATCTCTTTCTGAGCAAAGACCACGATTAGAGTAGCTTGGCTTGATTGTCCCAACTTCACTTAGATATTGTTTACAAGGCCTTCTCCACATGTAAGGGTGTAAATAAGTTCAGCTTTTAACGGGTGGCTTGAGCTCGAACTTGATTTGATGCTTATCGAGCTCAAACATGAAAACTGGTTGGGTAATTTAAAGGGTTGATATCGAGCTTGTAAGTAATCAACCTGTTTTGTAAACAGGTCTAATGAATCTTTAATAATAACATATATAATACCTTAATTATCTAGTTAATTAAAATTTTATTTATTTAAATCTACAAATTAAACATAATAAGTTTTGTAAATGACACTTTATTAAAACTTGGTGAAATTTTCAAGCCTAACTCGAGTTCTAAAATTTGGAATCGGGCAATTTGAGTGTGAGCCCAAATAGTAATAATGACTTAAGGAGGCAAACTCTAGCCTACCGCTATAAACAGATTCCCGTGGGCACTGACATCTTGTTTCAGGTCATCCTGATCCAAAGAACTTTCTCATCCAGCAAGCTTAATAGGTCGTATCGATTTGGATCTTGTAATACTACCTTCGCATCCTTCCACTTTTGGAACCTCTTCGTCAACCACTCTCTAGCTATCAAAATGCCACTTAGACCCGAGGTGTTGTAGACATCGGATCCACGGTCCAAATATTTTTTTATTTTTGATATAAAAGAAATGAATCCAGTGCAGCCACAAGCGATTAGGCTTACATCGAATATCCTAGAATAACTCCACGACAAGGCAAAACTTCCAAACCCGTACATCCCGCAAGTTTACCCCACCCTCATCCTTTTGGATGAGTGACTTTAAGCCATGCTATAGACGCCTTGTTAGAACCTTGGTCAACTCTTCCCCCACAAACAATTTATATATGTGATAATTTATACATGTGCAAATCGAATTTAAGATTTTTATTTACTCTAGTTTTAAAAATGTGTAGTCTTCCCATAACCGATGCACTACACCTATAACAAATGTTCAGAGTTTTCTTGTTCATGGAATAATTGGTGTATTGTCTTGTTACTAGCTACCAACAGTAACACTTAATTGAGTTTGGGTTGTTTTGTGGTTCTTGCCAATCACTTGGTGGTTGCTTGCTATAATATTTTTCAGTTTCGTTTTCTAATGTAATTTATGGGTTTATCCTGCTGTTTTTTTGCTTCTTATCAATAAAAGTTTCTCTGTTTACTGTTTAAAAAAATCCAAACCAATTACTTTATAAATTTATTATGTCCAGAAAAAGATAAATTAAGGTTGATGGCTGGTCCATCGGAATCCGACTGTGGATAAAAAATGACAAATATGCTAGTAATTAATACTCGCTTGAATTTAAGTGCCGGCAGCGTCTGGGACTGAGCGCTTGGCTCCCACAATTCATGAATCCTTTGTCGCTCCACGGCAACATAATTCCAAAGCCTCGGAATTAATTACCCGTCTCCTGCCAATGACAATAAACCTATAGGCCTTAGTGTCTGTGTATATTTTCACGCTGTCCGTTACGGCGCCGTGACTTTAAATAGGGAAGAAAAAAAAAAAAGAGTACTTCTTTACGTCTGTCACCATTACTAAAAAAATTACTACTACACTAAAAAACCGTAAATAAGAAATTAAAACTCGTCTATCAGTAACGAATAATTTTGATACATTTTCTTGCATTATAGAATAATTAAATATAAGATGTCTCTATCCATATCACAAACTGCAGTTAATTAGTCCCGCACGGCCCGTTGTAATAGTAAAATGCAGTGGGATGTGACTCTTCCTCACCATAAACCAGATTCAAGTCTCTCATTCACTCATTCCTTTAACTCATAACTCTTTATTTGTAATACTTGATTCTGTGTTTGGAAACATAAACAAATTACACCCAGTGTATATTAATTAATTATATTATATATAACACATTCTTTCCCTTACGACTATATGTAATCATAAATATACTTTTGGTTGCTCAAAATCCTCCACTGAATTTGTAGAATTAAAAAGAAAATCGATTGCAAATTAAGAGGCCATAGTGATAGCGGAACATTGAATTTTTTGTCACATTAATCATCGCTACACTGTCATTAATGCGCGTCTTGGATTTTTCTTAAGGGAAAAAAAAAAAAAAAAGAGGACAAGGATTAGTTGTGTTGATCAATCATTGAACCAGTCCAATCCAAACGATGGGATACATCTAGATGGCGAACGGAACAAGTTGAAAGGACACCTTCAATCCTATAATTTTTAAATTTATCAAATAAATCTTAAAATTACTTGAATTATCAATGAAATCCGACAATATTAAAATTGTCAGTTTTGTTACTCCTAAAACTTATTTGGCCGAGGCAAATGCTAATATTGCATTTAACATTATATATTTCATTAAATAAGCGGACATTTTTCAAACCTTAGTTACTTACTTGATTTTTTTAAAAAAAATTTGTGGGTCATCAACTCACTATTACTCCAATCTTAATTTTAAGACTCATTTGGCCACTTGAGTAATTTTAGGACCCACTCAACAAAATTGAAAAAAGTTATAGGACTAAAAATGGTAATAATAACAATAACAACAACAACAATAATGACAATAACAATAATAATACCTCAAGAAAATAACACTATAGCAAAAAAATCCTCTATTTTAGTTTAAGACTCATTTGGCCACTTGAGTAATTTTAGGACCCACTCAACAAAATTAAAAAAAGTTATAGGACTAAAAATGGTAATAATAACAATAACAACAACAACAACAATAATAACAATAACAATAATAATCCCTCAAGAAAATAACACTATAGCAAAAAAATCCTCTATTTTAGTATGTATAATGGAAAACAGAGGAGAAATTAATGGAGTATAAAATAATCTCAATAGAAGCAATAAATAATCTCTAAACTGGAGTGGAGTCGGGTAGCAACCGTAGAGTAGAAATCAAGTCCTAAGGCGACAACTTGAACTTGTAGTTATTGCTCTGAATATTAACACTGTTGGCAAACAAAGAATCCACCAGCAACAAGCACCTTACATGGAACTTCACCTTCATTAGTTTGAGCTTTCCCAGCTCCAGCATCCTTGACTGCTTCACCCTTAGCTTCAATGGCACGTTACCTATTGCATGCTACTGCTATTGCACCATTGCCAAAAACCAATTGGGCATTCCACAAAACCCATTGACCATTCCCCGTCTGCCCCATCAACTGCACAACCAACACCATCGTGTTCTTGATCTAATAGAAGTTTGCAACAACCCTTCATACAACTTCACTTCTCTAAGCCGCACATTGATTCGACTCTCCGCACTCATAGTATATTTTGATTCTCTTCTTTAGGTTTCTTTTTGTGATTTGGGCGCACATTTTTGGAGCAACATGTGAAACCTAGTGGTAGCGAATCTATTGAATTTAATTTGTTAGAGGAGGTGGTACTTTTGGAGTAATTGAGAGTTGGATGTGTCAATTTGCACAAATTAAAAAAAGTGTAGGGTCAGATAGATAAAGTTTATTATTTGAAAAATACTAAAACAACCCTCAAATTTTGAAAAAAAAAATCAAGTAACTAAGGTTTGGAAAGTCACTGAAATAAAACGGCTTTAGGTATCGTACAGCATTTTCATCAGGCAAACAAATTTCAGGATTAATAGAGTTGATGGTTTTAACATTATAGGACCCACTTGACAACTTGAGTAATTTTAGATATCACTTGAGAAAGTTGAAAAGATTATAAGACTGAAAATGTCATTTCTCCAACAGGACAATGGACTTGACTGCGAATTTCCCAAAGATCACCCGCCGACGTAACTTTGCCTCCCATACCCATTCCATTATTTGCCGTCCCTCCCGCCATGGCTCCACACTTCAGCTATCACCACAAATTTTCATTTCTTTGCCGACTTAATGTTTTCTCCCAAGGTTTGCCGACTTAATAAATGTTTTTTTTTTTGGTAGACAACTTAATAAATGTTAATTAAGTTTCTCATCCGTTCTTAATTAGTTTTTAATCTTTGGTGCTATTCACACTAGATTCGGAAACTTCAGACTTACTGCATGGTCCATAAAATCCCAATCCTAGTAAAAAAAATAAAAACTATTTTACAATTATAAAACAGAGGGAAAATTAGAATATAAACAATCTAAACATTTGGATCTTTTTATAATTTCTAAAGTTGATATCAACACTTGAAAAATAATATTAAAAAAACCAAAGGAGGAGCCGTACGTTTTTTAACCTAGTGGTGAAAGCGTATTAACCACATATTTGATTTTAAATTTTGTTAACTGTAAAAGTAATCAAAATGATAATGAAAAAAAATAATACTCTGGAGCTATTTACAGTTATAGAATTTAAAAGATAACTAACTCGTGGCTTTTGGCGTCATTGAGCCTCTCCAAAGGTTTACCCTCAAGCTTACATATATTATTGATCACCACATTATCAAATGTTTCCTTGCACTTAATTACAACAACTTAAATCTCCAACCTAAAAAGCACCAACTTTACTACTTACTTTTATTTTTGTTTTGATGCTCCAACTTTACTACTTGAAGCCCTATAAGTTTAGCTGCTAGTCTAGTACTATATATTCGCCTTATCTGATATCTATTGAATTATTTAGTTTGACATGAAAATTAAAAAAAAATAAAAAAAATAATATGTTATTTTTAATTTTATCTTTAGTTTTTTATATGTAAATTTTAAAAATTAAAAAAAATATATGATAGTATAGTAAAATAATTTACTAAAATAAAAAAATTTTAAAAATTTTATACTATGAAAAATAAAATATGTTGTAATAGTTTATAATGGATTGAGATTTGGGAGCCATAACTTTTTTCTTGTTAATAGAATAACAGTTCCCCATGTTCAAGCTCGGCAATTCACAAATATCCGATCCGGCGGTGGCACTTCTCCAAATACGTATTCCCAATTTCCTAAAACCAAGCATGACCACTTCACTACCATCGAGTCAGTTGGAAATTGGGAGTCGGTGATAGCGTTTATGCATGGTACCCATTTGTTACGCGCTACCTATTATTTTGCTTCAATGTTCTAAAAAAAACAAAAACTAACTTGCTTTTTCAGAATTACGATGAATAATTTACCAGCTTCATTAGCATTCACCGGAATCCAAGTAAAGTAACCTCTTCAGTCAAAATAACTTTTCTCCATTTTCCTCTTTTTGAGCTACTTTTGTTTCCCTGTTTCGCTTCACCTACAAGATCAACACAAGACAATACAGAATAACTAAAATAACGAGTATAAAACCTATAAAACGGTGTACAGGAAATGGGGTAAAGATAGATTGACAAAATATCCGTATACAATCCATTTAATTAACCTGATTTAATTGTTTGTAATTAACTAAATTTCCACTAGAAAAGAATATTTTAAATTAATCGCCAGCTGCTGAGCCATGTATATAAGATCTCGACGTTATAGCGAGTAGGGTGGACATACATACTCAGGACAGTGAGTTCCAAGTAACAAGACATGGATAGAAGCAAAGCAATACAAATTCCAACCATACTATCTTCCTTGCTAGATGAAGTGTGCTTGCAGCCGGAGCTGTCGATGCCAATATTTGCATGGAACTCGCTGGTGCCTCAAAAAGTAAAATTATGTATTTGGAGGGCGGTTCTTGGTTGATTGCCATTAAGAACAAATCTAGCCACTAGAGGAGTGGAAATTGCAGATGTTCGTTGTCTACTATGTCATTTTGGGGAGGAAACAGTTGATCACATCATGGCACGCTACAGTTTTGCCACATCTCTGTGACAAAAGGTACTACTGTGGTAGCAACTTGCTAGAACTACCCCTTTAGACACTACATATGCAATATCTACCTCACGGAGTCAGAGGCTTCCAGGCATGATTCAGAGACTTTGGCAAGCAGTGTGTTATGTTACTTGCTGGACCATTTGAAAGTCTAGAAATAACTATTTCTTTAATGATGGTAGAGTATTGGTGATGCAGATGCTAGGGGATGTTCGGTTTTATTCATTCTTCTGGATTAGTCATAGATTCAAAAAGGTAAAATTATTGTGAGTGGATTGGTTGCTCAACCCATGTCAAGTTTTACAAAATTGTATCTAGTTTAAGTATGCAGATGGTTTCACAGGGGATTGGATGCTTAATTTCTATGGGAGAGGAGGGGTAAGTGTATTAAGTTGTTTTGCTAGCTTCTGGCTAGTGTCTGTTTCTTGTTCTCTTCTCCTTAATATATATTTGTGTTGCCGTTCAAAAAAAATACAAATTCCAACCATGGGACTAGTCACTATATATATATATATAATGAAATTAATTTGTGTGTGTATGTAACGCAGGCGTGCCTGTGTACGTTGTGGATTTAACTATAAAATAAATTCACATCCTTATCGTCGACGAGACCACATTTTTGTACATCACACTAATTAATACATAATTCCAACCATGGGACTCGTCACTAGTACATATGTGTACATCACACTAATTAATAATATATCGTCCTGCAGGGCAGGTCCAATGTTTTTTTCAGTGCTAGCTGGCTCAATTATTCTCGGACTAATATTCCCGCTTATTATTTACTTTATTTTGATCCCTTTATTCGGAGTTAATTCTGTATAAAAAGATTAATTCAATGATCAAATTAAGTTTGCTCTACCAAATTCTGTATATTCTTAATATGATTTGCAAGAAAAAGGTTGCAAGGTAGTTTAGATATTGCATGAGTGGCCATATATATCGACCGAATAATAATGCATGCACCTAAAGTATTTGCATATTTATGACATATCCAGCTATCTCTATCGCACGTGTGGGCTGCTGGTCCAATACAAACTGGGAGCACAGCAAAGCAATATGAATTATACTTGGTTCCCATGTTTTTCCTTCCCTCTCACTTTCTTCTTCGTCAGCGTGCATGGAATATTTGGAAGGTGCATCCGCGTAATTTTATTAGAAGTGTAATATTTCAATAAATTAATAATTTGAACAAATAATAATTTTAGATAAAAATAATGCACGATAACATATTAAATTTAATTTGAAATGAATTGCATTCCGGATTTAAGCAGAACAACCATCAGCATAATAGAAATAGTTTATCGGTTCCCATATTGAACTTGTGTATCAAGGAAGGGAGAATTGGAGTTGTTGGGTGAAAACTTGCTGAAATTTAGACTAGTGGTTAAAATTTTTGTTTCGGGTTGGGGCACAGGCGCAAAGAGTTAAGTACAAACTTAAACTAATTATGATCTGAATATCTGATTAGTGCATAATTTATAAGGCTCACACGTGATTTCATCTTTCTAAAATTGGGACTGCCTCTGCCTTCATTAATTTTAGGTATTTTCACATCATTGCGTTGGCTAAATTAATTGAAGGAGAGAGAGAGAGAGAGAGCTGCGATGATGGCCATGGGTGATAAGCATGGATAGGATAGGAGATGAGTAAGCATCGGAATGGGCGATGTGCGATCAGATTGATTGGTGGCCGTGGCACTCTAATTCGCCGCATGTATTTCTCAACCGGGACGGGGCCTCTCATTTATTGGATATTGCTGCCAAAGCCAACACGTTTTTTATAAGAGTGATGAAAATAAATGACTTTCTAGATTATAGTGTTTACAAGAGAATTTAATCAATTTAACAAAAAAAGTTAGAATACATTTACTTTTAAATTTTAAAAAAAATTATAGGTGTTTTAAAATTTTAGGTCCCAAGCTCCTATTAGGGGTAAAATTCATATTTAGTCCCCTAACTTTAAGGGTTGTCCTAATGTGGTCCCTTATCTCTAAAAGTGGCTATTAAAGTCCCCTAACTCAACTAACGTGTCCTATTTTGATCCCTACTGTCAGTTCTGCTGTTATGTTGGATGGAAATTACCTACATGGCACTTACTTTGCCACGTGGCATCCTATGTCATAACAATAAGTGGCTAGAATAAAAGAACAATAAATAATAGGCTAAAATTGATGAAACACATAATTATAAGGACTTTAAGTGACATTAATCCCTAATTTCTATCTTCCCCAAATCTTCTTGGATTTGAGCTCGCCGTCGCCGACCACCTCCGGCCTACCCGCTGCCAACAGTTCCGTATCAGTTCCGTATCTCACTTCTTTGGCAGAGTTCGGTGCTCCGAGGTTCCAGCTTCTTCTTCGTTCCTGATTCTATTCCTCTCGAGCTTCGACTTCCATGGAAGTTCTCGAGCTTTTTCATTTCTCCCCAAAACTAAACTTCCGGTTCTCCAACCCCAAATCCGCCTCGGACGTCTCTCGTCTCAATCCAAGAGCTCGCTCAAGGCATCGATTTCGATTTGTGGCCAGCAGCTCTGTGGCCCCGAGCGAATTGCCCACTTCTTCGACTTCGAAGCCCCAAACCGCTCTCTCCGTCCGACCCGTTTATTCGCCCACGCCGCAGAATCGGGAGCTTAGAACTCCTCATAGCGGGTAACTGGACCTGAATTTGTTTTCTGATTTCGATTCAGTTTAGCGTTGGTATATGTGATCTTAAGGTGGGTATCGAACTGGGGAAGTGGGTTATGGTGTGTGGCTGTTTGTTAGTAGTAGTTTTCAATCTTTTTGGTTGTTTTCCGTTCCTGAAGTTAACGCTCCAATGCTTGATTCAGGTACCATTTTGATGGAACTGCTCGAAGATTTTTTGAGGGTTGGTACTTTAAGGTTTCCATTCCTGAGAAGAGGGAGAGCTTTTGCTTCATGTATTCGATCGAGAGCCCTGCATTCCCGAGGAAATTGAACCCATTAGAGGTGTTGCAGTTGGACCTGGACATGCACCTGCCCTCAACCGGCGGATTTCCGGTTGGCAGCGGGTAGGCCGGAGGTGGTCGGCGACGGCGAGCTCGAATCCAAGAAGATTTGGGGAAGATAGAAATTAGGGATTAATGTCACTTAAAGTCCTTAGAATTATGTGTTTCATCAATTTTAGCCTATTATTTATTGTTCTTTTATTCTACCCACTTATTGTTATGACATAGGATGCCACGTGGCAAAGTAAGTGCCATGTAGGCAATTTCCATCCAACATAACGGCAGAACTGACAGTAGGGACCAAAATAGGACACGTTAGTTGAGTTAGGGGACTTTAATAGCCACTTTTAGAGATAAGGGACCACATTAGGACAACCCTTAAAGTTAGGGGACTAAATATGGATTTTACCCCTCCTATTAGCTTTCTTTTAGTTCTGTCCTTGCTAGTGTATTGTACGTTATTATTTGCACTTCCAGCTTCTTTTTTACGTTATTTTTCTTCAAAAACTAATTAAGTGGTGATGAGTTCAATGGGTTATCTATCATGTAAAAGCCACATAATAATCGGTTAAGAAGCTGATGGAGTCTTTCTTTTTCTTTTTCCATTTTAGATCTTTCCAGCACCATCAAGGAGACAGGACTTATGGAGTGTTGAGTAGGGACAATTGTTCCAGTTAATTTGGTAAAATCACAGATGTAGTATAGTGTTTCTTTATAAAATTTATAGCTTGATCTTATAAATTTTAAATTTCACAAGTATATGTTATAAAATAACCCTTAGCAATCACCACTCCTAGGTACCACACAAAGTATAAGTTATAACAGGTGGCAATTTAATTCAAAATTTGGTTAGTGGTTTGATAGAACCCTTCATCAACCCCTCTTCCAATGATTGCATGATTCGTGCATTCGTGCATGCTCATAATTATTAGAATTATGCTTTTATTTTTCTTGGCTTTAGGATCGCCCCCTTTTTTTTTCCCTAGCTATTCAAATCTGCGACTGGACAACAGATATATATGACATATTTAAAGATTTCATACCCCAGTGGTGGGTGCCCCTAGGGTTCATTCATACCTATCCTTTGTGGGTAAAGCAAAGTTACCCTGTTAGGTTGGCGAGAATCAATACATAAAATATATACGAAGACAAACACTATACAATTTGAAAAATAATGGTAGACCGAGTATCAGTCTAAGCTGGGTCAATATAGATATTATTCTAAACTGCACTCTAAATTATAAAGAAATTCAATCAATTTTAAAAATAAATCATTATGCATTTTTGTACTATTAATTAAAAGCAATACCTAACATTTTACATCTTGTGGAGGGCAGACACAATTTTTTTATAATCAAAAAAGGAAATTAAAAGCTAAAGTTCAAATGAGTCCTGAGAGTTTGAGTAGCTAATATATGCTCACAATTGACCATATTCCTCTTTAATGCTAGAAGGGTGAAGTGATTGAAGGAGCTTACTAGCAAGCAAATGTGTTAAACAGCATTAGCCAATTCTAAAAGCAAAAGAGAATGTCTTGAAATTTGAGTCATTCATTGAACACCATCCGACATAACGGTGATGAAGGTTAGGTTCCATGAATGTGTAATTATGACAGCCTCCAAAATTACTCAAACTTCTATACCTAAAGGAGAAATGCAACTTCCTATAAACCACCTAAGTGAAATCATAAATCCAAAAGGTAGAAATTTTGCTATCCAAGCTATAGCCCCTAATTTGGACATGGGATTCCATGCACCATCAACATAGAGAAGTATTGGAAAGGACCAAATTCGACTGATTCCCCGAGATAGGGTTTCAGTTGAAAGATCACCAAAGCCTTTATCTTAAGATCCCTAGCTAACTTGATATCCTGAATAATCCTTACTACTCGAGACAAGATCATATTAACACCAGACAGTGAGCCTTAGAAAACTGCCTCATTGCAACTTAGCCAGATACTCTAAAGAATGACAATCAAACTATCAAGAAGTCTAGGTTGTTTATTAGAATAATTCATCGCCACCTGAACCAACCAAGTCAAGAAGTCTTCTTACAAGTCTTGCAATGGGCTTAAAGCCACTAAGTTTCAGACACTATTAGGTTCAGGAAAGAAAAAAATAGATATTCTAGATTCTCATCGGCATTATTACACCTGGGACAACTGGCTAAGTTGACCACTCCCCTTTCATCAGCTTAACTTTTGTAGGCAGAGCATTATGGATGCACTTCCATATAAAGATCTTGAATTTCTCCGAAAGATTGGCTACCCATAATATTTTGAGATATTGTTGTAATGGTATATCCAAAACCCAATTGTCATTTGGTGTCGCCTGAAAGGAAATTAATTAGCAATAACCTTTCTTAGTGGAATATAACCCATCACTAGCATAATCCTAAATCGGTCAGCTTCTCCAAGTAGGATTCCATCGAGTTTGAGTTAAAACTGCTCAAATAGCGACATTTGGAAAGGTAGATGATACTCAATGTATATCCTAAGTCTTAGATCCATAAACAAACAAGTCTGCAACTTTTAAAAGATCATATTGAACATCCATATTATAAATGCAATCTTAGAGAATTTGTGGTGGAAATTCACGAATTTAACAATTTTTCCATATGTCAATCAAGTCCCTGTCACCAATGGTCCAACATAAGTTTGGGGTAAGTAGCTTTCGACTAAAGACCAAGCTTTTCCAAATCATGGTAGGGTTTGATTAAAATATTAAATGGACATATCTTGCTTGAAAAACATGAATGACTAGAAAGTTAAGGTCCTTATAGATCACACGCAAAAAAGTTTAGGCCAGAAGAGCTTTAATGAACATAATAAGTCATGGATCCTAAACATTCCTTGCCCTTTTGGAAATGTTAAAGTAAAGTGGTTGCAAAAGTGGATCCCCTTCTCCTTGTCCACTCCCCTCCACTAGAATCTTACACAAGATGTGATTAGATCATCACTAGTAGTTACCGGAATATGAAACAAAGACATCATGTATATAGAAATTGAGGATAATGATGACTGAATCCTAGTCAATCTCCCAGTAGGATTGCAAAGCTTCAATTTTCATAAAGTAAGCTCATTTTAATTCTTAAGCTCAAAAAATCATACAATGCAATTCTATTTAAGTCACAATCAAATAAACTCCCTGGATATTTGGTAATTATTTTATTCACAGTGAAGTGTAAAATTTTCCTGAATAATTGAACAAACCCACTATAAATGTTTTTACTGAAGTTCATTATGATTTTTGAAAGTTGACTAATTGGCTAGTCATCTTTTGATATATCTGAAGGGGCCTTTTTCAAGTCATGGAACATATACAAATTCAATTGGAAGAAAATAAGATAAGGGTAAACAACACCCGTCATCCTTGAACTAAAACCCATGTTTTGAATTCATCATAGAACTACAAAACATTATACCATTTATCCTTTAATTATGAAAATTTTACACTAATCATCCCGCTATTAACTACAACCTTTAAAATGGATCAAAAAAAATGTAAAACTAGTTTTAACCCCTGAAAATCTTTCATTTTTCATACAAACCTAAAAAAGTTTACATCATACAATAAAACCACAATCTCGTCATGACCTTCACCTCCGCCCCCCATGACATTTACCTCTGCTATGGCCGACACTTATTTGTCACTGTCACATCCCCATCTCACAACTGACATCTTACGTCGCAGCCTTTGTTGACGATTAATTGAAAAAAACAATGAACAAAAGGCTAAGGCCCTTGAGGCTAGAACACGACATTTTCCTTGTCAATCATTGTCATTCGTCATCATCTTTTTTCGTCATCTCGTCACGCTATCCTCCATTGATTAAGTGTCCTTTTCTATAGTGTTCTCCCATTGTGCTCCAATCTTGCTCATCGTCATCCTTTATCATCGTTTCCCTTTAATCCCATTTAGACATCTCCCTTCAATCACACTCCAACATCATCATTTATCTTCGATCTTGCACTACCGGAGGACGACAATGATTAACAATTGTGCTCCATTAGATGAAGATGATTATGCACCGTTAGAAAGAAATTACCGCACACCGCCAGAGCAAAATAGCCATAAAAAATCTAGCAAGCAAAGAGGGGAAGTGGGCTCGCAAATGGGGAAGTCGGCTTGGAATAACAGAGGACGTGAACAGAATGGGCAAAACAAAGGATGGTGACGGTCATGGAGGAGGGAGGGCAGTTAGGAAAAAGTGATTTTATTGGATGATGTAAAAGTTTTGAAGTTTTTATGAGAAATGGAAGAATTTTAGAGGTTAAAACTAGGTTTTTATGTTTTTTTTTTGTCCATTTTAACAGTTGGAGTTAATGACATGATGATTAATGTAATATTGTCATAATTAAAAGATAAATGGTGTAACATTTTATTGTTGTAGGATGAATTTGAACATGAGTCTTAGTTTATAGATGATGAGTGTTGTTTACCCATAAGACAATCTTTGGTGAAAAATAGATGATTGATACATGGGCTGGATAAGATCGACTTGATTACCAGAATGCATCTGATTTTCTATTGGTGGCTCAAATAACTCAAGAATGCTTCAATGCATAAGATAAATAGATAAGGTTAAAATAGGTACCTCAGTCAAAAACCACATTTAGGTAAGAACCTATCAGTGGTGCTTCAATTGACAAAGACAGAATAATACACTATTGTCATGCATTACATTATTAGATTGATTTATTGATCTGGTAAATTCATGTCTTTGAGAACTCATTTGATGAAACTCCAATGACGCTTATCATAAGCTTTTCGTATATATAATTTTATAACAGCTTTGAAAACCTTTAGGCCCACTGGATTTATTAATGTGAGATATAACATATAACAATTCTTAAGTAATTATAATACTATCCTGTATATTGCACCCTCGAATAAAAGCATTCTAATTTTCTGACACAAGATACCCAATAAAAGGCTTCAACTAATTAACCTGGACTTTGGAAATCACCTTATAAATCATGTTATAAAGGTTGATTGGCCAAAATTCATGAATCGATTCTGGATTCTGACCCTTGGAAATCAAGGTAATAAAGGTTCAATTTTAACTCTTTGAGTAGAAATCTACCCAGAAGAAAGGATCGAACAACTAATAAAATAGATCACCCCATGAAATGGCAAACACCCTCTTAGATCCGCATTTGAATGAAGAAAAAAATGAGTACCACTCTTACGGCCGCAAGAAACATCTGTCATAAATATTTGTCAAAGACAGAAAGGGTACTAGGAAAAATAATTTTATTATTATTATTATTATTATTATTATTATTATTATTATTATTATTATTATTATTATTATTATTATTATATATGTATGGTTTAATTGGTATTTGGCTAGTACACTACATGGCTAGTTCTTTAAAAAAAAATGCATGCGTATATAAAAGAATTATGGAGCTACAAAATTTCCAAAACTATGTATCTTTACAATTAATTGTGAAGTGTAAGAAAATTAAAATTTGTTTATAATTACTTAAATTTAACAATCATACGACCATTTGACTTATAGATACATTGAATTCGTTTTCATATAAATGTTTGTGTATAAAATCATTGTAGAGAAATTATCATTGAAAAGTCCGCCAATATAACATTACTATTTTTTATGGGTAAATATGACAATGCATTAAAAGAACAAGAAAAGGTTCAGCCCTTAAGGCCGGTTACAGACAATAAGGTCGCTTAAGTTTGGTGCCCTTAAGGCAACACTAATAGACCTAGTGCCCTTAAAAAGCAGTTACACCAAATGAAATCAGCAAGTATAATATCCATAATATAATTAGGCTGTCTCCAATAGATGCATTTTGAATCTTGATATGTTTCAAACACCTTTTTGTTTTTATTGCACTAGATTTCCCATAAACAAAAAGGTGTAAAATATTCCAGGGAACATTATCACAAGTGGAATCTAAAGAATTGGTGCAGCCTTCCTTGATAAGTTGGCCAAAATCAGCAGACATACCCCAAACAAGCACGAAATAATCATAAACACATATACTTATAGGACAGGAAAATAAAAAATGAAACTGATCTTCATTATGCATGCTACATTGTAGACAACTCTACTTTGTAAGTGCACATTAGAAGAAAGTTTACCATGAAGACCAGTCCATAAAATGAGATTAATCTTAGTGATTGTGGGGATTTTTCACACCCAATGCTAGTTAGAATCTTGATTATTAGAAATAAGAGACTTCTCAAAATGATAAGTGGATTTAATGGACACAAAGCCATCTTTAAAATACTTCTAGATATCTCTATTAACATGGTTGTTATTGGAAAATATGGTAATGCCAACAATTTGTTTCTTTATGTTAGAAGAAAGGTTAAAGGAAATTTTGTCCCAATGCCACACATCCCTGTTGAACATATCTGCAACAGTTAAAGAAAAATCATTAGGGGTTAAAGGGGCCTTAATACAATTTCTTATGCTGGCAGTAGCTAACCAATTATCAAGCCACCAAGAAGTGGTCAACCCATCCTAAACAAGTCTAGTGACTCCTTTCATGTAATTGTTGGAATATTTTTAAGTTTCATATGTAGTTTATAAATTTCACATAAATGAAAAATGTATTTTAGCTATTTAATTTTAATTAATTTATGAAATACATTTTCCATTTACTTGGAACTTATAAACTACACATAGAACTTAAAAATGTTCCAATAGTAATTAGTTTTAGAAACATCTTTT
This sequence comes from Aquilaria sinensis, assembly GCA_005392925.1. Classification (NCBI taxonomy): domain Eukaryota; kingdom Viridiplantae; phylum Streptophyta; class Magnoliopsida; order Malvales; family Thymelaeaceae; genus Aquilaria; species Aquilaria sinensis. Next base: position 92,464 of record SMDT01002147.1, read on the forward strand.
TAAAGAGGAAATATAGCCTCAAGATTTTTAGATATATTGTATTTAATAAAAAAAATCTTGTTAACCATAGAATTTTTCTTTTGCTTAATGTTTCAAGCAAGTTTGAGAATGTGGGCTTTTTTAAAGCAGCTAGCATGACCGATCCCTAAACCCCCTTGTGTTTTTTTACCCCTGGTGACTATGTCCCAATTAACACAATGCAAGGCTCTTTGTTCCCTGGTGGAACTCCAAAAGAAATTCCTACAAGTTTGATTAATACCATCCAATGTTTTAGTAGGCAGTTTGGTGATTTGCATGTAATAATTGCCCATGGTGGCAAGGGTAGATTTGGAAGAATAGCTCTACCTACCTCCTAAAATGAAAGAACAGTCAGAACCTTCCACTTTTTGCAAGTGATAGGAAACTCAACATATTTTCCTACGCTATCCATTTCACTGACATTAAAAATGGTAGAGCAAAATGCTCTGTTATTGGCAAATATGTTTTTACTGAACAATAACTTGGGCTTGTTCAAATTAATGGACTGACCAGAAAGAGCACAAAAAGTTTGTAATGAATCTTGGAGAAAAGGTGTATCAAAAATAGTATTGTTAGACCTCATTTTAAAACCATTCTAATTACCTTTAACTTGTAGGAAATTAATCATCCTGAAGCGAAACTTTAAACATAAAATGAAAATATGATGTGAGAGAGGATCCCCTACCTTATACCTCTATAGGGGAGGAAAGAATTAGAAGCATAACCATTAATCAAAACAAACAGTTCAATGAAAAATATAAAGTCAGGAATAAGCAACCTTAGACTTTCATGAATTTAAAAATTAACATAGCATATTCCCAACAAAATTCCTTTCAAACTAATCATAAACTTTTTCAAGATCATGTTTTAGGGGGGAGGGGGGGGGGGGAAAGCCCTTATTATCCTATTTTTTTTATTGAAAAAGTGAAGAACCTCTTATAAAATGATGGCATTACCTACGGTACTTCTATCTAGAGCAAGGGTTGGAAAGGACTAAGGAGTAATGACAGGCATAATGAAAGGCCTTAATCTATTGGCAATAATTTTATAGACAGTTTTGTATAAGGTATTACAAAGGCTTATAGATATGAGACTGGTTATAACTTATAACCTCAATAACATTATTCCAACCAACAGAAAGTTTATTATATAGTAGCCAAAGTTTGCTGAATATCCTTCACAACATTGTCACCAGTGATATCTGAGGAATTTTTTAAGAAAATGGAGTAAGACTCCATCAGGTCCAAAGGGCTTATGAATCTTAGGCAGGAAAAAGTGTTTTTTTTTTATATATATCTCATATTTGCCAATGATTTTGGCAATATTGTGCAAGGAATTCCAGTCAGATTTGTCAACAGAGTGCCACTAAGGACGAGGACTAGTATGAAGGCAGGGTGCAAGCAGACTAGAGAGGTGATTGATAATATGAGTATATAACATTAATTGCTGTCCTAAAATACACTTTATTTTCTCAAATACTTTTTCTTCCTTTGTCTCAAATTTTTTATATTATTTATTTTTTAATGATTAATCTATAATTTTTTACATATAAATGAAATATTTTTACATACACCTTTTTATAGTTTTTAAATATATATATGAACATACTAGCCCAAAAATATCAAACGAAGCAGGTGAAACGCGGGACTCGGGAGTAACAAAATGGGAAAACAGGTTTGAAAAGTGTGGGGGCCAATTATATATCATATCTTGGAAAACAACAGCAACACGGTGTCGGTAGTAGTAGTACTACTAGCCTGCATTTCTTTTCATAAAAAGAAAAAGGTTGCGAGTAAAGGTAAGATATGAGTCAAACACAAGGCGATGCTGTGCATTTTTCATGAGTTCCATATGTTAGAGGCTGAAAATTTCATGCCGGTGCCCCAACTCCCGAGGGAAGCGAAAAGAAAAACAAACAATGAATCAATATTTCAAGTTTTTTTGTTTTTTTAAAAAATCTTTTAAAGGACTCCCTAGTATTTCGTAATTATATTGGTCTCAACGACTACAATATTATTAATCCTGGTTTGAGGAAACTCCCCAAAAATTTAATTTTTTATTAATAATATACGGGCTCAAGGTTTTGCTAGAGGAATAAGGAACTCATTACCACCCTATCTCGGAGCCAGAGGTGTTCAATAATCCTTAAAAAAAAAATTAGCCCCACGTAACAGTACTCTTATTGTCATATATTTTTCTCAACTTCGATGGCAAAAAAAAGAGAAGTCATGCTGCATATGCCAAGCGAAAAAAAATAATGGTAATAATTAACTGTAAAGAATGAATGAGAAAAGATTAGCATTCAAAACTGAGTTATGAAAATATATTCAATACCTAAGCTTGGGGGCGAAAAAGTAGTTCGCCCTAATATAAATTTATTAATTATCTATGTAAGTTGCCCATTTTACAGGAAAATTGATTAATCTAATGCTGGTCCTGACTCGTCTCGTCAGCAATCAGGACTTGCCCAGCGCCCCCGTTTGGAGCGGTCTTGTATTGGGGAATTGCAGCACAGCAAAGGACGTGTACGTTCTATTCCATTTGCCTTTTGACGTCGGTTTGGTCCAAGAAAAACCATTTTAGTTAGGCTGTAGTGGAATTTTGACGAAGTCAGCTTAACTAGCTGGTGATGTTACATTTTACAAGTTCCCCAAAAACTTGGATAGTATGATCATATTTTTTAATTTAAAATTATATCTTTTTTATTATTCAACAAAACTTTTAAAATTGTTGGGCAACTCTTTAACAGTAATTTCAATATATATAATATTTTGTATGACTAATAAATATGTTAAATTATTACTTATTTTTTTTCTGTAAAAGTAAAATAGTATATTTTTCCCGTCCCACAGTTTTACAATATTTATTATTTCAGGCCTTCAAAATCTTTCTAACATATAAAAATTCAGTAATCTTTTTACCATATTGCCCTTCAAATTATTAATTTATATATTTATTTTTCATATTTTTTTTATTTACATGAAAAAAAGAATAGAAAAATAAGAAACAGTAAATAATTTTTTTCTTTTTTTTCTTAATCTTCATGTCTAACCCAAATGTTTCAAAAAATCTAAAATGTATAAGTGTATTTTGTAAATGTCAATTAATTGTAAAAAAAAAATCAGATAACCTAAAATTACTAAAAATAATTACTGGATAATTTAAATTAAAAATTTAGAAGTTCCTACCAAGCTATAGCAAAAAAACAAAGAGAAGGGGTAAATTTCCAAAATTCCCAAGAATGTAATTGTACCAACGTAAGTTTGAAGGTCGCCTTCCACTGAAACCTTTTCAGTTTTCCCCGCTACTTGAAAGTTCCTTGAGATACGGAACGGAATCCAAAGCCTAGTCAAGAATTGCATTTATAGCATAAATAAACAAACTGAAAAAATACGGAGACAAATGAGTATCTCGTTTCAAAAAACTACTTTTTCCTCAAAAAAAAAAAAAACTAAAGGTTTGGTTCACCGAAATCATAAAAGATCATGCTCATCCATCCAAAGTTTTTTTTTTTTTATACTATTTTCAGTTTTTATTTGAATTTATCTTAAATTTATCTATATTAACATTTGCTCAAAACTTTTAAAAAATTATATTTAAAAACTATAACCCTTGTAGTTTCTAAATACAAATACTAATATAAGTAAATTTAAGTCAAAATTATGTTAAAAAATTAAAATTGTGCACAAAAATTGGGACAAAGGTAATAATATTTAGGCCAAAATGCTCATATGGTTTTCCAACTTGACAAATTCGATTTAGTTGGTCTTTTTTGTTTGACTCAGTGCTAATTAGTCCTCTAACTTTTCTAGATTTAGCATTTTAGTCCATAAAGCTTGCTAAACTAAATGAATTAGTCCATCTTTTAGAGGAAGTCATCTAGCTCAGCGCAGTCTAACTTAACGCAGTATGTTAATGAATAGGTGGACAAAATGCGAACAAAGGTGACGCCGATGAAGGGATTCAAGTTTGACAATGTGATCATTAAGCAAGAAACTAGAAATTGGTGACAAAGGCGGCACGATGAAGGCATGCCTTTGTGGTTGAAGGCGGCGAAGCGTGGCGATTCGGTGAGGATCGATTTAGCAAAGGGCGGCAATTCGGGGAGATTTAAGACTAGTGGGAGATGGAAGATTCAGCGATTCGGGATATGCGACACCTATGGGAGATGGGAGACAAGACAGACGCAATGGTAGGAGAAGCAAGAACAACGGCGAAGGGAAAAATGAGGTTGGGAGGAGAAAGGCATGAGAGCATTGAGGGTGGTGGAAATTGACAGGCACGAGAGCGTTGAGAGTGGCAGATTGGTGAGATTGGCTATGGGCGTCGGATTTCCAAGCGGTTGATGGCGAATTGGTGGTTGACTTTTTGGCAGCGCATTGGCAAATCGGCGGCACATTTCTATTCCCTTTGTTTCTCACCAAACCCAACTTAGCAAAGCCCCCCTAAGCCCCACGTCACATCAGCAACACATAAGCATTTCATCCAATTTGGATTAACTCGCAAATTTTTGAGGGACTAACACGCACTGAGTCAAAGATAAAGAACTAACTCGTTAAGGTTGACCAAGTTAAAGAACCATATATGTATTTTGGCCTAATATTTAACTGAACATGTGAAAATAGAATTCTCTTCTACTAAAATGGACAGTGAAATATACATTTTCTTCAATTTTTGTACTTGTTTTTATTTAATACTCAGAAGCATTTAGAAATTGGTAGTGGTTTGTTAGGAAAAGTAGATGATCAATTGCTTGTTTTTCATAACTAGAGGGCCTTTAAGCCACATTAACAATTGTGATTATTTTACCTTGGCAAAAACCTAATTTGAACCTGGGCCACTTGCGTGGTTAATGTCCGTTCTTGCTATTTTGATAGAACGAGGTTTGGTTAAATCATCAAATTAGTGTTTCAAAAACAAATAAAATTGTGGTAGGGTATAATATTTTTATTTTATTTGGTTGCAATGTGAGAATAAAGACTATCATGGCATTTTTTTTAGTACAGATGTATGACAAATATAAACATTTAATCCTAAAACTTTTTATTTTATTTGAATGCATATGTACGAACTATGTAAACAGTTAGCCTTAAAATTTTTTATATTTTTTTTGAAATAGTCATAAAATTTTATAACCATGTAAAAAGATAGTCTTAAAATTTATCTAAATAGTCTAGTAACTACCTTGCAGTAAATTTAAGCTGTGTAGTAATTTTTTAGCTATTAATAAACCGTTTAAATTGCTAATTTTTTCTACATATAAATCAAAATTCTGGCCATTAACCATCTTTTAGTAAATTTAGGAACAGTTTTTAATATTTTAGCAAAATTTCAGAATTTCTAAAAGTTTTCGAACTCAAACTAGAACAAGTTTTAGAGACTCGAGATTGACATTTGCCAAAAATTCATCCATCTCGATTATCCCTCTTTTCCTCCCTGAATAGTGTAATGTATATCAGTATATGTTGTAATGAGCAGATTTTTTTTAGTATTATAAAAATTAGTAGCGATTTCTTATTGGGCTACTTTAGCTTTCCCCTATCCGGAAAGAGGGGACCAGCCTGCAGCAATTAGCCACAGCTCACCAACCCCGGAGGGCCCTGCTTTCGTCTCTTCTTCATCTCTCAAGTACAGGTTTAACTTAGGAGAGGGGAGAAAGGCAAATTATTGTTTTCTTTTTTTTTTTTTAAGATTCTGAACAGATAGGAATTTTGAATGGGTGAAAATCTGTCAATGCCATTAAAAAGTTCATTGCAGAATAACAATTAACCATGAAATTTACATTTTGGACGAATTAACCCATTAATTATTATTTTTTGGACTTTTAAGCCATCGTTCCTAACCTTTATCGGCTCGATCTCACTCCGTCCATCATCAGCAGAGGCCAATTGATCGTCTCCCTGCCGCTGAATTGCTTGAATCGAATGAGGAAGAGAAACGATTAATGTGTTTTGCGATCCAAAACGCACTACCCAAGAAGATCACTGCTGCTCAACCACCTCCATTCTTCCGCGCAACATTCCTGTTGTATGTCATCAATCAAGGAAGAAGAAGGGGCCCCACACCACCATTGACCGGGTTGCGGCCTAATTCCGTAATTCGTCACGACAGGCCAACTACGAGTTAAGCTGCTAGCCACCATGGAAACGAACGTCAACGCTTGCAGCCAATGAAGAAAAGGACGGTGGCGTATTTGGGAAAAAAATTATTCAGTGAGCTAATCGGTGAGAAAATAAACATTAAAGACATATTTGTTATTTTGTAAATAAACTTTTACAGAATATCCTATTTGACAACGGAATATTAATCTCTGTTTCTCTATAACATTTGACACCATCTAAAATACGAGTGGCTGATTTCCGTCCATTAAAAAATGTTAATAATGACTTAACTGCAAAAACTATAATGACCAATTTCCCCTATATTCTGACAAATTCTCCTCTTTTACCCCTCTTTAATTATCAGTGCAATACTAAACACTTTAGTAACTGTTATGTCACCAAAAAAGGGCTAATGACACAAATCCCCTTAAGGTTTTATGGCAATTACAAATCCTTTTAAAGTTTCATAGCAATAACAACTAGGGTGGCTGTGTAATATGGCAGCATACTGAAGATTTGGAGAATGTGCGATGTGCAAACGAATGTCAGGGGGAAAAGGGTTGGGTTTCTAGAACTAGGGGGCCTACGCCGATCAAATTGTCAAATACGTCAAGGTAGTTTATGTGTTCGTAACTCTCTTACCGCTTCTCATAATCTTGTGAAGACTGGTCACCAGTCCTTGGTCAAACGGAGAAAAGTTTCTCGGGTCCTTACATTCGCTTTTAACTGCCGCTATATCACTTTTATTCTTACAATATTTTTACTTAAAATTTAAAATGTGACATTTTTTCATTCTTGTTATTTACTCTCACTTTTAAGATGCTTGATGTTATTTAGATTCGGCTCCATTTTAAACATTCTTTTAAATTGTTCAATTCAATTATTTTCGCGCTGCTAGGTTAGTTTAACCACGGGTCAGTATGCTGGTTACAGGTCTGTTAAAAGAGCACCCAGTTTATTAGATAATTACAATCATGCCACCATCAAACTTCTTTGTGGATGACTATGTTTATGTAGTAAACTTCGTTGTGTCATTTTCTAAAGACTTAAGAGGCCAAGGACTGAGCCGCGATTGACCTAACCCAACAACACGAAAAACTTTAAATTAAACAATTTAAGTATCATTCAAAATCAAACACCAGAATTTGTTGATTAACTAGTCACTTATTATATAGTTTTAGCTTTATTTTTAACAACAATTATTGTCTTCTGAAAGCTAATAATATATTCAGCCAACAAATATTTGAGTAACTATTTTATATGATATTTTTCCATTACGTGCACTAAAAAAATAACAATTAATAGAAGAACATTATTAATCATAATTTTCACACAAGCCATACATTAGCTAGCATTGTGAAAATATTATTCCATCTTAATAGTTAATAATGAAAAGGTAATTATTCAAATTTCAATTTTTTTTATAATTATTTGCTAGTTAGTTTAAACAACACAATAATTTTTTGGTTTTCCTTGGATAATTTAAGTTATTATTATTGTTTAAATATTTAATGAGAAGATAATTTTTTAAATTTCCTAATGTCGACTAACAATTAAATAACAAAGGAGCCTGGGTCTAGGAAAATAAAATAAAATATATTTAATTAATTTTTCATTATTCCTTATTTTAAAGAGGGAAACACCACTACTAGACTAGATTTTACTGATTGAAAAACCAAATAACACTTATAAAAACTAGAACATGTAATATATGAGAAAATTATGAAACGTTTCAATAATTACTGGATAGTAATACTAGTAATCTTCATTAGTTAGGGTTTAATGGTCAAAATTAAGAGTAGCATTGGGCTAATCATGTTTGCACTAACATACCTCTTCATATGGCATTCATGTTCAGTTATCCAGTTTTCCTATTTTTCCATAAACAAAATCTTATTTTAATCACAATGGTTAATTATATGCGCATAGGTGCTATTATTTTCCCTAAAACTTGTAGATTTTAGAACTCGCATCCTTCTTAAGGTGAAATGTAAATTTTGGTCATGCCTAATGTGGCTTTCCCTCGGATTTTGTAACTTGGATGTAGGTGTTTTTGTCTGTCGGATGGGCTTTCTTACTGAAAAAATACTCAATTTTGGTGGTGTGAGATGAAGAGTAATAGTATAGATGAAGAAAAATTTTGAAGAGAGATTGTAGGTATTGTTGTGAGGGAGTGTAAGAAATAAGAGTCTTTATTTATAGGAGATGCCATTTGGACCAAAAGTGCCTTAAAAACTAGTTTTTGGAGTGGATAAAATGGTAATTTGAGGTAAAAAAAAAAAAAGTAAACCTGAGCAGTTGGAGAGCCTTAGGGATGTAATTTGCTCATTTTTTGGCAGCATTTAAAATATACTATTCAGGTTGACCCGATGGAACCATATTTGGGCCGTGTCGAGCATGGGCTTAGCTCCAATGTGGGCTGGGCCAGATTTGACCCCAAGACAATGCTAGGGCTAAGCGGGGTGGGCCTGACCCACTGAACACCTATAGTTAAATGTATATGTTGAAACCATAAAAGCAAATATAATGTTAAGTAAACAAGAGGCAAGAAAATTAAAGCAAGATTATCAAAATTAGGATTTCATGTGGAATCATTTTTTATTTCCTGTGAATTATAGTTGTAGAATTGAATTAGAATCATAATCGCATAGTCTGATTGAGTCATTTTTCATATTTTCAATCCTAAAATTGTAAGATTCTAAGATTTAAATCAAGTTCCTGATAAACTTTAATTAAAGTACAGTTCATTCTCTAGCTAAATACTCCATTCGTCCCAAAAGTTTTGCTACATTTTCCTTTTTGGGTAGTCCCAAAACTCTTGCATTATTTCCCTTTTAAGTAATTTTTTTACACTTTCCTTACTATCATACCCGTAATTTAACTCATCTCTCTCCATTTCTCCTCCCAACAGATTTATTCTCAATCTCTCTCTTTCTCCAATTTCTGTTCTTCATCTGTTCGCGCGGAGCGGCGATCGAGTGACAATCGAGCAGTGGTTGAGCGTCGTCTGAGCAGCGATCGACTACCGTGTGGCGATGGAGCGATGATTGAGCGATTAACTGATCGAGCAACAATTGGCGAGTGATCGAGCAACGACTGTGCGACGATCGAGCGACGATTGAGCGATTGACCGATCAAGCGACAATTGAAGAGCGATCAACAAAGACCAATGATTGAGGTGAATCAAACGACCACAATTTAGGCCGAGGGAAGAACGACCATGAAGCGGCGGGTGGAAGGACAACGAGGATCGAGGCAAAGGGAAAGACGAGCCTGAAGCATCGCCGAAGAGGGCAAGTGCTAGAAAAAGGACAGAGACGCGAGTTGGAAGGGCAAAGTTGGAAAATGCGTGAAAAATAGTAGAATTTCTTAAACTATGCGCAAACCTAATTGGAACAAAATAAATGGGACGGAAAGAGTAAAATTTAGCACAAATTTTCTTAATAAATAAAATAATAATACTCTTAGTCTCAAAAAGTACTCCTTACACTTCACTAATGTTGCTCGGTTTGATCTAATCCGCAAATTAAGATAGTGGAAAAAGTTTGTGTTACTTTTACTTTTACACTTTATTTTTTACCCATAAATTATAAAATTAAAAAAATAAATGTTAAAATGATAGTACTGTAAAATAAGTTATTAAATATAAAAATATTAGAAAAAATCTGGGACAGTTAAAAAAAATGGAGTAAATTAGTGAGACGGAGAAAATATAAAAATAAAATTCTACATCAATCACTTTGTACTTGTAGGCACGACGTTTTAATTTTCAAAGAGTAATCATATGCACAGTACCGTACGTAGTCCAGTCTTGTTTCACAGCAGTAGGCAGCTTGGAACAGATTAGGCAGGGGCTGGGCTATGAAAATAGATATAGAATAGTCTGGCTGGAGTACCACTCGACTCCCCTCACCTGATATGGAATACTAGTAGTTCGTATCTAATCTACTCCTAAATTTAACATTGATCATTGAGGTAGATGGATAGACATAGGCTGCAGACTGATACTATTAAATTACTGCTAAATACCTCTGTCCTGCTCTGCTCTGCTTTGTATTGTATTTCATCCCCCAGGCAGGCTCAGTCGTCAATTCAACTCAGCTAAGTAGGGCAGCAATAGTAATTCTAATGCTTCTCTCACACGCCATCACTTTAATTATCCATTCCATTCTCCTGCCTCCACACACTCTATCTGCAACATCACTATTTATTTATCCCTTTTTTTTTTTTAAACCTTGCTGTTCTTTTGTTTTGTGAATCATATTCAAATCATAGAATTTTATTGTAAAATGTTAAACTCTATACAAAGCTTCCAACAAAAAAGAAAATACTTGTTAAATACAGTAAATTTAAATTTGTTTCTTCTCAATAATTCTGCAAACCTTTGGAGACCCTTTTTTTTCGGTATCCTAAATCTATTTTTTTATTAGTACCGAGTTGTTGGAGAAAAGGGATTTCTCGAACTCTTTCCAGCTCTATGAATTGGCAAGTTAAAAGACCCCACCGTATGGACAGGGGTTCGGAAGCTTTTTTATTAACTTACGATGGCACAGTTTTGCCTCCTCATACGCCACATCAGCCTCCGATACCAATCATACTACAGCCTGGCAAAGCTCCTCTTCACATTTGGCACCCAATCAACCTGTTCCACGTCGACCACCTTAACGCTGACGCCTCCTCCGGTCACTCCTATATATAGGGTACTGCCTTGCTTTTCCTCTAAACTCTAAGGATAAGCATTCAGCAAAGCAGCCCAAACTTGCAATTCCTTCTTCGACCCTCCTCATGGCTTCTATTTACCACTTTGCCACCCTCTTCCTCCTCTCCTATCTTCACACCTCCCTCTCTGCTCTGGTGCCAGAACAGCCTCTGGTTTTGAAGTACCATGACGGTCCCCTCCTCAAGGGTAACGTCGCCGTTAACCTCGTTTGGTACGGCTCCTTCACGCCCCCCCAGCGCTCCATCATCGTCGATTTCATCAACTCCCTCAGCTATGGCCACGCCGCGCTCCCCTCCGCCGCTGCCTGGTGGAAGACCACCGAGAAATACAAGTCCGGCGCTTCCGCTCTCGCTGTCGCCAAGCAAATCCTTCTCCCTAATTACCCGCTCGGAAAATCCCTCAAGAATCCGCACCTACGAGCTTTAGGTAGCAAGTTCAACAACCTCAACACCGTTAATGTGATCCTCACATCCAAAGACGTGGCCGTCGAGGGGTTCTGTATGCGTTGTGGGACTCACGCTGCTGTTTCCGGGTCGAGTGGCGCCACTTACATTTGGGTTGGGAACTCGGAGGTTCAGTGCCCGGGACAGTGTGCGTGGCCTTTCCACCAGCCGATATATGGGCCGCAGAGCCCGCCTTTGGTGGCTCCCAACGGAGACGTCGGAGTTGACGGCATGATCATAAACTTGGCGACGCTGTTGGCCAATACCGTGACGAATCCGTTCAACAGCGGTTACTTCCAGGGGCCGGCGAGCGCGCCGGTGGAGGCGGTTTCGGCCTGCACGGGGATGTTCGGGTCTGGGTCGTACCCTGGTTACCCGGGTACGGTGCTGGTGGAGAAGAGCACGGGAGCGAGCTACAACGCGAACGGGATTGGCGGGAGGAAGTACCTGTTGCCGGCGATGTGGGATCCGCAGACATCGGCGTGCAAAACGCTGGTGTGATGGGACAAATGGCGGAAAATGGCGGCCGGAGGATACACGTCGGGATGATGCATGATGTAGATATTTTTGGATTTTACTTTGGGGTAAAATGGGGAATTCTGGATAAGTCCTACCAGGACTGGTAGTGGGTCCTTTCTGAGGGTTTCGTGCGCCAATTGTGTAATTTCGGCATATGATAAAAATATGGAAATGTGAATGATAGGGAAAAGAGAAATTTATGTAATAATAGTAGTAGTAAAGTACCCCATAAGAAGACAAGGAAGAGTGGAGTTGTTAATTACTAGTGGTTGGTTTCAGAAATGATTATAAGGGTCTGCTGGGGCCTTGGAGACATACGTTGCTCATAATTGTGTTGTTTAGAACATGGTTTTGAGGAGATTACGACTCATGGCTTTTAATTTGTCTAGGGGGAAATATTAGGACATGGTTTTGAGGAGATTACGACTCGTGGCTTTTAATTTATCTAGGGGAAAATATTAAATTTTCTACTAATATTTGGTTCGTAGGATGAATATGTCACTAAAGTTTCATTGATGCTAATATTATCAATAAATTTATAATTTGAGATTGGATATACAATTAATGTTACAATTTGAGATCAGATGTACGATTAATCATTAAAAAAATAACAGAAAAGCTAGAAATTGTAGGTTTTGAATTTTTAGTACACTAATGTAACTTTTAATAAATTTAAAAAACCTAATGTAAGTTGCCTCTAATACGGCACCTTTGTCAACTATTGGCAAACTGGTGGTGGTAAGAGCTTGATGAAGTTGAAGAGATGTCAGATGCAGTGCCAATCAAAGACACAAAAATGAGGGCTTTGCTCAATTTGGAGGATGACTACAGGCTTATTGGATAGGAGGAAGAAGCTGAGGCTGCTAGGGTTGGGGTTAGGACGTTGAAGGAGGTGACAGACTCTGGAGATAAAAATGGAGATGTGACCAGTAAGTGAACCTAAATTTCATAAAGATGATCATTGGCCACAAATTAGAGTCAATCTATAGGTTTTTGTTCCTTATTGAGCAGAGGGAGAGGAGGGCCAACAACAAGCTTTTGCCACTCTCACAACAGTCACCACAAAATCTACCATTGGTGACAAAGACGCTACCAGAAAAGGTAAGTTATATAAAATTTATGAAATCTGTTAAAAATTATATTACTACCTTAAAATTTTAAAATCTACAAAGTTTTGCTTTTTTCCTTAACTTTTCAACAGTTGATATACCCGGTTGTAAACTATAACATCATCACCCAATAAAAACTTTAGTAAGAAATAAATTATATTATAGCTACATACCAACAAACCCTGGAGTAGAAAAGTCTTCATATTTGTAACTGGTCAAGTCTCTTATCTTCGTCCTTTTCGAGGGTTTGCTTTCATAACCGCTCTTTAAGGCAATTCATTTTAATTTAAAATAATTTTTTTTTATTTTTTACATTTTTTATTTAGAATTAATTTTATTTAAAAGTTAATATTATGTAAGTGTAATAATTTATTAAAAATATAATTTTTATAATTTTTAAATTTTCTAATTTTTAACATTAAAAAAAAAAATAATATTTATTATTATAAAATTTACTTTTAAAAAATCAATTATTATATCTACATAATTTAATTTTCTACGTAAAAAAAAATAAAAAATAAAAATAATTTTTTTTAAATTAATTTAATTTAAATTAAAACAAATTGATGTTTACGAACCTTTTGACGCGCCAGGTAACTTTCATTTTTTGGAGAAAACGGAAGAATACATCAATCCTCCAAACCCAGCGCCTGTGCTGGAGAATTTTCCTTTCGCATTTTCCCGGAGCCCTGGTATTCTTCTCTTAATGCTTTCTTTGATATTAATGGCTACATTCCACACAGCCGTTGTAATGAATACTAAGGGTATTGTCGGGAACAATTTATGAACCCGAATCAAATTGAAACGAACAATCTGATTAATTCATTTGCGTGCATCTTTTGAGGAAAGCAAGAGCTCTTAGAAGTTGGCTCAAGTATCAACTACAGATGCTTTTTAAGAACTACTGTAAATTCCAAAATAAACATCTAGCAAGAAGAAAAAGGAATAGGAAAAAGGTAGGGCCGTCTCTGGCCTAGATAGACGATGTCCCAGAAGCACACTGGAGATCATTCTTAGGTAGCAGTTCCATATCCTATCTTACATGGCGAAATATGTTCCAGTTGTTTTTTTTTATGCCAAAATATTCACACACCTGCCCGTCGAACACATGCAAGACTCACCTTAAAATACTGAACTAAAACATTGACAAGTGTTCTAGGAAGGCCAAAGCTTCCATCCACACAGTTGGCTGTCCTGAGACTTATTGATACCAGGTTCAAACATATTCTAGAAGCCAATTGAGGATAAAGGAAGGCGAGATCCAAGTCTTCTTTTCCTCAATCGCTCGGCGATGATGAAAGCAAGCTCCAGTGATTGGGAAGCATTGAGTCTTGGGTCACAGTGGGTGTGATAGCGTGAGCTAAGATCATCATAGGTTACGGTTCGGGAACCTCCCACACACTCTGTTACATTTTGACCTGTCATTTCTAGATGAATCCCTCCAGGGTAACTTCCTTCTTGATCATGCACATCAAAGAAAGCTCTAACTTCGGCCTACAATCGAATAGTCATAATAGTGCCACCAGCCATCATTCAACCGAGTAAGGAGGATACTTCACAAATAATTGCATTGAGATGCATTTTCATGTAGTACAAACTGGGGACACATTCAGTTTCCTCTTCTTCTTCCTACTTGTCATTCTATTAAAGTGATTGCACCAGTTACATTCAAAAACGACATAAGCACTGTCCAAACTCCAATACAGCTAGATACACCAGAAGCAGCATCAGACAATGACACAGGAGTTGGGAGACTCAGTAGGTTCTCTTTAATTTTTAAAACTCAGTTTCCTTTTCTTTTTTTTTTCAATGTCATCCTTGTTTTCCCCTGGGGGTGATTGGTGGGTATTGAATTTAATAAACATTGATCTTGGACTTACCCGATTGAAACTTTAATATAGGAACAAATAAGAAGCAAATAAGGTGCTAGAAAGAAAAAAAGTTGAGAAGAATGGAAGGAAGCGTACCCTGATAGCATCAAAGGAACGAGTTTTAACTCCAGATGGTGCTTTTATGGTGTTACCATGCATAGGATCACTAACCCAGGTGACAATCTGACCTGCTCTTCGAACTGCTCTTATCAAATGTGGAAGTTTTACTCTCATGTTTTCAGCCCCCATCCTCACAATAACTGTTATTCTCCCTGGCTTATTTTCAGGATTGAGAATGTCTACAAGCTTAACTAGCTCGTTAGGATCCATCTTGTCACTTACCTGTGTAAAAAATATCTTGGCTAGAAATTAACAACTTACATCACTTATGCTCACAACAATGCACAAGAAAGTAAAAGATCAGAAAAACAAGAGGCTGAACAATTGAAAGGAAAAGAAAATGCATGTGGATAGACCGCCAAATATCCTGCCCAATTTTTAACAAATTGGTCAACATATATTGTTTCACCATCAACAAGTTCATTATTATTGGTTAGGAGAAGTGGCATAACTTTACTGGTCGAAATATAGAATCAGTTTAGGTACCTTGATACCAAGGGGATTAGCAACCCCTCTCAAGAATTCAACATGTGCACCATCAAGCTGTCGAGTGCGTTCCCCGACCCAAAGCATGTGGGCTGAGCAGTCATAGTAAAGGCCAGAAGTCGAGTCCTCCCTTGTCAGAGCCTGCTCATAAGGCAAATGTAAACACTCATGAGATGTCCAAAAATCAGTTGTTGTCATTATTGGGTGACCATCTGTGAGTCCAGCAGCAGCCATAAATCCCATTGCCTCATCAACTCTGTGAGCCAGTTCGCGATACCTGGTCAAACATGCCAAAACAGGATAAAAACAAAACTCCAAACAAAAACTCAAAGAAACGGACATCACAAGAAACATAACAACAGAAAGAAAGACAGATAATAGATGTGAAGAACTTAATACCTATCTCCCTGTTCACTGTGCTCAGCAAAGTCTAAATTCCATTGAGAAACTCTCTGCATTGCTGCATACCCTCCAGTAGCAAATGCCCTCAGGAGGTTCAAGGTTGCAACAGATTGACAATAGGCCCTAATCATCCTCTGAGGATCTGGAATTCTTGTTTTTTCATCAAAGGCATCACCATTCACATTGTCTCCTCTGTAACTTGGAAGCTTCAATCCGTTCTTTTCCTCAAAAGGGTCTGATCTTGGCTTCGCAAACTGACCAGCCATTCTTCCAACCTGATCAATGACATCTAGCATTTTATCAGTTAGTCCCTTTTTTTGGTGAATATTTTATCAGCTAGTCGGAGCAATAATTCTGTACAAATGAACCCACAAATACTAACTTCCTGCTAACAAAGTGACTGCTGAATAGGAATAAAATATGATGATGTGAAACCTTTGGCAACAAAAACACATAGCCACAAACCTTAACCGGGAGCAAGCCATATGCCCAATTATCAAGGAGGGGAAAAAACGTTCAACTCTATTATTTCACTTCTGAAATCCAAATTCTACCAATCACATCCTAACCCAGAGTTACAATTACCCTCCCGATTCCCAAGCAACCAAAACCTGGAAAACCATTTCAAATTGCAGCAGTTCAATGACATAAAAATAGCATAAAAATGACTGATGAATGAAGTAGCAGGAAATGGGGAAAAAGAAGATGTGAAATAAGTTCAGTTCCATGAAGTTCTCGTTTGGACGATGTCCATCTCAAGGCGCGTGTAAATTCAGCAAAACCGCCATGAGCAATAAAATAAAATACTACCAAACCAATCTGACTTTCAAATTGATAACCAATTTCACCAACAGAGGAATTGCTAGATGCTAGAGTAAAAACATCCTATCTACAGAGTAAAACACCAGAATAATTGCAATCGCTCCAGAAAAATGGTCAGGAGCATGAAGAGAGAAATACAGCGGCAATAAGGTACAGATTTTTTTATCCGGAAATGAAAAAAGGAGAGAAATTTTTTCGACAAACCAACCTTGATCACAGGCATTTGTCCACCAAACATAAGCACAACACCCATTTGCAGGATAATTCTGAAAGTGTCGCGAATGTTGTTGGCATGGAATTCCTTGAAGCTCTCAGCACAATCGCCGCCTTGGAGAAGAAAAGCATTGCCAACAGCGGCTTGACCCAACTTCTCCTCAAGCTTCCTAGCCTCACCAGCGAATACAATTGGAGGGTATGTGGAGAGAGTCTGGAGAACGGAATCGAGTTCGTTTTGATCCGGGTATTCCGGAAGCTGAAGAGCCTTCCTGGTTTTCCAGCTGTCGAGTGCCCATTTAGTAGGGATAGAGGGCGAGGTAGCTGATTTGGCGGACTTTGCCGGGTCGGCGGAGTGGACGGCGGTAATGGGTCTCAGGTTGGCGGGGACTATAGAATTGCGATGGCTGTTGTGGAAAAGAGGGTGTCTATGTCTTGAAGAGAGGGAAGAAGGAGCTGTCAGAGCCATTACTGAAACAGGGATAGATGACGATGGATATGGTGGAATTCAAGGAAGATGCACTGCTGATGCTGAACTAGATTGCACTCCAGTAAATCGGTACTCTACTAAACTATTACTACTATTTTGCTGACCCTAGTTCATGTCAGTTTTCATTTGAGTCATTAAAGATTAGTTACATCACCACAATTTATTTTGGGTTAAATAAAATTTTCTCCTAAAAATTACAGTTTACCCGTATTTTAAAAATATACATCTCCTCTGCCATTTCATATAGTCCGATAACAATTTCTAAAATCTTAATTTAGACATATAATAGTTATTTTTGATTAATTTCAATCTATATAGTACTTTTTTTACGGTTAACGAATATTTTAATTTATCATTTTTTTTCTTTATGTAAATGTAAAATAGTACTTTTAAAATATCAATTAACTGAAAAAAAAAATATATAGATTAAAATTACTTGAGGATGAACACCGTATATTCTTAAATTAAAATTCCAGAAATTACTATGAAACTATATTAAAAAGATATGGACAAAGCATATATTTTAAAAATAAAAGAGATAGAATGTAATTTCAGTTAAGCCTCATACGCAAATTATAATTAGTCTATTTATTTTCCCTCTCCCAAACGTTAAAAGGGCCCCTGTTACATAAAACACGATCAGGGGAAGGAAAAGATCATTTTAATCTATAAACAACGAATTCAAAACTTCTACCATTAGTTACTATTACTAAACCATACTCACCCAAACGTACACGAGAAATCATCAGTCACCCCAAAACCAATCCGTACATGCTGGCAGCGCGTTTGAAGAGTTACATCCAATACTTAAGACCATTCACGTTGGAGATTCTTATCAATATAAGTATACAACAATAATAATAATGAATAATTATAATCCATCCCTCCCAAATTATTTATCCAATAGGCAAAATACATGTTTAACCCAAAAAAAAAAAATGAAAGTATTTATCCACTAGCAAATCACACATGGCGCTCATACTTTGACTCTCCACATCCCATAGTGTAATTTCTCTGTCCAAGTATGGAAGCGAGTAAAAACATTAGTTAAATTCGTAGTAAAAACGTTCCGAGCTCATTGTTATGGAAGATGCATGCAGAAGAGGTTCAATTGTAATCGCAGAGCATCAATTGGATTGAGGCAGCATAGCCTGGTAAGCATCAGATTACACAGTTCGAATACACTTAATGCATCAACTTATCTCCTCAGGCACATTTTCAATTTCACACATCCAAACTCAAGAAACATCCACCCACCTCCATCAGCCTCCTTGAAGCACCAGTCACCTGTAAAAACAAATTCCAGAATGCACGGCTTTGGTCCTTGCAACTAGTAGTATGGACTATAACGTGTGGCCGTTCTGAATCGAGGAACCTTCCTGCATGTCAGGCAGAAGGCAAAAAGTTATATAAATACGTCTCAGTATGGAATACCACTGAACCAGAACAAAAGGAATTAGAAACCAAATTGTCATAAACTAAAGAAAGAGCATACCCATATCCATGGGGAGCATATAAGTAAGGAGTCATATATGGACCCCTTGGCCTCATAAAAGGGGCTGGTCGACGTGCTCGATGCTGCTTCATCCCAGGTATATTTGTCCTCTTAGCAGTAACCTGAAAGTTATTTTACTTTTCACCATGCTAACAATAACTTCAACACTCAAGAGCATGCAATACAAGGAACTATAAAAGACTCCACCTTTAGTTGACGGCCATGTAGTTCAGATTCATTAAGAACAAGAGCCTCTTGAACAGCTTCTGCTTCAAGGAATTCCACATAGGCATAGCCCTTCGGCTGGCCATATTTATCTGTACGAATAGTGATCCTATTTACAGTACCACAAGACTGGAAATGCTGTTGTACCTCTTCAGGAGTACATGAATAGTCTACCTGCAGAATAACAGATTCCAAAAAATTCAACCATCATTGAAGACTAGGTCATACTGTCTGCACTATGTACTAAAGACTAAGGGGTAAGGGCTCATCTGAAGATTTAGATCGTTTGAACTTTGCATCTCTAACAAGTTTCAAAGACATTAGCCAAGGAAGGTGGCTGCTTTAAGATCATGACTCAAATTAAGAAACATTAAATCAGAATTATCACTGTCGCTATTTTTTATCCAAAACGACAGGGTAGGCTCTTCATAGAAATAACCTAAGAAGTTCCAGTTGGAAAAACAACCCCTATGATATAATCTAAACTCATAGGATACCCTAGTCTAGATACTTTAATGGTAGCTCTCTACATTCAAATTCTGCATGCCCAATGAACAAACTAGGTGCCACTGAGCTGCGTTACATTTGCAGCAAACAACCATCCCATGCCTTTTTTCATCTAAAAGACAAGACTTCAGAGAGAAATCATAGATGCCTGCAAAATTCTTTTTTTTTTTTTGGCCAAGAGATGCCAGCTAACTGAAAGCAAAGAAACAGGAAAACAGCGTCCAGCACTTGGAACAAGTAAAATAGACGATTCAATGCCCCTCACCAGAACCACAAACGCAAAAAACCGTATCTTGGGCATTGATAAGATACCTCTAGCCATCCCTCCTCTCTTGTTAGGGGCTCAAAAGCAGCAAACTCTCCTTAATACTTGGTGCAAAGGGCACAACGCTATAATGTGATTTAAGTAAGTTCTTTATAACATGCAGATAAAATTGAACCAATAAAATGGTAAAAGTCCTCATTTGCTTTAAGGAAGATTTATGTAGCCTAGTTTGAAAAAAAAAAAAATAGCATTGCATCACATGGAAAATCAAAGCCATTATAGAAAGTTTTCTTTGCATATCAAGGAAGCCTCAACTAAACCCACTACAAGGCTGAAGAAATTGTTGGTAATTTCCCAGTACTGAATCACTGCAATTTTAGAAGTACATGAAATAAATTGACAGGACAGCAGAGTTTTCTACGGTAACTGACTTCAAGAAAATATAGCTAGGTGCTCCGTTCCTTTTTAAGCAGAAAAGTTAAGTGTATAGCAACAACTCAGTGTTTGATTCTGTTTACAAAGTCATCCAGAGACAATGAATAAAAGAAGCAAGGAAAAGAGACCTCACGTTACCAACAAACACCGATCGAGAATCTATCTCCTCTTTATTAGCTTGGGATGTAGCAGCTGCAGCAGGATCTGCAAGCATTTTGATAACCAATAAGAGAGACAGGAAGTACAGACGAGACAAATATCCGGATATGCAAGTTTGGGACTTAAGCATTATTTTAGCATCAATCTCGTCCCAACTCTAAATACACCATTCCTCGCCTACATTTCCACTACCTCCATCTATTATCATCGTTCATGTAAACACCCTCCATTTTATTTCCAATATCTAAGCTCATCCTCCAATATATGATAAAGAACAGACAAAACCTAATGCACCAAATTTCATAGACTTCCGATCACTTAGCCACAAATCAAGTACTAGGGAAATCCTAGCAATCAAGCAACTGTAAAAAAGAAATAGCAGGGGAAATTGGCCTTCAAACCAAGTTACAGCAAATTGAGTTGAATCAAGAAAGCTAAAAAATTCGAACATAATGCATCAAAAGGGAATAAGATAAACACCCAGAGCAATATAATGCAAGGATAACAAAATCACGAAAGAAAAAAGTGTCCGCAAAAGACCTTGAACAGAACCCATCTCCCTCTCGACCTTGGCCTGCATTTCCCGGAGGGCAGCGGCCTCGTCCTCCATCTCTTTCAATCTCCGTTTCATGTCGTCCAATTCCTGCAAATCCGCCATCAATTAATGGTTTTCATTAGCTGCATTGAATAACAGATTAAGCTCTCAAAAATCCATCTGCGCGCTGGAAATTCGCTCTTACGGTCTCAGTGTTCTCTGCGGCAGCCATGTCTACGTCATCCCTTTCCATCTTCGGTCCTCGATCTTCCTCAATCACGCAACAATGGAGAGAGCAGACTCCAACAGATTGCAGCTCTACTTTTCTTTATCGGTTATTGATATTTTCCGTCAATACTTTATGGATATTTATGTATGCGCAAATTTATTCGTTCAGTGCCACGTCGTTCGGTTGGGGTCCTATGGGCAGAGGTGGACCACAATTACGGGAATCTTTTTGGGAGATTTTATTAAAAGGAAAAATGTGTAACTTTACTACTATTGTTTGGGTGATAGAGCAATTTTGCCATTGATCTTTTTATCATTGCAAATTTGTAATAGATATTCTATATTGGAAGCAAATCTGCCACTATAATATCAGGTTTGAGCAAATTAACCACTCCATTAAGTAACAGTGAGAATATTCAATCAAAAGAGAAAATATTCCACTAAATATACAATTGTGTGGCATTTACTACTTAAAACGACAGCTGATTTATCAAAACACAATCCACGATTAGAAGTTTGAAATAAAAAAGGGAAGGAAATTGGGGGTTAAAATCACTGGTTTAGGGGAGAAGGACTTGGGGATTAAGGATTTGGGTGAGTATATACTGCAAATTATGAAGAAGATACTAGATAAAAGAATTGGTGATGGATGGAAACGTCATTCCTTAGATAGAGAGGAACCATGACCAGCAGTGAAGGTGCTGAGAAAGAGGCAGTCATCGAGCAAATATCTTAGGTTGTATTTTTCAAGACCATTGCCAATCTCCTTTAGCTAAAAAAGAAAATTTCTCTAGGCAAGGTTTATAAATAGGAACTCTTAATGTTGAATTACATATTTCACAATTTTTGATTGAATGTGGTGTAGGAAGAATTATTTTTATTTTGAAGTTTTTGGATTAAAAATAGGATATGGGTTTCTGGGTACCATTTATTTGAATTGATTGCCACTGATATGGATTTCTTGGTTTTTTGTTCTTTGATGGTTCTTTAGTAGAATCAAACTTTTTTTGCTCAGTTGGTCAAGAGGTTTAAATTTGCCATGTAATCCTCAAACTCAACATTCACTTTGCCACATAAAACATGCCATACTTTACATCAAATGACAAACTTGTTCCTAACACAAAAATATTGATAGCAAATTTACAACTAGAAAAAATCAATAACAAAATTGCTCTATCATCCAAAACAATGGTGGCGAATTTACACTTTTTCCCTTTCAGAATCTTTAGGCAAACTTTTTAGATGTTATAAGTTTGGGGTTGGACAATTGTGCAAATAAAGTTGTGGAAGATGAATAATTCCAAAAATCTCAAGTCACCAAGAGAGGAGAGATGCCACTGAATTCCGGTTTCTACCACCTCTTAGTTCTTTTATCTACACTGCTAGGCAAAGGTTTTGCATCCCCATGATACTTTTATCTAGTTATCAATTTGCTTTTTTTTTTTTTGTTCAGAAACATATTTTATGTATTTGAGTGAAAAGAGGAAATATCTTTTTTTCAAGACCTGAAAAATATTCAAACCATCATTTAATAGTATTTTTATGGAAAAGTGATAAAGGTTGAAGTCAAACTCGAGACCTCTACATATATCTTTTGACCGCTCATGTCCCTTTTGAGTTATCTAGCAACATATGGTTGGTTAGTTTTAATTTCGCCATAATATCACTATCAGTGTATTCTCTAACTTTGTTCCACTATCATGTTCTTTTTTCTTCTTTTTTGTTTCACAATTTGGTTTTTACAACATTGAACTTTGAGATGACCCCACTATAAATCTCATCATGAAGGTGGGGATTGAATGCTAGTACTATTTAGAACTACTATTGTTCTACAGGCTAACAGATTAATGACAAAGCTTTCAGGACTTCAAAATTGATCCCTCAATATTATGGTTTGATAACTGTTTATTCATGGGAGTTCCATATTGTAAATAGTGATCACCAAAATCATGGTGATGACCCACAAGAATTAAGAAAAACAACACATACATAATTATGCAGCAGCAGATGGCCTGAAAACAACAGACAACCTCGATCTCATTTTAGCCAAGTTCTTGCTTTGGCCTTCACGCTACTCCTTCAGTTTCAAGACAATCGTTATTCTCTGGGTAACATCCAAATTGGGTCCCCTAACTTTTAGGATAGTCCTAATGCGGTCCCTTAACTATGTTTTTGTCTCTTAAAGTCCCATAACTTAACAATTGTGTCCTATTGTAGTCCCAATTATCAGGTGAGCCATTATCTCTCACGGATTTTGCTTATGTGGCCTATGCTAACCCTGTTGCGGGTCACATTATGTCTAACTGTCACACAGATGTTTGAGGCACGATGCCATGTTGATATTTAGGCTGAGTGAAACAACGCACATTAATTAGCACCAATTGCCTTAGTCTTTATTTGGTTTTGGAAACTCTGCTCTCTATTCTATGTTTTTGCTCTCTAATCGATTAACCTTAGCCATTATTTGAAGCAAATTTTTGTGCAATTTTGGGTTATGTTGGAAGTGGGAAAACAATGAAAGGGAAGGAGAAGATGAAGGCCAAGCTGAATTTGCATTCGAATGACTAGAGATGAAGAAAAGGGAATAAGGAGGACTGGCATTATCGTAAATGCAAGGCCCAATTCAAAAGATTTCATCTTTTTCATCAAACTAAATGGTGTTATGGTCACCTTGTGCATTTATATGTTTTTTTTTTTAGGTTTCGAGGCAGTAAGGTTGTGTTTGTTGGTGAGGTGAAGGACTAGTGGATGAGGGCTCCATGGGAATGATAGTGTGGGTAAGATAGGGGGTTATTATTGAAAATGGCTAACCTTGTTTTTGTTTACATTTCTATCTCTATGTTACAGTCAAATATGATCTTTGGTTCACCAACAATATACATCATGGTAGATACTTTGCAAATTTGCCATAAAAGGCATACGTGAGAGGGACGAAAGATTATTTTTATCTATGTCACATGGATAAAATTAGTATGGTGGACATAGATTAAATAAATCAAGAGTTAGGGTACAATGGGTGGATGAATTACTATTGGACATTACCATTCCATTCTAGGCCGCTTGAGGATATTCTTAGGGATTTGAAAAGTGACAAAGATGTGTTGGACATGGAGTATACCAATCTCTCCCATAAGCACAAAATTGTTATTTACATTGTTAAATTGAGCGGTGAAGAAATTGTTGCACAAGAGATGGAATATGTTAAGCAGGTAAAAGCATTGCTAACACCTCCAAAGTGTAAGTTGGTGGAAATTGAAGAGGAAAAAGAGGGTGAGGAGCCAAAGAACAAGGTAACTGGTACTTCTAGTGGGGGCATAAAACAAGGGATCAGAAATGGAACAGTAAGAAGGTTATGTTTGCCTGGCACTTTTGGTGAAGGTGAAAGAATAAATGAAGATGTTGTGGATGATATAAGAGAAGGGTTAGGATGTGAAGAAGGGGTGGAACATAGAGATGAGCATGGGGAGGTTAGAAATGAAGTTCATGAAGATGGTTATGAGGCGGAGCAGTTGGTAGCTACTGATAATGAGATAGAACGGTTGGTAGATACTGACAATGAGGCTAAGCAAGTTAGTTCAGAGTTTGACAGTAGTAAGGATGAATACTATAGGGTAGAGTCTGAGAGTGATAGTGGGAGTTGTCATACCAAGTTTGAGCAGAGTGATAATGAGATTGCTGGTGATGATGAGGAAATTAATGTCAACATACAAGTTGATGTTGGCTTGGAGAACTTGAGTAAGGACAATGGGGTAGAAATAAGGATGACCAGAAGGGTAAAAATGCTGGAGGGTCCAGTGGTAATAGGGTTATGGGCTACAAATTCAAGGATGATAATAATAAGTATGAAAGTTTAGATTATGAGTTGGCTAGTGTTCATGAATCTAGTGATGATGAAGGTAAAAGGGTTCCTGTGTTCAACCCAATAACAAACATAAAGGATCCGAAGTTTAAGTTAAAAATGGTTTTCCTATCATTTGATGTACTGAAGAAAGAAGTAAGCGCATACTCTATTAAAAACAGAAAACTAGTGGACTCCAAGAAAAATGACAAAAGACGGGTCAGAGTGGCCTGTAAGAAAAGATGTTCATGGCTGGTAGTTGCTGGAAAGTATAAAAATGGGCCAAGAGTGCAGATTAGAAGATTTGAGGACAAACATACATGTGCATGGCAGGTCCATAACAAGTTTTCCAACTACCAGTGGATTGCAGAGGATTACCTAGATATTATAAGATCAAACCCTGATATTCTACTAGCTACACTTGTTGATCTGATCAAAAGAGATTTCAACAAAAAAATTCATGGATCTAAGGCTGAGAAAGGGAAGACATTGGCATTACAGATGCTAAGGGGTGATGAGGAAGAATAATATCATAAGCTAGCAAACTATGGTGGAGAATTGAGATACACAAACCCTAAAACACAGTTTTTACTTGGGTTGGATAATCATATGTTTCCGAAAGTATTCATCTGCAAACAAGGTTTCCTAAGTGGTTGCAGACCAATCATAAGTTTGGACAATTGTTTCTTGAAAGGAAGGTATAGACGACAATTTCTAGCAGTAATTGAAATAGATGTCAATGGCTACATATGGCTTATCGCTTATGCAATTGTTAAAGTGAAAGTCTTTTGACACATGGAGTTAGTTTTTGGTTTACTTGGCTAAAGAACTTGGAATTGTTCGCTCACACTTATAGACCTTTATGTCAGACAAACAAAATGTGAGTCTATTGTTATTGTGTTGATGTGCTTATAACACTGTTTGTTATAATGTTACAATGATGTGCTTATAACATTGTTTGTTATAATATTACAATATTCATGGTTTTCTCATAACACAGTGGTTGATTCCAACTGTTCAACAGATTTTTCCAGACGTAGAGTACATGTTTTGTGTCAAACACCTATACGCAAACTTCAAAAGAAGTTTCCCAGGATATGGGATTAGGAACTATGTATGGGTAGCTGCCAGGAACTCTTATGAAGGGGAATTTAAAAGACACATGAAGGTAATTAAGGTATTAGATACAAATGCTTAGGCATGGTTGAATGCAATATAACCTTCACATTGGAGTAGGTTTGCATTTAGGGAATTCTCAAAGTGTGATATATTATTGAACAATATGTGTGAATACTTTAATAGGCTCATACTTGAAGTTAAGGATAAGCCCCTTTTGACCATGGTTGAGATTATTAAATGCAAAATCATGGTTAGAATTGCTAGGAAAAGGGAAGTCCAGAGTAAATGGAAAGGGAAGTTGTGTCCTAAAATCACAAAGAAACTAAACAAGAACATTAACAACTTGTTGTTGATTTTAATCCCTAACCCGCAAATGCATGGTGGATGTGTAGATGAGGTGACTAAGCATCGTCCCACGAAGATTGATTGAATTACTTATCAAGTATCACTACTTTAAGCTAACTCTAGCTAAACAATCAAGGTTTGATGAGAATATAGACGAAATGAACAAGTAACTAAACTTAACTAAGTGGAATCCTATTAATTTAGAATGCAAGAATGTAATGTGAAATTGTAGTTTTTACCAAATTATGAACAAACACTTCCTATGGGTTCACTAATTGTCTTGATTAGTTGGTGAGCTCAAGTGTATAAATTAATTTACAATGCATGTTGGTAGAGTGTCTCAATTAAATTTTTACTTTCCTAAGTGAAAGAATAACTCTCTTTATCTTAAACTTAATAAGGGTTTTCATCCGATTACAAGCTTAGAAAGAGGCATTAGAGCTCAATTTACCTATACCTAATGACTTAGACCTATTTCCCAACAAGCCAATGGCCATTAAATTCTTCTCCTTGGTCCAATAGCTTCTAATGTTTTCAAAGAGTTTAAAGATAATTTATAGTACAACCAATTGTGGCCATTAACTACCTAACACAACATTAAGCTCAAGAGAAGAATAAACATACATTTAGTAGAAAACTAACATCATATAACCATAAACTTATCCAACATAATCAATCCAAGTAGCTACATCCATACACAGTGCTAAGGAAGACTACTTCATAACTAAATAAACCATAACCATGAAAATAGACTTCATACCATCAATGAAAAACTATAAAGAAGATAAAAAAAATAAACCCAAGATGATTAGAAGAGCTTGTCTCCAAAGTCTTTAAGCAAGTTCTCTTGAACACTCCAAGCAATCTCTAAGCTAGCTCAAATGGTTGCCAAAAACACAAAACTCACAATGGTGGTTATGAAAACCTAGTTCTAAAAATAAGAAGATGAAGATGAAGAATGCCCTCCTTTAGCTAGACTTCATGTTTTTCTACTCTTGGAGATGTCATTTTCACTCCACTTACCAAATTGGATTAAAACCCTTAGCCAATAGTAAGTTTTGGTTTAAAATTGAGGTGGAGGACCATTGTTCTCAGGCACAGGAGAACTGTGCTGCCTAGACAGGTTATCTGGGGCTAGAGCGCCCAATGCTCGATAGACACCGGCACTGCAGTGCCCAGGATAAAGCTTGGCATTAGCGTTATAACGCCTAGGACATGATCTCAGCACTCAAAATCTTTAAACTGTAGCACTGCAACCTTAATGAGCTATTATTCCAAATTCTTCATTTTTCACCCCATTTGATTCCAACCCAATCTGGCTCTTCAGTTCTCTTCTCCACCCTACAAAATGAAAGTCCAAAGCGAGAAACAACAGAAAATGCAGTATGGTGATGTAGAAAAATGGGCTAAAAAAAGCTAAAAAAGTCAACAATTTTGACTACATGAAATGACATCTATAAAACGCCCCCAAACTTAAAATAATGCTAGTCCCTACCATGCTCTAACTAGAAAAGAGAACAAACAAAACACAAAAGCTAACAGTGTACACCCAACACCATATCATGACATTATTCATTCCACAAAATCAACTGAAGAAAAGTTAAGATCAGTAAAGAAACAAAAACCTTGTTGCCAATGGTAAACATTTGCTCCCTAAGTATTTCACTCCCTAATCTATGGTTATCTAATGCATCTATAGCTCATTACGCCACATCATCCACAAATTTGTAAAAGGACTCAAATTACCCATGAATTGTCCCTAAAGAGTATGCGTGTTAATTTAAATCCAATGGCATATATATATAGTTGTATCAGGCAAGGTTTAGTATAGACAGGAATCGGATGAAGGCTTTTTGAGGTGGAGCTAAAGAAGTAAGTTAAGCAATAATACCATGGACATCCTAATGATCAATTCTAAAGTCCCACACAAGGTATTTCAATTTAAGAAAAAAAATGCTTGTCTTGGCTTCTAAGTAACCACCTAAATAATCCCCATAAGTACAATTTTAACAAAACACTTACATAAATTCCTATCAAATGAAGCATTTTTATCTTCCCTTTTTTTATTTATTCTTTTTTTTCTTCAATTTTTAATTTTTTTTAATTAGGGCTTTTTCACGTTGACTCGTTTTGCCTTTTTCTTGAGGAAAAAATAGTTTTTAACAAACTAGAAATTCACCCAATCTTTAAAGCTCAAATAAATGTACATGATATATCCAAAAAACACTTAAACCATAATTATATGATCTCAACAATAAGTTTATAATCCAACATCTTTCCTTCAAACTTGTCGATTGCTCACTCACATAACTCAGCAATTTTTTTTTTACCCTTCCCAAGCCCATAATACAATGCTCAACTTATTTTAAGGATAAGAGAGGATAAATAACAATGGTTATGGCTCAATTATATGGGTTAAATAACAAACATGGCTTAAAGGCTCAAAGGGGTTAACTAAGTATTATAATGAAAGGTTAGCCATTTAGGTATATAGTTAGCCTTAAGTTATCATTTTTATCCTTTATTTGCATGCATCAATTCAGGTATGAAGGGGTCCAAAAGCAAATCAAGGAATCCATAAGTAAAACAAGCAAATCAAGCACAACTTCAATGAATAAAATCATTTATAATGCAAGTGTCCCACATAAGGTCCAAAGATTCACCGGGTATGGTTTTTACCATTAATGGCAAGAGAGAACCTTTCTTTACTTAACAAAACTTACAAGTGACTTAACTTTGTGAAAAAACTCAATTAATCATGATAAAGGGTCTACATTCGGTTCCTAAGCGCACGAAACCTAAAAATGCAACTATATGCTTTTATATGTGCTTATAATGCCTAAATGCAAGAATTTAAATATGCACGCAAGTATACTAAATGTCATGCAAAAACATCAAGTCCTAAACTAAGGAATTAAACCACAACAAGCATAGAACATTCCGAGTACTCAACAACAAGCAACTCCCCTAAACTTAAAGCATGCGTTGTCTGTAATGTAAGAAATATAGCATAAGAATGAAAGAGAGCTTGAAGAATCATACTCGGGGAGGCGAGGTAGTCTTGCCTCTATCTAGTCCTCCTGCATGTTGTGGCCACCGGAAGAACCGTCGGTAACGGGGTTTGGGGGAGGGAAGAAAGATGGGCCTTGGTTTGAGTCAGGTAGGGTGAAGTGGGGGTAGAAAGGTGGGGGATTGTTTAAGGGGTGCGGGGTGTACCACGGATGAGCGGAGGGGTATAAGTGTCGAGGTATCTCTGGAAGGGAGGGTAATCCAGGGGAAGGTTAGCGCGTTCCTGCATTACCCCCACCGAATATGAGCAGATAGCATCTCCATGCAGCCAGTGAGAAGCGAGAAGCCTTCATGTGCTACGGTAGCAAAAGTTGTAAACTGTCCTTACAGCTGGTCGCCTTTGGAAGCTATGTCACTACGAAGCTCGCCAATAGAGACGTGCAACTTGTTGAACGCTATGGTGATTACTTCATCGGTCGCCTTAGATGGGTGGATGAAGGGTGCCTCAAATGACCCTTTTCTTGCTTGTTCTTCCTCCTCTTCAGCTTCTTCTTCAGCCTCTTTTTCCTCGTCCCTCTGCTCACCTTCCACGGGCTTATATCCCTAAAGCTTGCTCACAGAGATATCATGCACTGTTGGCTTAAAGGCATGAGGATTGTCTAGAAACTAAACCCCAGCCTCTGCCATAAGCTCCGTGAGTAGCTGAGGAAAACACAAGTTTCCTCGACAGGTCCTTGTCGCCTAATGGATGTTCATAGTAATCTGCTTCCCCACATCAATCTTGTATTTGCAGGCTATGTGGAACAACATCTGAACTCGATCAGGAGTGACATGGCTTGGATGAGTGGATGGCATAAGGCGTGAACTTAGGAAGTCCTGCCATGCCCATATGTTAGGGGAAAGTGCCAAAGCTGCTAAGTGTAGTTTATTGTCCATGTTCTCCTTACTCCGGACCCAAGGTACTACTCTTCCACAAATCTTAGAAGTTATTTGATCTAAAAAGGCATCCCGTGGGTTACTGCCGATTCTAGGATTCAACTAAAGATGAGCATTTATGGTCTTCTCAGAAATGTTCATAGGTACACCTCTAACAACAACCTCTATGGTCAAGCCTCTCCTGCTAATTTTAACACTCAAGTTTACATAAAGCTTCATTACCAGAGTCCGAGATACTATAGTGTGAAGGGTAGTGCACCATAAGTGCCATCCTCATCTTTTTACCACAGCAAAGATTCAAAGTAAATTTCCTTTTCATAAAGGATTCAAAGTTTGTCTGAGCTTTGTGATTAGTGAAACGGTGCAAGATATAGGTATCCCCTTCAGGTTCCTCTTCACGAATTTACTTGCCTTTATCCTTTCAAGGCCTCATGTGTCTTGATCATTCTTTGTGTAGAAATCACCAAGAAAATGAAGCTGTGGAGTGCACGGAATGGCTAGGGTTTAAGCAAGAGAAGTTTGGGAGAGAAACAGTTTGTGTTTGTGTGTGACAATTATGGCAGGGGATGAAATTAAAGTGCAATTCAGGGTTCCTGGTGCCGCGGCGTCCATGACATGTGCTTTGGAGCTGTAGCGCCGTCATGTAATGGTCTTGGCAATTTTCACATTTTCACTAATGCTGTGGCTCCCACGCCTCAAGCAAAATTATTCTCATGCTCCTAATTTTTAATTTTGTTTCATCCTTACCATAATTGTTTACTTTTTGCTGATTCCATGTATGAAAAACTCTTCAAATGTTTGATCATTCCATCTTCTTTCCACCTACAAAATTCAAACAAATTAAGCCTATTAAATAAGAAAAATTCATCATAGCTATAAAATGAACAAATTATGAACTAAATGTGAGAAAAATGTCTTTAGCTCAACAACTCCCTTTTTTTGAAGAGTCATGAAAATGGGTCGGCTAAGCGAAGCTTGCCAGAAATTTGTTGCTCATCTCCATAATAATGCTTCAATCGTTGCCCATTTCACTTGAAATGTCCTCCTATCTTCCACCTTCAAGTTGATGGCTCCATGGTGTGTGACTTTTTCTACCATAAACAGTCTCGACCATCTTGACTTTAATTTGCTTGAAAATAATTTAAGTCTTGAATTGAAAAGAAGCACCTTTTGACTTCAAACAAATTCTCTCTTCACAATGAGCTTGTCGTGCCACATCTTGGTCTTCTTCTTGTATAACTTAGCATTCTCATAAGCTTCCCGGCAAAATTCATCAAATTCATTTAATTGGAGAAGTTCTTTCTCACTGACTTCCTTCATATCAAAGTTGAGCTTTTTGATTGCCCAATAGGCATAATGTTCAAGTTCCACCAATAAGTTACAAGGTTTTCCAAACACAAGCCTATACAAAGACATTCCGATCAATGTCTTGTAAGGGGTCCGGTAAGCCCAAAGAGCATCATCCAACTTCTTTGCCCCATCTTTTCTTGTCCCATTGACCATCTTTCCAAGAATTTGCTTGACTTCTCGGTTGGACACCTCTGCTTGGCCATTTGATTGTGGGTGATAGGGAAGAGCCATCTTGTGTATCACACCATACTTAGCCATTAATTGTGCAAAGATCTTGTTGCAAAAATGAGAACCACCATCACTCATAATGGTTCTTGGAGTGTCAAAGTGGGTGAATATGTTTTTTTAGAAGAATTTGACCACTACCTTAGCATAATTTATAGGTGCGGCAATAGCTTTCACCCACTTAGAGACATAATCCGCCGCTAATAACATATAAGAACAACCAAAGGAAGGTAGGAACGGTCCCATAAATTCAATACCCCACACATAAAATATCACAACCCCCAAAATATTAGTAAGTGGCAACTCATGTCTTCCAGAGATATTTCCGACTCTTTGACAATTGTCACAAGTTTTCACAAATGCATAGCAATCCTTGAAAAATAAAAACAATGGAAATTGGATTGAAGTACCTTTGCGGCAGTCCTTGTTGGTCCAAAATGTCCACCATAAGGAGATGAATGACAATGGCAAATGATATCCAGCACTTCCTCCTTAGTAACACACCTCTTAATGACTTGGTTGACACACCTCTTGAATAACAAAGGCTCATCCCATAAATAGTACTTCACATCCACTAAGAACTTTTTCTTTTGTTGGGAACTTAACTATAGAAGTAATACTCCACACACTAAATAATGCACATAATCGGTAAAACAAGGAGTACTAGCTTTTACCTCTGGAAGATGTTCATCTGGGAATGACTCCGTGATGGGTAATGAATGTTGTTCATTCTCTAACTCAAGTTTAGAAAGGTGATCCACCACTATATTCTCACTTCCTTTATTGTCTCTAATCCCAACATCGAACTCTTGTAGAAGTAAAATCCACCGAGTTAACCTTGGTTTAGCATCATTCTTGGTGAAGAGATACCTAATAACCGCACGGTCAGTGAACACTACCAAATTTGTGCCAAGAATGTATTTCCATAATTTATCAATAAAGAACACCACCGCCAACATCTTTTTCTCCATGGTGGTGTAGTTTTGTTGTGCTAAGTCTAAGGTCTTGCTTGCATACTAAATGGCCTAAAAAATTTTCTCTCTTTTTTGGCTAAGTACCGCTCTCAGCGCAAAGTTACTTGCATCACACATAATCTTAAATGGTTAACTCCAATCTAGTGAGACAACAATGGGTGCTTCCACAAGCTTCCTTTTATAATCAAATTAAATGCTTCCAAGAAATGACAATCAAATTCAAACTCGGTGTCCTTCTTTAATAATGAACAAAGAGGCTTTAGAATTTTGGAGAAGTCCTTGATGAAACTTCTATAAAAACTCGCATGCCTAAGGAAGCTTATCACATATTTCACATTCTTTGGTAGAGGCAATTTTTCAATTGCCACAATTTTTGTTTTGTCTACCTCAATGCCCTTGAAGGAAATTTTGTGCCCAAGAACAATGCCGGATGTTACCATAAAGTGGCACTTTTTCCAATTAAGAGCAAGATTGGGCTCTTCACATTTCTTCAATACCTTCACTAAATTTCCCAAACAATCATAAAAGAAAGAGCCAAAAATCAATCCATAATCTTCTCCATCATGTTGGTGAATATGGCCATCATGCACCTTTGAAATATGGTCGGTGCATTACACAACCCAAAGGGCATCCTCCTAAATGCATAAGTGCCATAAGGACAAGTAAAGGTTATCTTTTCTTAGTCCTCCAATGCAATGGCTATTTGGTTGTACCCAAAATATCTATCAAGAAAACAATAGAATTCATAGCCAGCCAACCGATCCAACATTTAATCAATGAAATGGAGAAGGAAATGGTTTTTTCTTGTGGCCTTGTTAAGCTTTCGGTAGTCCATACACACCCTTCAACTGGTGATGGTTCTAGTGACAATGATATCAAAATTTTGGTCTGTCACTATGGTTATCCCTTATTTCTTAGGTACTACTTGAATGGGACTAACCTATTAACTATCGGAGATGAGATAAATGATACCGGCATTCAAGAGTTTCAAAATCTCCACCCTCATAACTTCTTTCATGGCAGGATTTAACCTTCTTTTGTGCTCAACTATGGGTGTATAGGTGTCATCCATTCTAATTTTATGCATGCAAATGAAAGGGCTAATACTCTTAATATCACTAATGGACCATGCAAGTGCATCTTTATGCTCTCTTAACACCCTTAACAAATTTTCTTCCTCTAAAAAAGATAAGCATGAAAAGATAATCACTGAGAAAAATTATTAAGACCCAGGAACACATATTTTAAATAACTATGAAACACTTTCAAATCCAACTTTGATGCATCCTTCTTATTCACTTCAAGTGAACATAAGTTCTCATATGTATTCACCAAAGTTCTATCATCCACTAATGCATTCAAAGCAATAGTCATATCTTTAACATCATTATAACTCAACAAAGTCATTAAAAGTGGATCATCACATAGAAATTCCTTTTTCACTTCACCAATACAAGTATCCACCACATCAAGGAAGAAACAAGCACTAACCTCATCTGGAGCTTTAATAACTCAAAAAATATTGAAGTTCATGCTCCCTTTATTAACCCTTAATGTTAGCTTGTCTTGCTCAACATCAATCAATGCCTTGCCGATAGCCAAGAAAGGCCTTTTAAGGATTAAAGGAAGGTCTTGGTCCTCCTCCATATTAAGTACAATGAAATCTACTAGAAAAATAATATTTTCAATTTTCACAAGCACATCCTTCACCACTCCTCTTGGATATGTCAATGATCGATTGGCAAGTTTAAGACATATGG
This sequence comes from Aquilaria sinensis, assembly GCA_005392925.1. Classification (NCBI taxonomy): domain Eukaryota; kingdom Viridiplantae; phylum Streptophyta; class Magnoliopsida; order Malvales; family Thymelaeaceae; genus Aquilaria; species Aquilaria sinensis. The sequence continues at coordinate 127,183 of SMDT01002147.1, forward strand.
TGGATGGCTTAACTTTGCCTAACTCTAATTTTCTAAAACATGACAAAGGTATAAGATTAATGCTTGCACCAAGATCACACAATGCCATATTATGAGAAGATGGGCCAATAGAGCAAGGTATTACAGAACTATCTGGGTCTTTGAGCTTTTAAGAAAGCTTCCTTTAAATGACCGCACTACATTCTTCACTAAGCTTAATGGTCTCATAGTCTTCAAATTTTTTCTTCTTGGCAATGATATTCTTCAAGAATTTGGCATAGTTGGGCATTTGAGTCAATGCTTCCAAGAGAGGAATATTTATATGAAACTTCTTAAAGGTCTCCAAGAATTTCTCATATTGCTCATCAAGATTCTTCTTTTGAAATCTTTGTGGGAATGACAACGGTGGGTTAGATGGGACTTGTTGAACCTTAGATGGTTGCTCTTGAGGCATCTTCACCAATTGCTCTTTTTTCATTTGCTCTTCATTTTCGATCATAGAATTGACTTCAAAATGCCTATTCTTGTATGGATCTTCAAGTTGCTTACCTCCTCTAAAAGTGATGGCTTAACAATGCTCCTTTGGATTTATCTCGATGTCACTTAGAAATTTTCCTTTTTGAGATGTCTTCACCGCCAAAGCCAATTGCCAAATTTGATTCTCCATGTTCTTGATGCTTGCACTCATATTTGCCTTCATACTAGCAATGTTGGTACTCAAGGTAGCCGTCTTGGCTTCATTCTTCTTTATTTTATCTCTTGTCTCTTTCATGAATTGCAACATAATTTCTTCCATAGTTGGCTTTTTCTCTATTGGGACTTAGTTGAAACCGGGAGGTGTAGTGGTTGTTGCACATTCCTTGTGTTGCCATAAGAAAAATTTTCATGATTCCTCCAATTTAGGTTGTATTGATTTCCCACTTGGTTGCCTTTAAACCCAAAATTCCGATCACCTATGAAATTTGCTTCTTCAAGTTCCATATTCATATGTTCACCATACATGTTGGAGGTAGAGGCGATAACTTGCTCAATGGTTGGCTTCTTCTTGTTAGTTAGCTTGGATATTTGATTCATAAGAGAAACCATTTATGTCGAAAAAGTGATCAATTGATCAACCTCAAGTACCCCTATTTTTAATAGAGCTATTTTTTCTGGTCATTGTTCTCCATTAAGTGCCAATTGCTCTAGAATTTGGAAGAAATCACCGGCCACCTTTGACATCAAGGATCCATCGGCCGAAGTATCAATCATAAATCTTGAAGTGGCCACCAAGCCTTTATAGAAAAGTTGAATTTGTTGCCAATCTAAGAATCCATGTTGTGAAAATTTTTTAAGCAACTGCTTGAATCTCTCCCAAGCTTTAGATATGGATTCCATCTCATGTTACTTGAATGTCACAATTAAAGCTCTCAAGTAAGCGGCCTCGAATGGGGGAAAGAACTTGATCAAGAATTTTTCGGTCATTTCATTCCAGGTAGCGATACTTCTTGGTTGAAGTGATTGATACCATTATTTAGCTTTGTCCCGGATTGAGAAAGGAAACAACCGGAGCCTAATAGCATCGGTGGAAACTCCATTAGCTTTGAATATGTCACAAGCTTCCAATAAATTTGCTATGTGAGTGTTAGGATCTTCCAAAACCAAGCCTCCAAATTGATTTTGTTGGATGAGAGAAATCAAGGTCAGCTTCAACTCAAAGTTGTTAGCTTGCACCGGTGGTCTCACAATACCCAAATAATTCTTCATCACCAAGGGACTCCCTAATAAGCCTTTATGATAGACTCCATCTTGATGATCCATCTATTTTTCTTTATTGCCACCATTATACCCATTGCCATTGAGATTATCACCACCACTTTTTATGGATCTAAAGGTGAAGCTTGATTCTCCTAAGTGTGATGCCGCTCGAAGCTCCCTAAGATGTCTTTTGATCTCCGAAATAAATGGCAACAAAATAGAGTGTTGGGAACGGATCATACACCAATGATACCTATCAAAGAAATATCCAAATGCAAAGGCAACAAATAAGTAAAGAAATTAAGATCTAGTCTAGAGTCAATCTCTTAGCAATGATATTGCATAAATCAATACAATTAATCCTCAGCAATGGCACCAAAAACTTGTTGTTGATTTTAATCCCTAACCTGCAAGTGAATGATGGACGTGTAGATAGGGTGAGTGAGTATCGTCCCATGAAGATTGAATGAATTACTTGTCAAGTACCACTACTTTAAGCTAACTTTAGCTAAACAATCAAGGTTTGATGAGAACGTAGAAAAAATGAACAAGTGACTAAACTTAACTAAATGGAATCCTATTAATCTAGAATGAAATAATATAATGTGAAATTGTAGTTTTTACTAAATTATGAACGAACACTTCCTATGGGTTCACTATTTATCTTGATTAGTTGGTGAGCTAAAGTGTGTAAGTTAGTTTACAATGCATGTTGGTAGAATGTCTCAATTAAATTTTTACTTTCCCAAGTGAAAGAGTTACTCCCTGTATCCTAAACTTAATAAGGATTTTCATCCGACTACAAGTTTATAAAGAGGCATTAGAGCTCAATTTACCTTTACCTAATGACTTATACCTATTTTCAAACAAGCTCATACCCATTAAATTCTTCTCCTTGGTCTAATAACTTTTAATCTTTTCCAAGAGTTTAGAGACAATTCATAGTGCAACTAATTGTAGTCATCAACTAGCTAACATAACATTAAACTCAAGAGAAGAATAAACATACATTTAGTAGAAAACTAACATCACATAACCATAAACTTATCCAACATAATCAATCCAAGTAGCTACATTCATAGAAAGTGCTAAGGAAGACTACTCCATAACTAAATAAAACATAACCATGAAAATAGACATCGTAACATCCATGAGAAACTACAAAGAAGATAAAAAAATAAACCCAAGATGACAAAAGAGCTTGTCTCCAAAATTTTCAAGCAAGTCCCCTTGAGCACTTCAAGTAATTTCTAAGCTAGCTTAAATGGTGGCCAAGAAAAACCTACAAAACTCACAATGGTGGTTATGAAAACCTAGTTCTAAAAATGAGAAGATGAAGATGAAGAATGTCTTCCTTTAGTTAGCCTATAAGTTATTTTACTCTTGGAGATGTCATTGTCATTTCATCTACCAAATTGGATAAAAACCCTTAGCCAATAGCAAGCTTAGGTTCAAAATTGAGGTAAGGGCCATTGTTCTTAAGCATAGGGGCACTGAGCCGCCTAGAAAAGTCATCTGATGCTAGAGCGCCCAGAGCTAAATAGGCACCGGTGCCGCAGTGCCCAAGACAAGGCTTGGCACTGACATCGTAGCCCCCACGACACAATCTCAGCACTCAGGATCTTTAAATTGTGGCGTTGCAGCGGCACTTGGGGATATAGCCCTAATTAACTGCTATTCCAATTCTTCATTTTCCACCCCGTTTGCTTCCAATCCAATTTGCCTCTTCAGTTCTCTTCTCCATCTTGCAAAATGAAAGTCTAAAACAAGAAACATCAAAAAATGCAATATGGTGATATAGAAAAATGGGCTAAAAAAAAGCTTAAAAAGTAAACAATTTTGACTACATAAAATGACATCTATCACCACTTTAGGAATTGTTGGCCAATAGAATCAGGGGGAACAAAGTTGCAAGTTGGAACTCCTACTACACAACATGTAATGGACATTGATGAGAAGACTTGTAGTTGTAGAAAATGGCAACTCACTGCAATTCCATGCAACCATGAATGTTCAGCTCTTTCTCTAAATCATAACAACATTGAAGATTTTGGTGACCAATCCTATTGGGTTCAGACTTACAAATAAATTATGAACATGTAATTAGTCCAATGAGAAATGTAGAACAATAGGTGGACACTAGGCATAATCTTATTCAACCACCAAATAAAGTTTAAGTTCGTAGAAGAATAGGTAAGAAGAAATGAAGAAGAAAGCCAGGGGAACCGGAAGGGGTTACCAAGATGAGGAAAAGTGGGAACTCTATTCATTACTCAATATGCAAATGAAAAGGACACAATAAAGCCATATGCAAGTCAATGCTAAGTTTCAATGCAAAAACAATCAGGAAAAACAAGGCAAAAATAGGGCATCCTAAAGAACAACCTGAAAATGTAAAAGTCTTTTGTTTTTGTCAATTTTGCATTTTTAATTATAGTCACTAACTTACTAAGTCTTCCAACAGGTTTATAACACACTAAGTCAAGGTACTGGTTTTCCATAAACACAGCCATGCACCTGGAGGAGCATTGCATTTGTTGGAAATTCTTCTACAGTGCACCAAACATCTTCATTTATTGACACAGGATAATCTCAAACATCTACACAGACTATGGAGGCAGGTTCACACTTTAGGAGTGGAAGAAGTGGAAAATGAGGTTCAAAAGGAAACGGCAGCTTATTCTTAAGAAGGGGTATTCTCTCCTGTGTGCTGTAAGCAGCTGTAATATGGAAAGTAGTTTTTTTGTGGACATTGTGTTGGTTTTTTGTGTAGGGAAAGTGCTGTTTTTTATGGATGGGGTGTATCAATCCAGTTTAGAGGATGAAAGCATAACTGTTTTTTTTTTGTTAAAAATAGTGTACATTTTGGGTTTTGGATGTTTGAACATGCGCTATTGATACTATTGGCTGATTGTTTGTTATGGAGACTAACAAATGAAGTTATAACATTTGCTCATTTTAGAATTCATCAAGCTAGCAATGACAATTTACATTTAAATTAGAACTTTAAGGCTTCTGAATGTTTTTTCTTTCGGTATTAGTTCAATCCCAAGCTGCCTATGGACATAAGGGAGTTAAATTATACATGGGCATCAAAATATGCATTCTTACAATTGAGGTTCTTGTACCTTTGTCCCACAATGCCACACGACAGTTGCCCTTGCCCCCACTTAATTTTATAAATACAGGAAAACAACACCCACGAGAGAAACAAAAGCCCTTGAACTCTTTTGTTCCTTCCTTTAAATTTCTTCAGCTCAATTTCTTTCACTTCTACTTTATTCTCAGCTTCTTCCCATGCACTAGCTTCATCTCTACCTTCTTCGCTTCCACCATTTCCACAGCTCTCTTCAATTCCGTCTCAACTACATCCATTCTTCTTAATAGCCCCTAATCACAAATCTACAATGTTCCAGAGTAGAATCATCATACCAGTACCTATATCGGCAGTACATATTGCCCTGCACTTAAGGAAGAAAAGATTTCAAAACAAGTCAGCAAAGGTTTCGTATTTTGATAGCATAGCATTCACTACAATAGTGAATGTCCTACCCCTATAGTTTTTGTAGCCTTAGAACACCCTTCCAGCATTATGCTTCATCTAGCTTTGATGGTAGACCGCATGCGCAGTAAAGCACCCTAGCTTTGTCATCAATACTGGAAAAATTACTGGAAGACCTTGCCATGTATCCAAAGAGTAAGTCCTCTCTGATTCAACATTAGATTTCTACCTTTCTTCCTCCTATTCTTCTTTAAACCACTTTTCTCTCTAAATTAGTCTTTTCCCCAAAAGCTTTCCCGCTCTCTACCTGATGAATCCCCACCAAAATACCAACATGGCATCATGCCTTAAATATCTGTATGCCAGCTAGATATTGTGGGACCCACAACAAGGTTGACATAGGCCACGTAAGCAAAATCCGTGAGAGATAACGACTCACCTAAAAATTGGGACTATAACAAAACACGATTGTTAAGTTATAGGACTTTAAGAGACAAAAACAAAGTTAAAGGACCACATTGGGACAACCCTAAAGGTTAGGAGACCAAATTTGGATTTTACATTTTTTTCTCTAATATGTATAGGAAATCCATGGTAATTTTTTATGGCGACGAACCAAGACAAAGAAAGGAAATAGTGCATTATGTTCAAAAGGAATGTTATGATTATCACATATAATTTTATTTTAAATTCAGCCGGTTTAGGGTAAATTAGGTGAAGCGAAACAATGAAGGGAAAATGGAATTCAAAATACAAATTTTCATGTACTCTAATTTACACTAAAATGTTTAAAAAAAATACTATAGTATTAGAATTTTTTGGATTGCTCGGCAATATGCCAAGTTGACTTGGCAATTTCAAAGGTTTCGGGCCAGCATAATTTGCTAAGCTTGAGTGTTTAAGCAGGACACATTATAATTCGAGAGCCAATTCGAGCAGGTTACAAAGGTTGAGGGCTGCAGCTGATTTTTCTTTTTCTTTCCAGAAAGTTAAAAAGGGTCAAAAGGCGAGAAGGAGCCCCGGTCACAGTCGAACGAGTCGCACTCGCACGCACCAGCGCAATATATCCATCACGCCCAACCCTCCTCCTCCTGCCCTCTCTCCCAATTCGACTCACCTCCCATCTTTTTCAAATCCCTCTCAATCCTCCCATTTCCTTCCATGGCCAACCCTTCAACGCGCGACGAAAATGTCTTCATGGCCAAGCTCGCCGAGCAGGCCGAGCGCTATGAGGAGATGGCCAAGTTCATGGAGAGCGTCGTCGCTGCCGCCGCTGCCGGGGACGGTGCCGAGCCCACCGTGGAAGAGCGAAACCTCCTCTCCGTCGCTTACAAGAACATGATCGGAGCCCGCCGTGCCTCCTGGCGCATCATCTCCTCCATCGAGCAGAAGGAGGAGGGCCGTGGCAACGCTGATCACGTGGCTGCCATCCGGGAGTACCGGTCCAATATTGAGACCGAGTTGTCCGAGATTTGCGCTGCAATCTTGAAGCTCTTGGACGATAAACTCGTGCCGGTTGCTGGAACGGCCGAATCGAAGGTGTTTTATCTGAAGATGAAGGGAGATTATCACAGGTACCTGGCCGAGTTCAAGACCGCCGATGAGAGGAAAGCTTCCGCTGAGAATACGCTGACTGCGTATAAATCTGCTCAGGTTCGTTTATTCCCTTCCTCTGCTTCAGCGGTTCCATTTGGTAATGCTGTTCGGTTAGATTTGTTCTATGTTGCTTATTCTTCCTTGTGATGTTTTATGTAATGATCGGGTCAAAGTTTGAGTCGAACAGCTATTCATTTTGAGATTATTAAACCTGTTGATTTCTTACGTGCGATTAATATTTTGTCCATACTTGCGCCTGTCATTGCTTGCCTTGTTGGGAGTGTAATTATGTTGGGGAACTCTGGTTGATATCAAAAGATGCCTCGTATTGGATTGCCCAACTTAGGATCTGCGCCTTTAACAATATTGCTGTTCTCCTCTTACTTCAATCAAATGGAAGTTGATGGATGGTGTTCAGAAACTTGTGAACAATTCTGATTATGATAAGGTCATGTGTAAAGTTGGTTTTGCATATTTAGGTTTATATAGTTCCTTAAGCTTATGGCTCTCTCTCTCTCTCTTTATGCTAGACCAAATTGAGGTTATGATCATGAACCATATGGATCCTGTGTAAATATGAAACTCATGAGACTGTAATTACCCCCACATGGTAATGTTCAATTTTCTCCCTTTTTCCAGTTTGCTTTTGGTACCCTGTTCCAAGAGCACGAGAGGAACAGTATTTCATAGTTGAACCGTTAACTCTATCTAATACTATGAAATCTATGGTTTCTTTTTTTTTCCCATTGGGATTAACCTCTCATCAGTATCTGGTCTATTTATTTAATTTCATGAGAGGAATGACTCATAATAAATTTGTTCATTTTTATTCTCTCCAGCTGCAATGTAGTTGAAGCTTTATATACGGGGTTCAGTTTCTTTCTATTCTCTTTTCTATGGATGGAAATGGTTTATGTTATCTTTTACTTTTTTTTGTTTTTAGAGTCTATATTTAGATTTCACATGCCAATTTTTAGATCTGTATGGATCATAATTTAATTAATGGATGTGAATATTGTCTTCTGTTCTGCCAAATTTGATTTTCTTCATATGCAATTGCTCAGACCTTGTTGTTGAGGTGATGAAAGAAACTAGAGATTCTTGGACCTTGTTGTGTGGTTCAGCAGGAGGTGCAAATGCTGTTAGTATTGAACAAAATTTTCCTGTGACTTCTGGTCTTCTGGATTTCAGCTTGAAGATTTTGAAACTTGAATATCTTTTTGTTTATCATGGATAACCAAGAGCTGTTGCTGTTGTTTTTCTTATGGAGAGTTGAATAAAATGCAATATCTTCATTTGATTCTTTCGTCTTGCCTCTAAAACTTGTGAGGCCATATTGATCTTTTTCTTCCGTTTGTGTACAGATGAACTGACGCACAAATATAGTGTAATGAGTGGTCCTTTGCTCAAGTTGTTTGGAACTTGGATTGATATTATATTTAGCTTTTGTTGCGCATCACTGATACTCTTGGGTCTTTTGGCTATTTGTTGCTCCAGGATACTGCAAATGCTGAACTTCCTCCTACTCATCCTATCCGTCTGGGATTGGCTTTGAACTTCTCTGTGTTTTATTATGAGATTCTGAATTCTCCTGATCGTGCTTGCAGCCTTGCAAAGCAGGTAGGAAACTCTGGATTATATGTGCTTCGTTCTGTGTCTTGTTACTTAGAAACTACAATTCTTCAGTGAAACAAGTAGAAGATGGTAATGTTGAATATGGGAATTCATGTTTCCCAGCCAAAAATGCAATCATTTTAGTTTCCTGTTTTTGACAAATGTTGTGGTCTTTCTATATGTAATTGAATTCACATCCTGTTTCATCTGCCCTCAGGCCTTCGATGAGGCCATCTCTGAGCTGGATACTCTGGGAGAGGATTCATACAAGGACAGCACTCTGATAATGCAACTTCTTCGTGACAATCTGACTTTGTGGACCTCGGATATGCAGGTTTCAACTTCTCTTTTTTCATGTCTAGCTTACTTGTCATGACATTTATCCCTCAAGAAGATGCTCATTGCGTCACATCCTTGCAGGATGATGGAGCTGACGAGATCAAAGAAGCACCAAAACAGGAGGCAGAAAAGCAGCAGTGAAGCCACTGATCATCAGGACAGTACTACTAGTATACTCCTCTGGTTCTTTTTGTTAGGAGAAGTTTCTGGGACTCGTAATACATTTAAGATGCAGCCTTTAATGATCTTATTGCAGACTTTTAAGCGTGAACCTCCGTAGTGAACATTGTCTGTTATCCCGTAGGAGTTGATGTTTTCTGATCCCATTGAGGCTTGTACGCTGTCTTCACCCTTTTTCTCATTGGTTTAGCTGCCAACAATGGACCTGATGGTGTAGCGATTTCCTAAGCATACTGTTCTAGAATCGCTTATTCAAGTTTTGTGGTCTTAATCTTGCAAAGCCAATTAATGTTGGATTTGTTCCATTCATAATTCCATAATTCTTAATGAGGTTATTTTTTACTACTAGCACTTTGTAGCGGGTATTTTTTTCCCTTAAATTTATTATTAAAATAAATATCAGTAATAAATAATTAAAAAAAATTTGTCATAAACTTATGCTAATAAATTAAAATTTTACTTTATTTTAATTTCAAGTTGGGCATTTTTTATGTTATGTTCTTACCATTCAAATGATTAGTTATGATTGAAACATAACACATGTTTATGTTTTGAAATGGTGAATATTTTTTATGTCAGTAAAAAGGAATTCACTAAAAAATTTCATATTCTATCAATTCAAACTTCAATATTTAATGTTGATGAAAATTTTTCTTTAGAAAAATTTGCTTTCAATTTTAGCAGTTATGGATAAATTCACTTTATTAAACCATATAAATTTTGAATTCAATAACTCATTCTACAAAAGTCAATTAATAAATATTAGAAGACGAAAAATTGGCCAAAAAAATTCACGAACTAAGAGATGAAATGGAAAAGCTTTAGGTATCAAAATTTAATAATTGATTGTGACAAATGTTTTGCTCTAGAATATAGTAGATAGAAAAAGATAAAAAAATTTAAAATTAAAGAAGCACATGGAATGAATATAGTTAAGTAGTTATTATTTATTAAGCTTGGGACTAAAACATAACATGGTTTGAGCTTAGTGATCAAAATGGGAAAGAAAAGAAATTTATGGACTTAAATTTTAGTTTAACCATAAGAAAAAGTGAAGTAGAGTACGAGAGGACACTCACAAAATTACAACACAGGCTCCCAAGCCACGATTTCTTGAAAGAAGAGGACTGAGCTTAAAATATAGTCAATCATGTCCAGCAGAAAAGCAAAAAAAAAAAAATAATGTTTAAAAAGTAACACTGTACATATTTAAAAATGATGGATATTTTTTTTTCTTGTTAAAGAATAATTAACTAAAAAATTTTCTTATCAACTTAAATTCTAATTTTTAATATTGGTGAGAAATTTATTTAGAAAAATTCACTTTCAATTTTAACAATTGTGAACCAAATTACTTTATTAAACCATAAAGCTTTTGAATTAAATAACTCATGCTACAAAAATCAATTATCAATAATGAAAAGATATGATGGAAATAGAAAAATTGTGTTTAATTTATTTTGCTTTAGAAAATTGTACATAAAAAAACAACAAAAAAGTTTTGGGAGTAAGAAAGCAAATAGAAAGAATATTAAGCAATTATTAAGTTTGGGGACCAAAATGTAATACAGGTCAATGTTAGTGACTTAAATGGTAAAGATTAGAAATTTTGGGGCTAAAAATGCATTTAACCACAGCCAAAAGTGAAACAAGCAAAAACTGAAAAATTACAATACTAGCCCTCAGGACTCTATCCGCTTTAAAAAATGGGACCGAACTTAAAAACAGTCAATATAGTCTAGAAAAAAAATAGGGGAAAAATGTGGACTGCTCATGAACAGTAACCCATAGTCAACAATTAATATATAGTTATAATTTTGATGATAATAAAACATATGCAAGTTACTTGTATCAAATCCTTTGATTAATTATGCCAAAGCTTTATCAAGGAAAGAAAAAGTGTTTTCATTGGCCTTTTAAGTAATCTTAATGTTCGAAGTCTTGATTGTAAAAGAAGTAGTGTATTGGAACAAACAAATGGTTGAAACATAGGACTTTGGAGACTGAAGCTGAGGATTTGCTGTAAGGTTGAAAAAATTCAACTTGTTGAAAGTGGAGCAAATTTTTTAGGCATATCGAGTTAAATTTTTTAATAGGTTGAAAACTTTAGCCAGAGCTAAAATTTTAACTAAAAATTCTAAAAAAATTCAAATTAAATTTATGTCAACTGAATCAATTAAGTGATTAATGAGTAATCCAGCTGTTGGAAATCAAACCTTGGGCAGCAATGCAAGAGCTCGATTTAAGTTGAGTGAAAATTTTCAATCAATTGAAATTAGACAACTAAGGCATTTTCGTATTAAATTTGACAATAACAGCCACTATTTTTCTTGAAGCCTTTTCTGATCTTTCCAACAGGTTTCACATATCTTTTGCACACTAAGAAGTATAAAAACATCAAGAAACAATTTGAAAAGAACTACTGACCATTAAAAATGAGAATTCATCATCAAAGCTTAAGACAAAGTGCTCAAAAGTAGCTGATTGTAGTTTCACTTGCCCATCTAGTATCTAGTGATATAATTGAGCTTCCAATCTTGTAAACACTAATTTGCACTACTAAGTGCTCAAAAGTAGCTGATTGTGGTTTCACTTGCCCATCTAGTATCTAGTAATATAATTGAGCTTCCAATCTTGTAAACAATAATTTGCACTACTAAAAAAACCCTTTTTACCAACGTTTCATTTTTCAATGGCTTGGCTGTTGGAAATTGTAGAAAAAAATCAATCCTTCTGAAAAAAAATCTCCGACCACTTGGCCGTTGGAAATGTTGAAAAATTTCCAACGGGCACTTTTCCAACGGCCTAAACCGTTGGAAAATAGTAAGTTAAATTATGCATCTTAGTATTTATTGTTTTCAACGACTTCAGCCAGATTCGCCCATGCTCCGTCGCTCGCTCTCTCTACTCCGTCGCTTGCTCTCTTTGCTCACTCTCGCTCTCTCTGCTCGCTTTCACTCTTGCTCTCCGTTGCCGATTGACCGCCTAGGCTCGCCGCCTGCTGCCCGATCTTCTGCTTTGGCTCACCTTGTGCCAGATCCGCTAGTGCTCCGCGTTGGCTTCGATCCGCCGGTGCTATTCCAGATTCGGATCTAATTACTATTCTTTGTTTTTTTGTATATTTTTTTTATGTGATATTTGTGAGATCTAGTTTAGAATGATTTTTCTGATTTTTCATAACTTATGTAATTTTTATAATTTTTTAATTTTCATATTTTTGTAATTTTATGGTTTTTTGACCTCCTGCCTTTGAATATTTTGTTATGTAAGTATAAAATATAGCTATTTTATAGTTTTTAGTCATATTATAAAATATAAAATATAATTTTGTAATTTATAAATTATATTTTTTTTCCTCTACAAAGTTTCCAACGGCCTTAGCCGTTGGAAAACCTCGTAATCTATACCACAACCTTGACTGTTGGAAATTTGTAACGGCTCAATTTCCAATGGCCATCCGTTGGAAATACTAACGGCAAAAAAAAAAGAGCCGTTGGAAATATTTTTCCAATGCATGTTTTCCCAATGGCTCTGTTTCCAATGGCTTTGGGTTGAATAAATCATTTTCCCAACACAAAGCTGTTGGAAAAGGCTGCTGGAAAAAGCTCATTTTTTAGTAGTGTTGGTGAGATTATCTTGTGTGATATGTTTATTCCCTTGTGGGGAATAAAGTATTTGAGAGATTTCTAGTTAGTATCTATGGAAACTAGTGAGTGTTGGTGAGGTTTCTAATTAGCTTGAAGGAAAACTAGTGGCGTTTAGTGTTAGAGTGAGTTAACAAAAAGTTACAAGGCTTTAGACATTTTGTTAGTAAAGAAAGAACTCTCAACTTTTAAGTCTCAAGTAGTAAACTTGAGAAGATGAGTAGACTCGCAAAAGGAGATATCAAATCTCTATAAAAATTCCTATATTCAAATCTTTTTCCTCTCCTTGCTTGCCTATTGTTATTGCTTGGTTACTTGTGTTCCTCCTTTTACTTGAAGTTAGGTGGATTGCTGTTATCTCTCAAAATCTTTTCAAAGCAAGTTTTCAAAGTTAAACTTAGGATTTTTGTAGTAGGTTCTTTCTAATTAGATTAGAACTACGTGTGTTCCTTAAATTGTTTTTTTTTTTACTTTAGGATTTTAAAAGCTCATTTTCAGTCAAAAAGCAACAATTTCATCCCTTTTTAATTGTATTTAGGACAACACAATCATCATGTGTCTTATCTTCTTTAGTTTTCTTTTCTGGGTATGAGAAGGAAGAACTTTGAGGAGGGAAAACACCAGCTTAGACAAGTGGAGTACGACTTCAAGTTTGTAGTCTTGATGCTCACTTGGTTAAGAAGTTGCAAACTTCACTAGTTTAAAAACTATCCCTCCTGACATATAGCCAATTTCTTGATGTTGGCATAAACTTCTACGAGAAGCTGTTCCTAAAATTATGTAGTCATGTAGAGCCATTGTGGTTGAAGGAAAGTGGCTCATATAAATTGAAGAATAATTGTGTAACTTTACCACTATTGTTTGGTTGATAGAGCAATTTTGCCATTGATCTTTTTATTATTACAAATTTATCATAAATATTTTATATTCGAAGCAAATTTGCCATTGTAATATTTGGTTTGAGCAAATTAACCACTCCATTAAGTAACAGTGAGAATATTCAATCAGAAGAGAGAATATTCCGCTAAATATACAATTGTGTGGCATTTAATATTTAAAACGACAGTTGACTCATCAAAACACTATCCACGATTAGAAGTTTCACGTAAAAGAGGGAATTAAATTGGGGGTTAAAATCAATGGTTTAGGGAAAAAGAAATTGGGGATTAGGGATTTTGGTGAGTATGTACCACAAATTATGAAGAAGATACTGGATAAATGGATTGGTGATTGATGGAAATGTCATTTTTTAGATAGAGAAGAACCACGACCGACAATGAAGGTGTCGAGAAAGCAGTAGTCACTGAGCAAATATCTCAGGTTATATTTGTCAAGACCATTGTAATCTCCTTTAGCTAAAAAAAAAAAATCTTCTCCAACCAAGGTTCATAAATAGGAACTCCTAATGCTCAATCATGTATTTTACAATTTTTGATTAAATGTGGTGTGAGAGGGATTATTTTTATTTTGAAGTTTTTGGATTAAAAATAAGAGATGGGTTTCTTGGAACCATTTATTTGAATTGAATGCTACTGAGATGGGTTTCTTGGTCTTTTGTTCTTTGATGGTTTTGTAGCAGGATCAAACTTCTTTTACTCAATTGGTCAAAAGGTTTAAATTTGCCACATAATTCTCAAACTCAACATTCACTTTGCCACATAAAACATGTCATATTTTACGTCAAATGACAGATGTGCTCCTAACAAAAAAATATTGATAACAAATTTACTACTAGAAAAATATCAATTACAAAATTGCTCAATCATCCAAAACAATAATGGTGAATTTACACTTTTTCCCTATTAGAATTTTTAGGCAAACTTTATAGATGTTATAGATTTAGGGCTGGACAGTTGTGCAAATAAGGTTGTGGGAGATGAATAATTCCAAAAATCACAAGTCACCAAGAAAGGAGAGACACCATTGAATTCTGGTGCTTACCACATCTTAGTTCTTCTATCTACATTGCTAGGCAAAGGCTTTACATCCCCCTGATACTCTTATCTAGTTATTAACTTCCTTTTTTTTTTTAATAAGAAGCATATGTCATGTATTTGAGTGAAAAGAGAAAATATCTCCCCTTTTGTGACATAAAAGATATTCAAACCATTATTTAATAACATGTTTATAAAAAAATGATAAAGGTCAAAGTTAATCTCGAGACCTCTATTTATATCTTTTGTTCACTCATGTCTCTTTTTAAGCTGTCTAATAACATATGATTCATTAGTTTTAATTGTACCATAGTATCGCTATCAGTTTATTCTCTAACTTTGTTCCACCATCATTTTTTTTTTCCTTCTCTTTTGTTTCACAATTTGGTTTTTACAACTTTCAACTTTGAGATGACGGCACCACAAATCTCACCATGAAGGTGGAGATTGAATTCTAGTACTATCTATGACTACTATTGCTCCGTAGGCTAACAAATTAACTATAAAGCTTTCAGGACTTCAGAATCGATCCCTTAATATTGTGGTTCGATTGCTGTTTATTCATAGGAGTTCTATATTGTATATAGCGATTATCAAAATCACAGTGATGATTCACAAGAATTAAAAAAAAACACACAAACACAACCGCATAGCAGCAGATGGCCTAAAAGCGGCAGACAGACTCAATCTCCTCTTGGCCAAGCTCTCGCTCCGGTGCTCACGCTGCTCCTTCAGCCTCATGACAACAAGTTTCTGATACTCGGCTTCCTCTGCCTTCGCTTTCGAACTTCTCTTCATTTTCTCTGCAATCCTCTGTCGCTTCATCTTAGACGTCAACATAAACAAGCAAATTGCCGAAATGGTATTATGCATCGACTTTTTACTTGTTTTGCTTTTCCATTTTCCACCTTTTGGCTCTATATGATGATACAAAAATGGCTAAGCCAAAAAATACAGACACATATACATTTATTCTCGAATTTGTATAAGAAATCCATGGTAATTTTTTATGGCGAAGAACCAAAATAAAGAAAGGAAATAGTGCATTATGTTCAAAATGATGCGATTAACACATACAATTTTATTTTAAACTAAGCCGGTTTAGGGTAAATTAGGTGAAGTGAATCAAAGAAGAGAAAATGGAATTCAAAATACAAATCTTCTTGTACACTAATTTAGACTAAATTTTTTCAGTAAAAAAATACTATAGTATTATAATTTTTTTGGATTGCCCGGCAATGTGCCAATTTGACTTGGCTATTACAAAGGTTTCCGGGGCCAGTATAATTTGCTAAGCTAGAGGGTTTAAGCAGGACGAGTTATAATTCGAGAGCCAATTCGACCAGGTTACAAAAGTTGAGGGCTGCAGCTGATTTTTCTTTTTTTCTTTCCAGAAAGTAAAAATGGATCAAAAGGCGAGGACCCCGGTCACAATCGAACGACTCGCACTCGGACGCACCAGCGCAATAGGCAAAAATATCAAATTTGCCACTAAATTTTCGGATTAGGAGTGGATATACCATTATAATTTTTTTCTGACCCAATCTCCCACTATTGTTTTAAAATGGCCCAGATATGCCACTGAAGTTTCAAATTAATCCACTCTCGGTTAAAAATAAAATAGAAAATGTTAAAAAGCCAACAAAAAATATTAAAAATAATAAATTTTAAAATTTTAGGGTGATAATGTAAGTTTTAACAAATTTCAAAGACTTTTACAATTAAACTCTATCTCTCTCTCTCTCTCTCTCTCTCTCTCTCTCAGGAATGTCAGGGAGGAGATTAGATAGCAAAGACAGAGGAAAGGCGGTGATGGGGATGGAAAAGGCCCAGAGGTTTTTTTTTGGAGGGCGGTGATGGGGTTGGGGTACCGGTGACAGAGACAGCAACAGGGCTGAAACGTTGATGACAAGGATCAAACCTTTTTTTTTGGCAAAAATCTCTAAGGTCTTGATTTTTTTTTAAAGATGCATAGTAGCCCTAAGATTTCAAACCTGATATTTTTATCATTTTTCATTATTTTTCTAACTGACAGTGGCATATTCGGCTAATTTTAAAACATTAGTGGAAGATTGGGTAAAAAAAACTATAGTGAAATATCCGCTCCCTACCCGAAACATTAGTGACAAATTTGATATTTCTGCCGGCGCAATATATCCATCACGCCCAACCCTCCTCCCCTCTCTCCCAATTCGACTCCCCTCCCCATCTTTTTCAAATCCCTCTCAATCCTCCCATTTCCTTCCATGGCCAACCCTTCAACGCGCGACGAAAATGTCTTCATGGCCAAGCTCGCCGAGCAGGCCGAGCGCTATGAGGAGATGGCCAAGTTCATGGAGAGCGTCGTTGCTGCCGCCGCTGCTGGGGACGGTGCCGAGCCCACCGTGGAAGAGCGAAACCTCCTCTCCGTCGCTTACAAGAACATGATCGGAGCCCGCCGTGCCTCCTGGCGCATCATCTCCTCCATCGAGCAGAAGGAGGAGGGCCGTGGCAACGCTGATCACGTGGCTGCCATCCGGGAGTACCGGTCCAAGATTGAGACCGAGTTGTCCGAGATTTGCGCTGCAATCTTGAAGCTCTTGGACGATAAACTCGTGCCGGTTGCTGGAACGGCCGAATCGAAGGTGTTTTATCAGAAGATGAAGGGAGATTATCACAGGTACCTGGCCGAGTTCAAGACCGCCGATGAGAGGAAAGCTTCCGCTGAGAATACGCTGACTGCGTATAAATCTGCTCAGGTTCGTTTATTCCCTTCCTCTGCTTCAGCGGTTCCATTTGGTAATGCTGTTCGGTTAGATTTGTTCTATGTTGCTTATTCTTCCTTGTGATGTTTTATGTAATGATCGGGTCAAAGTTTGAGTCGAACAGCTATTCATTTTGAGATTATTAAACCTGTTGATTTCTTACGTGCGATTAATATTTTGTCCATACTTGCGCCTGTCATTGCTTGCCTTGTTGGGAGTGTAATTATGTTGGGGAACTCTGGTTGATATCAAAAGATGCCTCGTATTGGATTGCCCAACTTAGGATCTGCGCCTTTAACAATATTGCTGTTCTCCTCTTACTTCAATCAAATGGAAGTTGATGGATGGTGTTCAGAAACTTGTGAACAATTCTGATTATGATAAGGTCATGTGTAAAGTTGGTTTTGCATATTTAGGTTTATATAGTTCCTTAAGCTTATGGCTCTCTCTCTCTCTCTTTATGCTAGACCAAATTGAGGTTATGATCATGAACCATATGGATCCTGTGTAAATATGAAACTCATGAGACTGTAATTACCCCCACATGGTAATGTTCAATTTTCTCCCTTTTTCCAGTTTGCTTTTGGTACCCTGTTCCAAGAGCACGAGAGGAACAGTATTTCATAGTTGAACCGTTAACTCTATCTAATACTATGAAATCTATGGTTTCTTTTTTTTTCCCATTGGGATTAACCTCTCATCAGTATCTGGTCTATTTATTTAATTTCATGAGAGGAATGACTCATAATAAATTTGTTCATTTTTATTCTCTCCAGCTGCAATGTAGTTGAAGCTTTATATACGGGGTTCAGTTTCTTTCTATTCTCTTTTCTATGGATGGAAATGGTTTATGTTATCTTTTACTTTTTTTTGTTTTTAGAGTCTATATTTAGATTTCACATGCCAATTTTTAGATCTGTATGGATCATAATTTAATTAATGGATGTGAATATTGTCTTCTGTTCTGCCAAATTTGATTTTCTTCATATGCAATTGCTCAGACCTTGTTGTTGAGGTGATGAAAGAAACTAGAGATTCTTGGACCTTGTTGTGTGGTTCAGCAGGAGGTGCAAATGCTGTTAGTATTGAACAAAATTTTCCTGTGACTTCTGGTCTTCTGGATTTCAGCTTGAAGATTTTGAAACTTGAATATCTTTTTGTTTATCATGGATAACCAAGAGCTGTTGCTGTTGTTTTTCTTATGGAGAGTTGAATAAAATGCAATATCTTCATTTGATTCTTTCGTCTTGCCTCTAAAACTTGTGAGGCCATATTGATCTTTTTCTTCCGTTTGTGTACAGATGAACTGACGCACAAATATAGTGTAATGAGTGGTCCTTTGCTCAAGTTGTTTGGAACTTGGATTGATATTATATTTAGCTTTTGTTGCGCATCACTGATACTCTTGGGTCTTTTGGCTATTTGTTGCTCCAGGATACTGCAAATGCTGAACTTCCTCCTACTCATCCTATCCGTCTGGGATTGGCTTTGAACTTCTCTGTGTTTTATTATGAGATTCTGAATTCTCCTGATCGTGCTTGCAGCCTTGCAAAGCAGGTAGGAAACTCTGGATTATATGTGCTTCGTTCTGTGTCTTGTTACTTAGAAACTACAATTCTTCAGTGAAACAAGTAGAAGATGGTAATGTTGAATATGGGAATTCATGTTTCCCAGCCAAAAATGCAATCATTTTAGTTTCCTGTTTTTGACAAATGTTGTGGTCTTTCTATATGTAATTGAATTCACATCCTGTTTCATCTGCCCTCAGGCCTTCGATGAGGCCATCTCTGAGCTGGATACTCTGGGAGAGGATTCATACAAGGACAGCACTCTGATAATGCAACTTCTTCGTGACAATCTGACTCTGTGGACCTCGGATATGCAGGTTTCAACTTCTCTTTTTTCATGTCTAGCTTACTTGTCATGACATTTATCCCTCAAGAAGATGCTCATTGCGTCACATCCTTGCAGGACGATGGAGCTGACGAGATCAAAGAAGCACCAAAACAGGAGGCAGAAAAGCAGCAGTGAAGCCACTGATCATCAGGATAGTACTGCTAGTATACTTCTCTGGTTGTTTTTGTTAGGAGAAGTTTCTGGGACTCGTAATACATTTAAGATGGAGCCTTTAAGGATCTTATTGCAGACTTTTAAGCGTGAACCTCCGTAGTGAACATTGTTTGTTATCCCGTAGGAGTTGATGTTTTCTGAACCCATTGAGGCTTGTACGCTGTCTTCACTCTTTTTCTCATTGGTTTAGTTGGCAATAATGGACCTGATGGTGTAGAGATTTCCTAAGCATAATGTTCTAGAATCGCTTATTCAAATTTTGTGGTCTTAATCCTGCAAATCCAAATAATGTTGGATTTGTTCCACTCATAATTCTTAATTTTGATGATCATAAAATTTATGCAAGGTACTCGTATCAAATTCTTTGATTTAATTATGCCAAAGCTTTATCAAGGAAAGAAAAATTGTTTTCATTGGCCTTTTAAGAAGTCTCAATGTTCCAAGTCTTGACTGTAAAAGAAGTAATCTATTGGAACAAACCAATGGTTGGAATATAGGACTTTGCAGGCTGAAGCAGGGGATCTGTTGCGAGGTTGAAAAAAATCAACCTGTTGAAAGTTGAGCAAATTATTGGGGAACATCGAGTGGAATTTTTTAATAGGTTGAAATCTCCGATCAGAGCTGAAGTTTTAACTGAGGATTTTCAAAAATTCAAATAAATCTGTACTAATTAAAGTGATTAATGAGCAATCTAGCTGTCAAAAATCAAACCTTGGGCAGCAATGCAAGAGCTGGATTTAAGTTGAGTGAAAGTTTTCAGTTGATTGAAATTGGACAACTAAAGCATTTTCTTGTTAAATTTGACAGTAACTGCCACTATTTCCCTTGAAGCCTTTTCTGATCTTTTCAATAGGTTTCACATCTCTTTTGCACACTAAGAAGTATAAAAACATCAAGAAACAATTTGAGAAGAACTCCTAACCATTAAAAATGAGAATTCGACATCAAAGTTCAAAACAAAGTGTTTAAAAGTTGAGATTAGCCGATTGTGGTTTCACTTGCTCATCTACCATCTAGTGATATAATTGAGCTCGTAACCTTATAAACACTAATTTGGTGAGATTATTTTATGCAATATGTTTCTTTCCTTATGGGGATAAAGTGTTGGAGAGATTTCTAGTTAGCCTTTATGAAAATTAGTGAGTGTTGGTGTGGTTTCACTTGCTCATCTACCTTCTAGTGATATAATTGAGCTCGCAACTTTGTAAACACTAATTTGGTGAGATTATTTTATGCAATATGTTTTTTTCCTTGCAGGGGATAAAGTGTTAGAGAGATTTTTAGTTAGCCTTTATGAAAAGTAGTGAGTGTTGGTGTGGTTTCACTTGCTCATCTACCATCTAGTGATATAATTGAGCTCGCAACCTCATAAACACTAATTTGGTGAGATTATTTTATGCAATATGTTTCTTTCCTTGTAGGGGATAAGGTGTTGGAGAGATTTCTAGTTAGCCTTTATGAAAATTAGTAAGTGTTGGTGAAGTTTCTAATTAGCATTAAGGAAAACTAGTGATAGTTAGTGATAGAGTGAGCTACCAAAAAGTTACAAGGCCTTAGATATTTTGTTAGTGGAGAAAGAACTTTGAACTCTAAAGTCTCGAGTAGTAAACTTAAGAACATTGGTAGACTCTCAAAAGAAAAGAACAAATCCCCATAAAAATTCCTATATGCAAAATCTTGTTCCTTTACTTGTTTGCCTATTGTTGTTGCTTGGTTGCATGTGTTCTTACTCCTGCTTGAAGTTAGGAGAATTGTTGTTATCTCTTAAAATCTTTTCAAAGCAAGTTTTTCAAGTTAAACTTAGGAACATTGCAGTAGGTTCTTTATGATTAGATTAGGACTACTTGTGTTCCTTGAATTGCCTTTTACTTTAAGATTTTAAAAGCTCTTTTTTGGTCAAAAAGCAACAAATTCATCCCCTCTTAATTGTACTTAGGACAACACAATCATCATGTGTTTTATCTTCTTTAGTTTTTTTTTTCTGGGTATGAGAATGAAGAACTTTCAGGGGAAAAAAGGGTAGCTCAAACAAGTGGAGTACGACTTCAATTTTGCAATCTTGATGCTCACTTGGTTAAGAAGTTGCAAACTTCTCTAGTTCAAAAACTATCCCTCCTAACATATAGCCAATTTCTTGATGTTGGCATAAACTTCTACGGGAAGTTTTTCCTAAGATTATGTAGAGCCATTGTGGTCGGAGGAAAGTAGCTCATATAAATTGAAGAATAATTGTGTTTGTTTTTGGTGGACGACGAGAGAGTAGAATATTTCTTTTTCCATGAGAAAGGAAGAAAGGCCCAAATAGAAACAAAAACGGCCAAGCCTTAAAATCCATTGGACCATCCAGAAGGCTAGACTAGATCGTCGGCCATGGTTGCATCTCTTGATGTTTGCTAACGGCTTAATTGGAGCAAATCAACGTGCAAGAAAATGTTGTTGGATTTTTTAGAATGTCAGTATAGCCCTCATTATGTTTCTTGATTATAAGCAACCGAATCCAACTGTGTTTTCAACTTTTTAAGTGCTTCCTTTCTTTCCAAATCCTACAGACTTGAGCATAAGTGTGGTTTTAGATTATGGTTGTAACGAACAAAATATTTAGTAAATAGTTTGGGAATATTTTGACAGAACAAAATATGTTCCTTTATACTAAACAAATGGACATGCATAAAGTATTGTTTATACGCTTATGTTCACAAACAATTTGGTTAATTTTTGTTTATATTCATTCATTTACTTATCCGTCTGTCTGTTTATTCGTTGAAGGATTGATTTATTTTTTGTAAGTTCTTTTGTTTCTAATATTTTGCTTTTGTCCATTTATTCCTTTATTTATTGATGTTTGTTTGTGTTGTTCATGAACACATTTGTTTATATTGTTTTTGAATATTTTCATTCAATAGTATTCAAGAATTCAATTTGTTTGGTTTACAATAATATTATTATTAATGAACGAACATGAATGAATATGAACATGTTCATTTATGAACAAATGAACACGATCGCAAACAATATGTTCATGTTTGTATTTGTTTTTAAAGTTAAAAGAAGAAACATAAATAGGGTTTTTTTTCATATCCTTTCAGTTTGTCTATTGCTCTAATAGATATTTGAATTTGAACAAAATCTAAATAATATGTTTTGATAGACGAAGTTTTGAATATATATTAGAAGGACTAGGGAAACTTAAGGGTATCTTAATATATATATATATATATATATATATATATATATATATATATATATATAGGCATTTTAAGTACCCATTCATTTAGCAATGTTTCCCTACTCTTTTATGAATCTATTCTATTATGACTTTCAACAAAGAAAGGGGGAAAATAGACGAGAAATGGAGAAAAAACAAAGAAAGAAAGAAAACTTTGATACCAAAGTCTATCCAAATCTAGTATACACAATTTTACCACATTTCACTTATGGCCATGCGTGCCCATGAACATATGAAAACATGAAATTACAAAAAAGTAAAAAAAATAAAAATCATACTTGATAAATAATATAAATTTATGAAAGAGAATTAAATATTATTAAAACAAACTAAGAAGGATAAATAATAATGTTAAGAGTACAAAAAATTTCTCTAGCTGAGGTGAGGGACCACCGATGAGCTATGTATCAAATGCTTTTATTTGTATTTGTAGAAATCATCAGCCGTAAGATCTAAACTTGAAACTAAGGCTTGAAAAGATGGGAGACGCCAATCTAATTCTTCTTTAAAGGTTTTTAGCAGTTAAGGATCAGCAACTTTCACCACTACATGGGCTGTTTGCAGCATTACTACTTAATGAAGAAATGTTGTTTGTATTAAAGAATGATAGAATACTGATTGAATTCTGATTATAAAGGTTGATTGTATATAAATCTTTACTTAATAAAGCATTACCTAAATTCAGGAAAATCATTTGTTAGGTGCTATTTGGATGTAGAAAACAATTTTTCTTTTCCTTTTCTGTTTCTAGTTTTCATTTTCTATATATAATTTTATAAAATGTCTTTTAGAAAATATGTTTAGTTGTTTTAAATAAAGTAAACTTCGATGCCTAAGTTGAATGTTGAAGCAAAGTTAGTGCACTATAATAGAGTATTTTCCCAAGTCTATCAACTTCAAAAGTAGAAAAGAATATTGTCAAAGCTAAGCCCTCAGCTTTTTGCTTTCTGTGTCTTAAGCTCCCAAATTTTCTGTCCATTATGTCTACACCACCTTCTCCGTTACCTGCAAATGCTTGAAATTCCAGCACTGTAGCCATCTTCCAATGACATATCGCTCATTACCGAGTCACAGATTATTATTTTCACTTTCTGTCAGACCTGCCGCTGATAATTGTTGGCAAAGTTCAAAGGGAACAGAAGAGCTCGATCCAAGCTCCATGTTCTGTTGTTGATTGCAAAACGTTGCCGTCGTCAACGTGCCGACCGCCACCGGGATCAATTCGAATGCCATCGTTTGTTTTCTGCTCTAACTCGATCAAAATCACCATGTTCTGGAGATTATGGTTCAATCTGCTCAGCTCTGTAGGTCGTGGGACAATGCTAGTTGCACAACGGCGATCACATCTCAAATTGATTCGGACGAAATCAAAGCATCTTTCGATGGCAACAACAAACAATGGCTCCCATTGAAGTCGCTTGAGAGAGACAGAGAGAGAGAGACAATTGAGCTTTGCGGCCATGGTTGAGAAGGACAATCGAAGAGTTGCAGTAGTAGATGACTCGACAGACAAGTCTGAGTTGAAACTAAAAAGTAAAAAATGTGTGTTTTTCAAATCCGAGAGGATGGGAAAACTACAAAATAGATGTTTTCCATTTGCTTATTAATTGAAAAACAGTTTTCCTAAAAAATACAAAAGAAAAATTTATGCACTAAATAAGTTTTATTTTCAATTTTCATTTTTTAGAAAATATTTCAAAACAATAAAAAAAAATTTCTGCAACTAAACATTATCTTAAAAGTTTTGGGGTAAAAAAATAGATATAAAGCAAAACTTGTTCCATGCAGGCCCAGAAGTTTCATTAAGCCCAATTATTTCAAAACTATACGGGCAGCCCGACCCAAATGAAAACCAACAATCTCAAGTCGGTTCAGTTATAGTAAGGTGTTTTACTCGAGCTCTTCCAATCCCTTCTGGCTCCTGCGTCGTGTATTTGCCCAAAATTTTCTTTCGAACCCTAGCTTCGATTTTCACTCGATTTTCATTTGATTGATTTCGTGAGTCGATTTTCTAGGGGCTCCAACAATGGACGCGGTCGATAGAGAGATTGCAAGAACCCAGGAGGAACGGAAGCGGAAGGAGGAAGAACTCGCCTCTCTTAATTCCCTCACCTTCGACCGTGACCTCTATGGCGGCTCTGATAAAGATTCGTATGTCACTTCGATCCCTGTCAACGATGAAGATGATGCCAATATCGACGCCATGGATTCTGAGGTCGCGCGCAAGCTCGCGTCATACACCGCCCCGAAATCGCTCCTCAATAGCATGCCTCGTGGGGAGGATGATGATAATTCGCTTGGGTTCCGGCAGCCGTCGAAGATTATAGATCGGGAGGATGATTATCGCCGGAGAAGGTTGAACAGAGTGATTTCGCCCGAGCGGCATGACGCGTTTGCCGCTGGAGAGAAGACGCCGGACCCATCGGTGAGGACTTATGCGAACGTCATGCGAGAGCAGGCGTTGGCTAGGGAGAAGGAGGAGACGTTGAAAGCCATTGCCAATAAGAAGAAAGAGGAGGAGGAGGCGGCGAAGGCGGGGAAGGAGGATGGCGGGGCCGCTGCTCCTACCGCTGCTCCGAAGAGGAGGAATAGGTGGGACCAGTCGCAGGATGAGGGGGCTGCTTCGAAGAAGGCAAAAACAACATCGGACTGGGACTTGCCTG
Organism: Aquilaria sinensis; assembly: GCA_005392925.1. Classification (NCBI taxonomy): domain Eukaryota; kingdom Viridiplantae; phylum Streptophyta; class Magnoliopsida; order Malvales; family Thymelaeaceae; genus Aquilaria; species Aquilaria sinensis. The sequence goes on from SMDT01002147.1 coordinate 152,411, forward strand.
ATGCAACGCCTGGTATTGGGAGATGGGATGCCACGCCTACACCTGGAAGACCGGCGGACGCAACCCCTTCCGTCGGGAGGAGGAACAGGTGGGATGAGACGCCCACTCCTGGCAGACTGGCAGATTCAGATGCAACGCCGGCTGGAGCTGTCACGCCTGGGGCAACTCCTGCTGGAGTGACATGGGATGCTACACCAAAGGGCTTGGCGACACCCACCCCAAAACGACAAAGGTCCCGTTGGGATGAGACTCCAGTGAGCATGGGGAGTGCCACCCCGATGGCAGGGGCTACACCTGCTGTGGCCTACACACCAGGGGTTACTCCTGTGGGCGGTGTTGAATTGGCAACGCCAACTCCTGGGGCACTCAATAATCTGCGGGGAGCTATGACGCCTGAGCAGTATAATTTGATGAGGTGGGAGAAGGATATTGAAGAGAGAAATCGCCCCTTGACTGATGAGGAGCTTGATGCTTTGTTTCCTCAGGAGGGATACAAAATCTTGGAGCCTCCTGCGTCTTATGTGCCCATCAGAACGCCTGCCAGGAAGCTTCTTGCAACTCCTACTCCAGGGCTCACTCCGCTGTATGCCATTCCGGAGGAGAATCGTGGGCAGCAATTTGATGTCCCCAAGGAAGCGCCTGGTGGCTTGCCTTTCATGAAGCCAGAAGATTATCAGTATTTTGGTGCACTGTTGAATGAAGAAAATGAGGAGGAGTTGAGTCCTGAGGAGCAGAAGGAGAGGAAGATTATGAAGCTTCTGTTGAAGGTGAAGAATGGCACACCGCCTCAGAGGAAAACGGCGTTGAGACAGCTTACTGATAAGGCGAGGGAGTTTGGTGCTGGTCCATTGTTCAATAGGATTCTTCCATTGCTTATGCAGCCCACTTTGGAAGATCAGGAAAGGCATCTATTGGTAAAGGTTATTGACAGGGTACTGTATAAATTGGATGAGCTGGTAAGGCCTTATGTGCATAAAATTCTTGTTGTGATTGAGCCGTTGTTGATTGATGAAGATTATTATGCTCGTGTGGAAGGTAGAGAGATCATTTCTAACCTCAGCAAGGCGGCTGGTTTGGCCACCATGATTGCTGCCATGCGCCCAGATATTGACAACATTGATGAGTATGTCAGGAATACCACTGCCAGAGCTTTTAGTGTTGTTGCTTCTGCCCTTGGGATTCCTGCACTTCTGCCATTCTTGAAAGCTGTTTGTCAAAGTAAGAAATCCTGGCAAGCTCGGCACACTGGGATCAAGATCGTTCAGCAGATTGCAATTTTGATTGGCTGTGCTGTTCTTCCGCACTTAAAATCACTGGTGGAAATAATTGAACATGGTCTGAATGATGAGAACCAGAAGGTGAGGACAATCACTGCCTTGTCCTTGGCTGCTCTTGCTGAGGCTGCTGCCCCATATGGTATTGAGAGTTTTGACTCTGTTTTGAAGCCATTATGGAAGGGTATCAGAAATCACCGAGGTAAGGTCTTAGCTGCCTTCTTAAAGGCTATTGGTTTCATCATTCCTCTCATGGATGCCCTATATGCTAGCTACTATACCAAGGAAGTTATGGTTATTTTGATCCGTGAGTTCCAATCTCCTGATGAAGAAATGAAGAAAATTGTTCTCAAAGTGGTTAAGCAATGTGTAAGTACGGAGGGTGTTGAAGCTGATTACATCCGGAATGATATCCTGCCTGAATTCTTCAGGAACTTTTGGGTTAGAAGAATGGCCTTGGATAGGAGGAACTACAGACAGTTGGTGGAGACAACTGTTGAAATTGCAAATCGTGTTGGGGTGGCGGACATAGTGGGTAGAATTGTGGAGGATCTTAAAGATGAAAGTGAACCCTACCGGCGTATGGTGATGGAAACGATAGAGAAGGTTGTTTCCAATTTGGGTTCTTCTGATATTGATGCTAGGCTGGAAGAACTTCTGATTGATGGGATTCTTTATGCTTTCCAAGAGCAGACCAGTGATGATGCCAATGTGATGCTTAATGGATTTGGTGCTGTAGTGAACTCGCTTGGGCAAAGAGTTAAACCTTATCTTCCCCAGATTTGTGGTACCATTAAGTGGCGTTTGAACAACAAGAGTGCCAAAGTTCGGCAACAGGCAGCTGATCTCATTTCTAGGATTGCGGTTGTTATGAAACAGTGTCACGAGGAGCAATTGATGGGTCATCTTGGAGTGGTCTTGTATGAATATTTGGGGGAGGAGTATCCTGAAGTTCTTGGATCAATTTTGGGAGCACTGAAGGCTATAGTTAATGTTATTGGCATGACTAAGATGACACCACCTATTAAAGATTTGCTTCCTAGGTTGACTCCAATATTGAAGAATAGGCATGAGAAGGTCCAGGAGAATTGCATTGATCTTGTTGGCCGAATAGCTGACCGTGGTGCTGAGTTTGTTCCAGCCAGGGAATGGATGAGGATTTGTTTCGAGCTTCTTGAGATGCTGAAAGCTCACAAGAAGGGGATCCGGCGAGCTACAGTGAACACTTTTGGGTATATTGCTAAAGCCATTGGACCGCAAGATGTCCTGGCAACTCTTTTGAACAATCTCAAGGTCCAGGAAAGACAGAATCGTGTTTGCACGACTGTGGCAATAGCCATCGTTGCAGAAACTTGTTCGCCCTTCACAGTCCTGCCAGCTTTGATGAATGAGTATCGTGTGCCGGAGCTTAATGTGCAGAACGGTGTCCTGAAGTCTCTCTCCTTCTTGTTTGAGTACATTGGTGAAATGGGAAAGGATTATATATATGCTGTGACTCCATTGCTGGAGGATGCTCTGATGGACAGGGATCTGGTTCACCGGCAGACTGCAGCTTCAGCCGTAAAACACATGGCTCTTGGAGTTGCGGGGCTAGGTTGTGAGGATGCGTTAGTCCACTTGCTTAACTACGTCTGGCCGAATATATTTGAGACTTCGCCCCATGTGATTAATGCTGTGATGGAAGCCATTGAGGGGATGAGGGTTGCGTTGGGGGCTGCAGTTGTTCTGAACTATTGTCTGCAGGGGCTGTTCCATCCAGCCCGGAAGGTGAGGGAAGTCTATTGGAAGATTTACAACTCGCTCTACATCGGGGCACAAGATACGCTGGTGGCGGCATATCCAATCCTGGAGGATGAGCAGAGTAATGTATACAGTAGGCCAGAGTTGATGATGTTCGTCTAGATTGTTTGGTAGAGTTTCTGCTCTCTGCTATACTACTGTTCCTGTTAGTTTGTTAAGGCTGCTTCGTACTATTCAAGTGACTCGTATTTGGCACCGTTCTAATATTTTGTGCTGTGTCATTTGAATTTGAATCACTGGGAACTCATAATATGCCGCCCCTTTTGCCAGTTTCTGTTTGGTCCTCTTTGCCTGAGCCGTTCTTTGCAGTAGTGTGAAAAATGAACGAATACTTGGATCTCGGCTTGAATTCACTTTAGTATAAAGCTAAATTGAGGTTCATCTAAAATGTTATCAATCGCTTAAACAAAATTTCAAACTTCAAACTCGAGGCATAATTCAAATAAAGCTTTGAATTTGTTCAGTAATTAGATAAATTTTAACTTATTTTCTTGTTTTAAGTGAATAGCTTAAGCTTGATAGATTTAAAATTCATTTTAAGGTTCTTTTATATGATTTTCAATTCAAATATGAATAATTTGAAATATCAAGTCGAATATGATCACTGGCTTGGATTGTTTTCAGCCTCACCTCACTTTGCAGAATCTCTTGCGAAGAAAATATCTGACCTGAGGACTTTTTCAACACCATCTTAAACCACATTTGCATTTATTGATTGCAAATTTTGATTTAAAATGAATTATTGTGGAATGGCGATGCCACACGCTATCAGGTCAGTAAATGGAATGTTATGATTCAATCTACTCCATAAATGATGAGAAAAAGTAATGATGACTATGAAGTTGAGAAATTAGGCAGTTTTGGTTGAATACTACCGACAAAATGTGTTGCCAAAACTTGGAGCGAAGCTTAACGCCAACAGGAGAGAAAGATCATGACCTATACCTTCAATATTTCAAAATAAATAAAATGTCAAGCTCTTTACTGTTTCATGGGAAGAGGGAGGGTGGGATCTTACAAAAGTGGCAATGACCAAGAGCCGGAACATGCTGTAGTAATAACAATTGAATCAGTAGAGGCCCAAAAATTTCCACCAGAAAGTGCCGACCACTCCCCACACCACAGCATTCACAACAGCCATCACAAATCCCATCTTAAATACGTCTGGAAGGTCTACATACCCAGCTGTCCAACAAAAGCAAACAAAATTTCTTCAGTTTCAGCAAAACTCCAACAACTCCTTCAAATTATGCTTTCCAGGAGAAGAAATAACAAACCATTTCCCCAGTTGAACACAAAAGTAAACAAAATCTCCAGTTTCCTTTCTAATTGCTTCAAGGGATTTACCCTTTTCCTTACTTAACATCTGAATGGTAATTACCATGACATACACAGCCATGTGAAGGCAAAATGACCAATGCAATCCAATCAAAACATGATTTGGGGTTCAGAAGACCACCCAAAATAGCCAGATTTCCTTGTCATAAAAGAGTGAGAATATCTCACCAAACACTACACATACCTGTGTTTATTTCAACATTTCTAGTGCCGGTTTCATACTTTTCTCTAGGTGTGCTTGTGTGCACATGCGCATGTTAGAAAGAGAAACAGAAACCAAACTGTGGGCTAAAAGGAATATACCTCCATAGTATACAGCTGCCTGACCACTGCTGTAGTGCGTTATTGAGCCAAAAAGGTTTGTGTTGTATGCTAAAGCTAATGCAGCCAATACACCAGGCACCCCAGCTGCCAAATGCATAGCCAGAAATGCAGAGTATAAAGCTCCAACATGCCCTGTTTGACTTGCAAATAAGTAGTGAATGAAGAAATATGCAGCCTGAAGGACACAAAATGAAGCAGGCCAGCTCCAAGATAGACACTGAAGTGACTTGGCTACACAATTCGACATCCAGGTAACAATGCCAAAGTTTGTCAATTGGCCTGCCATGCCCACCAAGACAGCAAACCAAGCCAGCGTATCCCATGCTGTTTTTTCACTTAAGCAATCATCCCAGTCAAGTACTCCCAGCAAGAGGAGTATGGACAAGCCAATCATTGCTGCTACCACACTGGGAATACCAAGAGCCTCCCTATGAAAAGATAAAACAAATATCAACTACAAATTATACAAACCCGAGCCCCAGATACCAGACTCTTGGCTCTTTACTCATTTACATATAGATAAAAGCAACATGGAGATGTTACTTACCCGCCAACCCACAAGGAAACTGCAAGAAGCATTGTGCCAACCATGATCCATTCATTTCTTGTAACAGGACCCATGTTCTGCAGTTTCTTAGCTGCCATTGCAGGGGCATCTGGTGTATCTTTGGTTTCAGGAGGGTACAGTTTATACAGGATAAGTGGAGTTGCTAGTAAAGCAATGAGTGCAGGCAAACTAGCAGCCTTGAACCAAGAAACCCAAGGATTTGAAATAATGATTCCAAGTTCCTCTGCTAATTTGAGGCACAGCAAATTTTGAGCTGCAGCAGTTAGGAAAAGGGCACTAGAGTTGGCAGCACTCTGTTGCAAAAAATACAAAAGAATAATGCACAAGTACCAAATATCGCAACGTGATGAGAGGGCTCAGATGCCAAAGAATTAAGACTACTTGTAAATAAAGTCAGAGCAAAATTGTCTTCACAGAACTGGAACTGATGATTTGATTTAAAGAGGATCTGATCATGGTTTGAATCTGTATTGAGCATGCCTATTGACGAACATAAAATTATCTTCCAACATTTTAAGGTGGCTTGCCCACTCCAATTACAACAGGTATGAGTGTATGATGTCTTGAGGTTTTGGCACTCAGCATGGGAACACTGGCCCTTTTGTTCTATACTTTTATCAATTTATGGTTGTAATGATTTATGGATACTCAACACCCCCCCCCCCCCCAACACACACACACACACACAGAACAAAACTTTGGATTCAGGAATGGCGCTTTAATTTGAGTTGTTCAGCTGATTTGTACAACACAACTGAGTTTGAGCTGATAGTAAAACTTATTTGAGGTCAGTATGCAGTCACATATGTTCTTGTCTAAAACAGATTACTCATAAATGTTGCAGAACCAGAATAATCTATCTCTAATTGCAGCAAAGGCCGACAAACTATGCAGGATTGGAATGCAACTTCATAGAAATTCGTTATTCAACTAAATCTACTTCTTGCTATTCTGAAGGAACACATAATTCTGACAGCACTCGCACAAAGCACACAAGCACACCGGCATCAAGAAAACAAGACAACTTTTGCAGCTGTAATCATAACGCGAAAAAAAAATATATGATGATCCCAGAGGGAAAAAAAGCAGCAACTTTAACAACTCGTTAACAGATTAAGAAGCAGTTGCAGGAAAAGCACAAAACCTGAAATTGCGACTGGATGAGAAAGCTCCCAAGCTTCTTCCTCGAGGGGTCCCCGGGCCTGCTCCCAGCTGACAGCGACAGAGACTTAATGATTGGCAGGAAAACCCCACCGGCCCTGGCGGTGGTACTCGGCATAGCTGGCGCTATGAGCGCCTCGCTCAGCGTCAGGCCATACGACAAACCCAGCGTGCTCTTACCCAGCCATTTGACGAAATACGTAGCGATCCTGTCGCCGAGCCCCGTCTTGACGAACCCACGAGCGAAGAAGAAGGAAATTACGATCAACCAGATGACGTCGTTGGTGAAAGCCCCGAAAGCGGTGGCGAACGGCAGAGTCCTGGTGACGATGGAAGTGGTTAGGCCCAGGAAGGCCCAGGCGCCAACGGGCAACGGACTCAGGACGAGGCCGGTAATCGTGGACAAGAAGATGGCTAGTAGCTGCCACGCTTGTGGGGTGACTTCGACGGGCCTGGGAACGAGGAATCGGACAATGAGGCCGAGGGAGACGGAGAGGAAGAAAGGGAAGGGCTTGGCGCCCTGGGGAGGCGGGGGGTCGGGAGATTGGGGAAGTGGCGAGTCGGATTTGGCGGCTGCGTGAGGGGCAGGGAGGTGGGGTTTGGAGAGGGGAGAGAAGATGGTGGGAGACCTGAGGGTGGGGAATGAAGAGGGGGCGGAGAGCGAGAAGGGACAATTGGAGATGGGTCTGGGTCGGAAGTGGAGTGAGGCGCGTGAGGAGAGGGAGAAGGAAGTGGCGGTGGCGGGGATGGAGAGGGAGCGGAGGGCGAGGCTCTCCATGATCTGGAGAGCAAGGGGAGGAAGGAGGGAGCGAGGAAGAGCCAGGAGTTGTAAGAACCGAGTATTTGTAAATAGTGGAGTGGAGGGGAACGGAAATCCCAAGGAGAATTCACAGCTCCCTGATTTGGTGGCGATGGATTTGTTAACTTCATTTGTCTTTTGAGTTCTGCTTTCTATGTGCACCGAAACCTCCACAAACTCCACCCCATATTTGCCACGTCACAAACGTTTTTCGGGAAAATCTGATTTCAGAATCCAAGGTCCACATTAACATCTTCCTCTCCTTCTCCGCTTCATCTCACACATTCTCGAGTCGCTCCCCTCAGTCCGGCCCTTCTTCATCACCGTTTTTCTGAAGCTTCCCGTTCCGCCATCTCCTCCAAATGCCCCATCTTGAGGATTCTGCAGAGGAAAATCCTCTAAGGTCGTCTACTGGACTTGCTTGTGATCCAAGTTTGATTAATTCGTGTTCTCTCGTCTCCGGTTTCCGAGAAAGCTTTGAGAGCCAATTTCTTGGGTGATTTTTATTGATTGGATTCTCATTGTTGTTGAGTCCTGTTGTGTGTTTTTGATGATCGGATAAGAGAGAGAATCGAGGATTTAGAGGAATTAATGCGGGGAACCGATATTTAAAATCAATTCGTTTTAATTTAAATTAAATTAATCTAAAAAGGACATGTTTTTATATTTATATTATTTTTTAAACTAATTTTATTTAAAAATCAATATCATGTAAGTGTATTAATTTATTAACAATATAATTTGTATAATCTTATCAAATTTTTACGATATTTTTAGTCTTAGGCATTAAAAAGAAAATTCACAAAAATTTAATAATATCATACAAATTTACTTTTAAATGGATTATTATATTTACATAATATTATATTTCAAATGTAATTGATTCTAGGTAAAAAATATAGTATAAAAAATAAAAATAAGTCATGTTTTATTAAATTATCTTAAATTAAAACAAATTAACTCTTAATAATGAGAAATAAAAGGGTATTTACAGGTTTTGAGTTGAACGAAACTCCCCGAAAATATAGGCAAAATGCAAACTTAGTCTTTATGTTATGTACAAAATTTCATTTTAGTCATATTTTTTCTATTTTTTTTCCTGTCGCTTAGTAGTCATACAATACAAATACAAACTAATAATGAATCAATGGTTCAATCGGTTAAACTGTGATATAGAGACCCTGGTAGTTTAAAGTACGGTTCAGTTTAAAAAATACTGAACAAATTTAAGTAATGCCATGTCCTTGGCTCCCATGTGATCCATTCATTTATACCATAAAATGAGTGGTTTTCAACTATTGGAGGTTAAGCATTGATGTGCACTAGCCTTTATGGACCATTACCACGGGTAAATTCACTACCATTACCGAGTCGCTCATCTATGTTGGACGATTGCACGTTGGATGGTCATGGCCAATCCACATGGCACCATCTCGCTAAATGCTCTCCTTTATAATATAAATATGGGCTGGCTCAATTCATTTACTTATAGCCACTTTTGTCATTTGTCATTCATTTAGAGGTTAGAAAAGGTACGGTGACTTTCAAAATCTAGTCAGTTGTTGATATCTCAATGGTGATGTCCATCAGCTTAGCTACCTAACCTTCGTCCTTCTGTTTTAGGTATGGGTCCTTAACCATCTTTTGTTCTTGTAGTTTGGAAGTGGGATCACCTACAAGTGGAGATAATAGTGAGGGAGTCCTTGCACTCATTGCTCCTACTAACATTTGTCCATGGAAGGACTTGTGTTGTTGACTTCGAAGACACTTTTTGCATCAACGACGCAAGATAGCACTATGCTTCACCAATAGCAAGATGATCGTTGAAGAGTCGATAAAGGTCATACAAAAGGTGATCTCAAGATGCCATGCGACGGAAAAGTGTCAGGGGGTGCCTAGGGTTCGATAAGTAAATGGCCACCAATCTTCTTGTTGTCACCGAGCTGGAGGTTGTATGTGAATCCAAGACCATGTCCATCAATTGGGAGTTGAGACTTCTAAGATCCAACGGGAGGATCACCTCAGGCTATGATAAGGGGCATACCAGGGTGTACTTATACCACTTTTAGGTTGGTATGTGGCTTCCTTTACCTCCAATTGAAAGGGCGGTTCTCAGGTTTTATAAGGTTACACCTAGACAACTCACCTAAAATGCCTGGAGGTTGGTAGTTTGATTTACCACGATGTGTTAGGAGCTAAGATTTGAGCTACCAGTGAAGTTTTTCAAGAGTCTCTTTTTCATCAAGGTGTGCTTCTAAGTCAGGTTACACTTCGTAGCTCGGGTGGGTAGTATGTTCCTTGACAGTGTTTCACTGTCTACTCTAAAAATGAGCCTTGTTTTTTGAGTTAAATGTTTCCTTGGCGTCGTGAAGTTTTCCAAATTTGGAACAAAGATTTTCCACCTTGCCCAATTGTTTCTTACACTCGTACTTTATTTTCCTTTTGTTTTTTTAAGGAAAAAAAAAGTGTGGATGATCTCCAACTAAAGGTCTTTTTGTTATTCTCTCTATTTTTGTTTTTTTGGGTATTCTCTCTAAATTCTAACCCTAGCACAAGTAGTTTCTTTTTTTTTTTTAATCATAAATTTGACATGTATCCATAATTAATTATTTTTTATGGTTGGATTTGAGCAATTTACGTGAGTCAAGTCAAGTTAAATGGACCTTGTATTTGCCAGAATGTTCGTGTTCCTTAGAAACAATACTAAAGCAGAGGGAATAAAATATAACAGACAAATGTTATGAGTTGGTTTATATAAACATGTTCATGACGTTGACGTTACAGTGCCAAGATCATTTGTGTTTTATTTAACGTGTCAAAATAGGAGATCTCCAGGAACCGGCGAAGCGTTGAGAAGTCAAAAAGTCAAAGTCAGATTTGGTACCACTGACCCAGCGTCAAGTCAATCACCAATCTGGCCCAAACCAATCGGTTCTTCGCGGCTCACACTGCTGTTCCCAGCCCATTGTTTTTCCAATTCCACCTTCCTTCTCAAGTGGTGATTGTCTCACCCACGCAGCAAATAGCCGCGTCACCCAATTCCACGTGCGATTTTTTTGATTGCTTGGAGGTTGGAACAAGCGCATGGCAACCAATTCCAGGCTCCAGCTGGGCTAATGTCCATCCTGGGGATTAAAGTTAGCCATAAAATTCATGCGCAGCAACTTCAAAAAGTCCCACAAGTGCATTTTTTGTATTAGTACTAACCAAATGCAATTGTGTCGTGTGGATACAAATAATAAGTCAATTATGGTAATTCTATGTTTCTATCTGCATTCTTATAAAGAATAAATATTAAATTACTTTGTTATCTCTCGTATGGACCAAATTGGAATAAACTCTAAATCACTCTCTTGTCTCATATTCTTTACAATATTTACTATTTTTTATCATCACAAATTTTTACAAAATTTTTTATTTAATAATTTTTTAATCATATTATCATCCAAACAATTATTTTAATATTTATTTTTCTATTATTTTTTATTATGTGTAAAAATGAATGACAATATGGAAACAATATATAATTTTTTTTATTGCTCGATCTTTGTATCAAACTTAAATATTTTAAGTTAGAATAAAGAAATATTTTAGAGACAATATGGAATAGAATAGTCTCTTTCATCCCATAGCATGTACAAATTATACATGGAACAAATATATATCCAGAATAATAAAGATTAGGGGAAAACTTGTATATTGCTTGAAAGTTGAAGGGTCACAAGTCATATTTAGCACTTAATTTCACGGCGCAAATTGGATTTAGGGATTCAAATATCAACCATGGCCAGAGACAAATGTTCCTAAAATTAGCGAGGCTGGAGTTCGGGAACTTTAGTACACTTGAAAACTCAGTGGATAAAAAATAGTTGAAACTCGAATATTAAATGGCAATTTCAAATGTTCAAAAACACTAAAATAGCTCTGTTTGTTATATTTCTTTTTTATAATTCTAGTCTGAAATGACAGATTATCAAGCATCAACAGGAAATCCTTACATGAGCATATTATCATGGTCACTGTCCATATTATTACTCCAATTTTTCATTTTCTCCCTAAATCCATAAAAAATATTGCAGTTTAGAATATTAGAATTACCTGCTCAAAGTCTTTATTATTGTCGTTAAATCAATACTAGAATCGAGAATTAAAATTTTAATTTTATGAATTGATAATTGAATCAATAACTGTAAGCAAATTGGCCTCCATTGCACCTGCTAATTCACTAGTTTTTTTTTTAATATATTCGTCTAGTTTTCTTTTGTTTTTTAAAATTGTTTAAAAGTTCAATTTTTTTATTCTATATATGAACAAATACTTATCTTTTGAGAAGGATAAAACAATCATATTGACTAGACAAAATCTTAAACCGTTGTTTGAGTTGACACAAAAAGCAATTACATTCTAAATATTCCGGAATCGTGATCCAAATGCAATGACTTGTATGAAGCCCACCAACCTGCCCACCCCACCCGCGGGTAAATATGGAGGACAAATAAATTCGCCGTTGCTCCGAAATCGTGTTTCTTTCGCTCCTTCCGTTCTGCTTCCTCACCATATGCCTCTCTATATATAGCCAGCCATCTGAGAGCTACCCACTTTGAATTCAACCCTTCTAAGCCATCAGATTTCAATTCGAGCTTCTTCTGACCATTCATAATGGCGGCTTTCAAAATCTCATCTCCTTCCACAACTGCCCTCTTTGGCTCGCAGTAAGGCTTCCATCTCTCATGGATCATTTGAAGAGATCTTGATGTTCGTTTCTTTTGTGAATGTTCCTGCACGTTACGCATGATTTCATCTTTTGGGTTTTTTGTGTTTTCTTCGTTTTTTGGTTGATTGATCATGTCTGGAGCAATTTGTTCGTTATATTTCTTCTGGGCGTCCTCATTCAAATGGAGATGCTTGTAGAGGAGATTATGGTTGGTGGTTTTGGGTTTGGAAAGGAAGTTTGATTATGTGCAAGTAATTGATTTCTCGCTTTATGTGCAAGAGGTCTGTTGATCTCTGGGCAACCCAGTTGTCAAAACCTCTTCGCCTTTATTGCTTTTGTAAAGTTTATGATATTTGGGAACTTCGGAATTTCTCTTTCCCTCTGGAATGTAAATAGCTGCGTCTTCTCTTCTGCCAAGGTAACCCTGACAACGGGTTGACTATGTCCATGTTTTAGAAGGCGTTCTGGCCTTAAAGAGAACCTTTTTCTTCAAATTGGATGTCAGCAACCATTTAGTTTCCAGAATTATGGGGGCTGTCGGTTTATACGATGTTTTCAGTAAGAAGCTTTACTTCTAAGCATGGGAGGAAATTCATGATGAACTTTTTGTTATGCAGAGCATGGAAAGGATACAAATTATTTAATGGGTTACAAGGCATAACTCCATTCTCCGCGAATGGTTGTACATCAGATTTAGCCTTTGTCAGGCTGGGTGGTAGGTCCCTTCAGAGGAAAAATGCAAGCAAAACTAGAGCTTGCGTGGTGTCTGGGGAAGGTGACCTTCTTGCATATTCGAGCATCAATGATGTTGCCTCAAGCAGTAGCATCCTGGGCGATAAGTCGGTTGGGATTGAAGCACAGCCAGATGCGATAGCATTTGGAACACTCTCAGCTGATACTGCTCTTGTTGCTGACAGCTTTCCGGCTGATAATGATGAATATGATTTGGACCGTCCTAGTGAGGGCTTTAGTTCCATTCCTGAAGCTATCGAGGACATTCGACGGGGAAAGGTTGGTTCTATGCTTTTATACCTATATGATGTTGTTGTTGTTCATATTAATACTTCTCAACACCTCATAGTTAACTGGTTTTACTGACAGATGGTAGTGGCCGTGGATGATGAAGACAGAGAGAACGAAGGCGATCTAATAATGTCAGCACAGTTAGTCACACCTGAAGCAATGGCTTTTATTGTGAAGCATGGAACTGGAATAGTTTGTGTCAGTATGAAAGAGGAAGATCTGGAGAGGTTGGAACTACCTTTGATGGTCAATCAAAAGGCAAATGATGAGAAACTTCGAACAGCATTTACAGTGACCGTGGTATGTTATTTTTCTCCTCTGATATGGATACATTCCTTCATCCTCCTCCAGCGCCTCTACATTATCTAGATTCCAGTTTAGTATCTCAATTTCCTGTTGGGTGTGACTATCTTTAGGTTGTTAGAGGTGGCAATATCTTGTTACAGTAAGGTTCACTTTATTTTACTAATGCAGGAGCTTACATAACAGTATTTGGTTTAGCTTTCTGATGATTTTAACTTCACATAAAACAATTAGGATGCAAAACATGGTACCACAACCGGGGTCTCTGCTCGTGATAGAGCAACAACAGTTTTGGCACTTGCTTCTGGAGATTCTAAACCTGAGGATTTCAATCGCCCTGGACACATTTTTCCTCTTAAATACAGGGAAGGTGGTGTGCTGAAAAGGGCTGGTCATACTGAAGCTGCAGTTGATCTTGCTGTCTTAGCTGGACTCGACCCTGTTGGAGTTCTTTGTGAGGTGGTGGATGATGATGGTTCCATGGCCAGATTACCAAAACTTCGGCAATTTGCTGAGCGTGAGAATTTGAAAATTATATCTATTGCTGATTTGATCAGGTAACTACCAAATATATTTATGAGCAGCTTGTCATCCTCATTGGTTTCTTGTTGAAGTAGTAATTTACTGTAAGATATGGACGTCCATGTTAGATGGGCTTTCTGCAACTTGTGTTGTCTATGAGCTGTTGCATTTCTTTGATGTTCTTTAGCCAATTTTGGATAGTTGGTTTGATAGTCTGACAAGTTAAACAGAGCAGTTTAGAAAGGAAAAGAAAAGAAAAATAAAAAGTCCCATTGTAGATTTCAATACCTCAGTGAAACCATGTTATATATTGAACTTTTGGCTTAGTTCATGAGTTGAATCTGAGGATCACTTATGTCACTGCTTATCATTGTCAGGTATAGGCGAAAAAGAGATAAGTTGGTTGATCTTTCTGGGTCTGCAAGTATACCGACTAAATGGGGCCCATTCACCGCCTATTGTTATCGCTCAACATTAGATAAGATTGAACATGTAGCAATGGTTAAGGTGAGTTCTTTTTGTCTCGAGTGTAAGAACTCCACTCAATTCAATCAACTTCTGTTGTTTTTACTTTTGCAAAATGCAAACATGATTTGTTTATAACCTGCTCTAGTTAGCATCAAGGAAATGGTTTATTGATTGTGGTTGCCTAGAACACCACAGATACTTTGAAGGTCATGCACAAACTTTTTCCCCACTGGCCGGTCACATATATAATGAAGGTTATCTTATATGTCTAACTGCTTAGCATGCTGAAGTACCCCTTGTGGAGCTTAAGTGGTAGATAGTTGCTGGTTTCTCTTGAACACTTTAAGGGAAAGATCAGTCGTTACCTTCTTCATGCTCATATGGCTTTCAACATGAGTACATCACTGGAATTAAGTATATGACATTATCTTGCTGTTTGCAAACAGGGTGAGATTGGAGACGGCCAGGATATTCTTGTGAGGGTACACTCTGAATGCCTTACTGGAGACATTTTTCATTCTAAAAGATGCGATTGCGGCAATCAACTTGAACTCTCAATGCAGCAGATTGAAGCTGCTGGCAGGGGTGTTCTGGTGTATCTTAGGGGTCATGAAGGTAGGGGCATTGGATTAGGACATAAACTCCGTGCCTATAATTTACAAGATGATGGTCGTGATACAGTGGAAGCAAATGAGGAGCTTGGCTTGCCTGTTGATTCGAGAGAATATGGCATTGGTGCTCAGGTATTTCCTTAAAACTCCAAAATGATTCTAGAGAGTATTAAAAAGTATCTTGCATGCCATGTTACTTGTCCAAACAGTAACCATATGTTGTTGTATTGGTTTCATGGACTATAATTAGAACCAAATTAGGAGAAGTTTTCTGTTGAGACTTTCTAGTTCTCTTTGGGAGTGGACAATGACAAATGGTCCCAACAGAACATGCCCGAATGCATACTCATTTCTTTTCGACACAACATGCTGTAGTAGTTGCAGTAAAGATAAATGTCCGATGTCATAGATATGTTCTTAAGTGAGGGTTTATCAAAACATGGGCATCATAACTATCTGAAATTTTGTATCACATTTCTTAAGACAAGATGCAAGTATTTCTTTTCTATCTCGTGTGAAAATAGACCAGGTTCTGTTGTGAAGAATAAAGGGAAAGCTATCTTGTTTACTGTATTATTTCTTTTTTGTATGGTTTGACAAGAAAGAAATTGAAGTTCTAAAGGGAGGGACAATATTTGTTTTTTAACTTCAAAGAACAAATAGACTCACAATCTTTTATTTTTGGATCATTAAGGACCTGAACATTAGAGAAATTGTGTTGATAGAAATGATTGATGATCTCTTTTTTAAATCATCTTTCGATGGCACCATCTTGTTCCCTTAAGAATACCTTTTCCTTTTCTAGAGGTGAAGTTTCTGATGCTGAAGTTTTAAAACTCTGTTGCAGATACTTAGGGATCTAGGTGTGAGAACAATGAAGTTGATGACAAACAACCCTGCAAAGTATGTGGGGCTGAAGGGTTATGGATTGGCAATTTCAGGCAGAGTCCCTCTGGTCACATCCATTACGGCAGAGAACAAGAGATACTTGGAGACAAAGCGTTCGAAAATGGGGCACATATATGGTCTAGAATTCAATGGTGGGGTGCCAAATATCATCGGTGGCAGCAACGGGAAATTGGGCAACAACTCCCACCCTGATGCCTAATCTCAGTCGTAGGCTCAGCTGACTCGTTTTCACGGATACTGGTGAAGTGGTGATCGGATTCCAAACAAGTAAACTCTGGAAATAATTGAGGGTCGAAGATTCATTTGTTTAAAAATTATTTCAGTTACTTCATTTTTTCTGGCGCCCTGAAATTGTGCTTCGCTTTAATATGCCCATTTAAAGCAAAAGAGGATTAGTTACATATGTAATGAATGAACTGGACAATGGAAGGGCGGTCCGTACTATCCATTAAATCTGAACTGGAGCAACCAACCGTCCTTTGATTCATATGTAGATCAATTGCATAACGGTGATGTTACGTGGACACAAACATAGCAAATGATTTGATGGATACTCTAGGCAAAAATGTCATTGTATAGAAGTCCATTTTATTCTGCATTTCAACCTTTGATAGCTCACGGACAGTCTGCCGAGGAGGAGGCAAGAGGCCCATGATGCGAATCATGTTTTGGCAGTTCAAGGACTCATGTGACGTATTTTGTAGTTTAGGTAGCAATATGAAACCCTTTATATAGTTTAGGGACCAATAGTTCCTTTTACTTTTTCTTGTTATTCTTTTGCACTTTCCGAAGAGCCCAACATCTTAAAATCCGTTACGTCTCCTCTTGTTTCGTATGATGTAGCCGTTGGATCTCCCAATTCGACCGTTGAACTCAGCCAGCAAAGGAAGATCGACGGCCCCTGATCCAATATCTCCAACGGCACATTCACATGGACGGGCCCTCCCTTCTTCTGTATAAGAAGCAGAGCCATGGCCAGATGGCCTCTGCTCTCGTCCACTCGAGCAAGCTTCCTCTGTTGCAAATACCTATTACTCACATATTTTTAACATCGAGGTTCATAATCAATTTGCAATGGCGAGATCGTCGATCGTACTGTGTTTGTCTCTAATCGCATTACTGTCTTTCTCCGCCTTGGCGCAATCTCCAAGATCGTCGCGGTCGAAGAAATCCTCGCCACTGGCACCAGCTCCCGCTCCCGGTACTTCGAGCTCTCCGGTTGCTGCCGCTCCAACGATTTTTCCGCCTTCGGTTTCAGTGACGCCAGCTGGGGCTCCGGCGCCGTCAGAGAACAGCGCAGTTTTTAGCAGATTTTCTGCCGCTGGATCCGTCGCGGTTTTTCTCTTCGCTGCCGTTTTCATCTTCTAGGGATCAGATATGGATGGAAAATATGGGATGGAAGTTCCATAAGCGCGGTTGATGTGAGCCTACATGTTTCATTTTTTTATTGTTTATTTTGTCAATGATTGACGATTTTTTGGCGGAATTTCTGTTTCAAGGGTAGATTTTCTATCATATAATATAACTAATCATTTCTGGCGATGTTATGTGTTGCATTCTTTTATCTTGTTTCGGTAGACGACGATCACGAACATTTTACCTGCAGCCTTAAGCAAAAAGGGCTCATCCTGACTTCGAATATTTAAATTTTGTAGAAATTCTTGTCTATTTCATTCGAATGAATATAACATACTGAAAAACTAAGGTGACGTTTAGTTGTAGAAAATAATTTTCATTTTTCATTTTCTGATGTCTGTTTTCATTTTTTATATACAGTTTTTCAAAGTGTATTTTAGAAAACATGTTTAGTAGTTTTAAAACAATTAAAGATAACTACATATAAATACACTACATTGAAAAAAATTGTGTGCCTTAGTTGAAAATTGAAAGAAAGTTTATGGACTATAATTGCAGATCTTCCCAAGTCTATTAGCTTCAAAAGTGAAAACGAAAAAATCCAAAGCCTGCTCCAAGATTTTTTGCTCTCTCTCACTTAGGCTCCCAACTTTTATATCGTTTACATCTATGCTACCATCTCCGTCATTCCCAAACTCGTGAAACTCACCGCCGATTCCACTATCACATAGCTCCGATGTCACTGTTGTTGCTTCCGATGGATCAATTTGCGAGACGAAGGGAGGCACTGGGAGGGAGAAGGTCGAAGGCATCGAAAAGAGGTCGATCGTGTTTCAGGAGACAAAGGGGGGCGCCGGGAGGAGGAAGTCCAAAGTCGCTGGGAGGGAGAAGGTCGAAGGCATCGGGAGAAGGCCGATTGCGATTCGCAAGACGAAGGGAGGCGTCGAATGAATTTCCCGTTTTCAGGAAAATAGAAAACCACTAAACCCAAGTTTTCCATTTCTTACCAACATAGAAAATTATTTTCTAGAAAAATTGGAAAAGGAAATTATTAAACTGAACACATTCTCTTTTCATTTTCTAATTTTTAAAAATTTTTCTGAAAAAATTAGAAAATTCTTCACAACTAAACAGGGCTAAGTTTTGATAATTACAATAACATACGACATGAACGGAGAAAATATAGTACTTGTTCATAATACATCCTTTCAACCTTTCCATGATATTAGTAATCATGCTTTATATGTATTTTTTTAACACGTGGTATATAATTTTCGTACCTTTTTACAAAAGATGTAACACACCTCTTTTTGAAAATAAAATAAAAAAAGAAGAAAAGACAGATATAAAACACAAAAAAAATGGTTTTTTGGCGCTCATTTTTTTTTGAAATTTTTTTGGGACTACTACCGCTATAAAGTGTGGGTTTTTTTGCAGATTTTTTTTAAAAGATTTGTTTAACAAAGGATAAATTATCTCGTCATTTAAAAAGGTAAAATAAACTATTACGATAATTATGAACAAGAAATCACAATTGCTAAACTAAAATTTATATATATGTATTTGTTTTTATTATGGAGAAAAATCTCAAATTTTTCACTAATATTTTGGTAGGGATAAAGTATGCCACTAAAGTTTTTTTGGTCTCAAATTCTCACTAATGATTCAAAATTGTCTCAATTTGTTCACTGACCGTTAAAAGTTGTTGGTTTTAAAATATCATGATGATAATTTAATATTTAATAAATTTTAAGGATTTTAAGTTATTTATTTATTTTTCTTTAATAGACTACATTCTGCCTTGACCGGCACCTTCATTTTGCCGCTTCCTCAAACACCTTTGTCACCAATGCCAACAATTCTCATATTCCCCTCTCTCAAAAACCCATGGCTGCATGCTTGTCCTAGCCAAACCCACACTTGAGAAGAAGGAGAAGAACAACAATTTAGTAAGAAAGAGGGAAGGAAGAAGAAGAAAAATAAGAAAAAACAGTAGAAGATGGTGAGAAAGAGGAAGGAACAAGAATAAGAAGGAGAAGAAAAAAAAAGAAGGTATGGATAATAAAAAGATAAAGGAAGAAAGAAGAAGGAGATAATGATATATATATATATATATATAAAGAGAGATGAAAGGAGAAAGAAAAGTTTCGGAGAGAGATGAAGAGAATTTTGTGAGAAAGAGAAGAAAGATGGAAGAGTGATGATTTTATAATAGTTGGACGGGAGAAAATTTTATAGTTTCCTGTGGCTAGCCCTTAAAAATTAGCTGTTTGAAAATTCAAAGTCAACTAATTTTTAAAAAGATAACAAGAAGGGAAATTTTACTGGACAATTTCTAATAATAAACGTCACTCGATGGTTTACAATGGCAGTAAGTTGTTGAAAGATTATCCAAGAACTGAGTAAAAATTTTAGTAGAACTTGTCTTGCCTACATATGACCAGGACTGCTCATAGTTCCTTCAGCTGGTTCATTCATAATTGGAGTAGAAAGCAGGTTACATGTAGGGTTAAGATGGCTTTGATTATGACTATAATTTACCACATAAGGCTGAAGAGGAATATGAGGCAATTTGAAGGATTGAAAGTTGAGGTATACAGTAAGTATAGTTAAAATGATACAAATTGATATTTGGATTAAGATACATAAATTATTGGCCTAAAGGTACTTTTAGCCCTTAAATTTGGGTAATACGGACAATTTAACCCGTAAACTATGGCTCAATCCAACTCATTCCTTAAACTTGCAAAAATGGAACACTTTACACCTCATGGCCCTTGTGCTCAGCCCGTGATGGATAGAAACAAACCCTGTCTATCGCCATTCTTTGTTTGATACTGAATCGAAAGCTCTCCGGTAAGACTACTTCTTATTTTATTGATTTAGTCTTCTCCGTTGATTCCTCGAAGTAGAGGGAAGCTGACGTCTGTTAATTATGGCGGTGAAGCAAGTGTGAGAATCATTGTTTCGAGCACAAGAGTTTCAAATTTATAACCTTTATTCATCCCACAAGTGTACGATGTTGTTATGTGTAAATGGTAAATACAAGTGTCGTCCCAAGAGATAGAAAAGATTTTATTTAGAGTAAATTCCTAGCTACCCACTAACAAAATTAAATTGAGGGGAAAATAAACTAATTAAGTTCTAAGGTAGTGTTGGAGAAATAGAATGACAAATGAAGATTGATATGCAAATGAGTAAAAAAGCAAGCTATAACTAAGTAACTTTAACTAAGATTTAGGTGACTTAATTAATAAGACTATCTCCTTAGGATTTCACTCTTTAACTTGCTACCTAAGTTAATTGAGACATAAGGATACTAATTTTCTATGTGATGTGAGAATTCAAGCTTTAAAACTCTTTTTCTCAAAACCAAGTTTTTTTTCACTTGAGACTAACCATAGCATCTTTCAAGCTTGACCAAGATTTTCTCCTTTTTTTTTTAATATTCCCTAGCTTTTCTTTATGCGCATCCAGTGATTTATTTGTTTTATGGGCCAGCTATGTTTGCCAACATTGATCCTTGGTGCCATTTCTTTTCACAATTATCTGGAAATTTACAGTGTCACCTACAATATCCAAATTCTCATCTGGCTCCTCGAGTCCTATCCTTGCCATTTGAGAGCTACTTTTGCCCAAGACCACCCCGTTGTACTCCCAGCATTGCCCTGTCCCATTGCCATCGTCGCGTCTCTCTCTATCGAGTTATGGGTCGGTTATGCAATTGCCATTGCCAAGCCTGCCACCTCCATACTAGAGTATGATTAACTATGGAACGCGGTGAATAAACTGGTGGGGATGGTGCACGGGGACATAAGTGAAATGAGGAATAAGATGGAGCCGGAGATGGATGTGAGCAAATAGCATTAAGAAAACTAAGGATCACGTGATAAGCATAAGGGTGAAAAGAGCTAAAGCATATAAATTTTTCAAGTTTAAGGGTGAGTTGAGCCGACTTGATATTTAGGGGATTACGGGTCATCTGAGTTTCGAGGCAAAAAATGGCTTTAGGCCTAAATTACCTAAAAGAGTTATAGTTATCGATGATATAGATTGGCTCAAATTGATATGTAAAATTTTCTTGGATATGCCTCAAATTTTTTTCTTAAATGAAGTTTTGATGAATGAAATTTCTTGCATATAAAAAAAAAAGATCTAGGTATAATTTACTTAATAAAAAAAATAAACATGAAATTAAAGTGTTATCTTTCAAACCACATGGCATTGTGGAACCTAGCAAGAGGTTTTCAAATGTCACATAAGCAACTCTCATTTAAGAGATAATGGAGAAATCAACAAAAGAAACTCAAATAGGACACCGTATATGAGTTAGGAGGCTTTAAGATACATTAATTGAGATAAGAGATTATATTAGGATGATCGTTATAGTTAAGGGATCATATACGAATTTTACCTGATCTTTTAATGAAAAAAAACCATAGCACATATTATAAGATTATATTCAGAAAGTATACAAAAGAAATAGTAAAATAGTTTCAATTTTAGTGGCACTTTGTTTCAAGGAAAAAGAAACTCTTTTCAGAGGAATAATAAAAAAAAAAAACTTAATGGAAGAAACAATATATGCGATATTATTTCCTTAAACGGTGAAAATTAAGAATATAATCTCATATTAACAACACGAAAGGAAATTTCATAATTATGGTGTGGTGATCGAGTACTGAAAAGGAAATAAAACAGAAAAAGAGATAATGCCGTGTAATATTAATTAACACCGCATTAATGTTAGAATAATTAAGGGCTTTTGGGAATAAGGCAAAATTAAGAAGATTCTCATTGCCAATATGGCAGGATACGAGGAGCCAGCCAGGGTTATTACTGTAAAGGCTCCAAAAACATGAAACCGAATCGGAAAACCCCCGGAAATCTCAGTAATTAAGATGGGCGTGATTAATGATAATGACTACCTTCTTATGTCTCGGCAACCTCTCTCTATATGTAACTCCCAATTTTAATCTCTCCTTAGCAATCGTAACTTCAATAGCACTCGCTTTATTGGCATTGCCTTTTGCTGGCGTCTTCAGGTTTCGAGAGAGAATATACATGGCTCGTCAAAGTTTTTGTCTTGTTGCCGTGGCGATTTTGGGACTGTTGATTTGCTATGCGACGGCTGAGTCTCGTGCCCCGCCGCCGGCACATGCCTATCCTCCCGGTGCTTACCCTGCTTCACACCACCAGCACCACCACCATCACTCCCCTGCTCAGGCGCCGGCCGC
This sequence comes from Aquilaria sinensis, assembly GCA_005392925.1. Taxonomy (NCBI): domain Eukaryota; kingdom Viridiplantae; phylum Streptophyta; class Magnoliopsida; order Malvales; family Thymelaeaceae; genus Aquilaria; species Aquilaria sinensis. The sequence goes on from SMDT01002147.1 coordinate 174,818, forward strand.
AGGGTCTCATCATGGGGCCAAAGGTGCACCTGTTCCAACTCCACAGTCTCATGATTGGCAGAAAAGTTCTCCTGAGCCGTCCATCTACCTGCGTCCGTCTGCTTCCCCTGCACCTTCGCCCAACGGCGCCGCCATGGTGGGCCGTTTCTCTGCTGTCGGTTCGATTGCTGTGGGTATAATCGCTTCCGTATTGCTGGCGTAGGAAGTAGCTAGCAGTTTTTGTTAGTGTTACAGTCATTGAATGGGCTGCAGACACTTGGTTGGTAAGGTATTAAGTTGGCTTTTCTATTCTCCCTCGTCGATCGTTTAGTTTTTGTTAGTTCGCTGTGTTGGTTCCGAATATCTGGTTCTAATCCTAAGCACTTGTGGTTCACAAAATCAACATTAGTTGCCATGGATGGACCTTCAAAATCCATGCGTTTTTTCATACGTCCATTATTGTTTTGTCAATAAATCATACAAACGTTGTTAGAAATAATTAATCGGTTTCATTAATTGGACTATAGTTATTCGACGGTTTACGCATGAGGTTTATTATCACCCATAAAAATGAAACAGAATTTCAAGAAAAAAAATGTATACAGGTGGCCCCACTCCTCCATAAAGTCCTTTATAACAAGCAAGACTGGATTGGGCCTTGTGAACTGTTTATACGTCATGCACCATTCTATAGTTGTGGCTCTTAAGGCTGGAATCCCAATAGGCCCAGAAAATAGGTTGAGGACTCCGGTAGCGTTATATGTTGCGGGTTTGATAGAGGCATAAGCTTTGGGTGCTTAACCCAATTTTCTAGCCCTTCAACTTGTGCAAGTTGGGCGGGTTAATCCAAAATATACTATGCATTAAAAACTAGTCCCTAGCCTTTGTAAAAATGTTTGATTAGTACAAAATCTATTGTACATGACTAACGGCGGTAGAATTGTTGTTGAGGTCTCAACTGTACTTGACTAGAGCTTCCTTTTCTTGTAGTTAGTGCCTATACCTTTTGGCCATCTCCGGTACTCTTTCTATCGTCAACGGGCTTTGGTGCTTCGGTCTTACATAGAAAGAGTTTTGCCTCGACAAAGTAGTCCCTCTTGCACCAGAACTTCGCTTTGCTAATCAAAATGGTTGTGCCCAACATTGTTATTAGCTTTGGAATAAAACATTTCTTACATCATATCCAATTGTTTCAGTTTCCAACTAATTCTCCCCATTGTTGCGGTTTTTGGACTTCTTTCAATAATTTTGCCGTCAAGATGCCAAAAAATTACTTAAGTAAATCTCAGCTATAGTTGATTAATCTTTCATGTCTGTGCAAGTTTCAGTTGAGCATAGACATGCTTTAACTACTTTAGTATATGTGGTTGGATAACTTGGATTCCAATCGGTTCTACAGAGTGTTGTTGTTGGTGACAACCAATTGCTTTTCATTCATGCAATTGGCTATCTAGTGTCTAACTTCTCTATTTGTCTGCGAAAAATTGGGGATTATCATCCTCTAGTTTGACGTCATGTTTTTTAGGCATTGGTCAATAGCCTATCACTTTAACATAACCTAGCCACAACCACCTTAACCTCAAAAGCCAATGTCGTCATGACAGTACAATAGATTTTGGGCTAACTTGCTCATTTTTACAAAGTTTAAAGACCAATTTTTAAGGAGTAGTAAGTTGTGGACTAACTCACTGGAGTTGTATAAGTTCAAGGTCAAATATATAGTTTGGCCTAAATAAATTGTATAGGGTAAAGTTCATCGAGGGTCACCTATCTTATTTTTTTGTCCTAAACGGATACCTGACCTTCACTTTATTCTAATGAGGTATCTTTCCTCTTATTACGCATCCTATTTAACTACTTTCCATCAATTTGACAGTTAAATCAAATGGAAAATGTTAATGTGGCATAAATAAACATTAAAATAAATTTAAAATGTCAACTTTAGTCCCCAAACTTTTACAATCATTAAATCTAACCCATGTATTTTATAATATTTCAATTAACACTTGACCATCCACGTATCGTTGACCACTGATGGACCCAACTACGTTTTTTCAAATGCTGACAATGGCGTACGGTGCCAATAAGGCATGGCTTTTTAGATGCTTGTCAACTACAGCAGCGGCCTATGCCTAGTATCAACTAGCCATTGCTACCTTTTTACACCGAACCCCTCTCGGTTAATCGATTGGGTTAGGTTGACAATAGCTGTGAATTGAGGCAGATAGCAGGTTGGGTTGGGACAATGATGACAGCTACGCAAATTGAGGTGGATAACGACGAAGCTGGGTTAGGTTGATAGGGCATCAAATCGAGGCTTCCTCGCTCATTTTTCCCGATTACATTAGATAATCACAATATTCCAGTCTGCCTTTCCCACCACCTTTCAACATCCTTTAGCTACCGCGAACACCACAACCTTTCGTCCCTTGGTCCCACTCTTCAGGCTCGGTAGTAGATCGAGATTGCTGGTAAACAAGTGGCACTGAGGAAAGTCTGGTTTAACAGCTGTGAATAGGACAAGTCGACAATGGTGTTACTCTAGCTAAGGCTGTGAAGAGGATGAGTCTTCAGTGCCTTAAGCAGTGGCCGGAGGTCCTGAACAAGAAGTATCAGATATATGAGCTTGAATTGGCTGGAGAAGAAGAGGTCAAGATGTAGGCCTGATCTCGATTTGGAGGGTCTAAATTGTAGATTTAGAAATTTAAGTCCTTGAATTGTTGATGATAAAAGTACCCAATTGAGAAATGTAATAAAAGAAGAAAAGGTCAATATATAAGCCTAAACATTTATTTTAATATTAATTAATATCACATTAGTAATTTTCATTAGATTTAACACTGGAATTGATGGAAAGTACCCAATTGAGGAACATAATAAGAAAGAGAGTATCTCGTTAGGATAACTTAAAGATGGGGTACCCAATTAAGACAAAAAAAAAGTTAGGTTTTCCTAAGTGAGTTTTTTCCATTTTGTATATAAAGTAATATTAAAACTTTTTTTTCATAAAAATTTAGTATTTTTTATTAATTTTTCTGGTTTTTATTATCCTGAATAAGTTAAAAATTTAATAACAAGTTCTTAATTTTTTATAAATATTTTAATATTTCATTTTTAGAATTTTAAAGCGTAAGATTTCAACAAATTGATAATTTTGATAAACATACAATTTAACAAAAATTGGTTGTTTCTTTTGGGAAAAGGCATATAATTTTGCTCCAAGCTATAAGGTTATAAAAAGAAAAATCAATTTGCTAATCTATTTTTCATTTTTTTTACTTGTTTTTAATATACATGGAAGAAAGGTTAAGGGTAAGTGTGTGATTAAATACTTCATATTTTATTCTCTAGTAAAATGGGCAAATTGCCTATCCTTATTTGTACTATTGCATAGATCGCTCACTATTATTTTTTGTAATTAAATCTGTCATATAAGTTTATTTTTTAGGAAATTAGCTACTAATGTTTGTGACTGAGGCAAGTTAGCCACTAGAAAAATTAACAGTCCAAATATTTCATTATCTCATGAAATATTCTGTGAACTGTGATGATGACATAATTGATTGAAATAGTAAATTATACAATTCATCCTTAAACTATATGATCTTACGCACACCAATCCCTGGACTAAAAAATAATGTATAAGAACCATCTCGCTCATGGATAGTCCTAATCGGCCATGCCAATCTTATGCACATCATTGCCTATGTCACCACTCCCGACTTGAATCACGGCTTCAGTCCAATGCCAAACCTTGGCGAGCCAATGGGCCATTACCCTAAATCACTGAATAATTGACCGTCTTAACCATATCATCATTTCTTTCCACATCTCCCTCAGCTCATCCAGGTTTGTTGCCAGCACTGTTAAGCCCTCATCAAGGCCATTTTGGGATCTAATTGCATGGTTTTGCATCTTATTCTGAGATGGTGCATTTCCATGGCAACTACACAATGGTGGTGCGGGCTGAGGTACTCTTTGTCTTGATGGTAGTGGTGGGGAACACAAAGAGGGAGGACTTGGTAGGGACATTGTTGGTGGTTCTAGGACTAGTGGGGTGATTCAAGGGAGGGGATGGTGGTAGTAGTGGTGGAGGTGTTGAATGGTAGGTGTATTATAAGTAAGGAAAAGGCTAAAATTTTGATCAAGATGTTTGACGAGAGCGAGGGAAGAGAGAAATCTAAGCTGTGTCATCATCAACCTAGACTTATCAAGTGTTGGACAAATGTTTAGGTACTAAGTTAGAACAAATTAGTCATATCATTATCCACCTAGACTTATCATGTCAACAACATATGCCACACATTCATCCAACATGGAAAATGTAATGGAGGTGTGGCTAATTCACAAAAAAAATATTGATGAAAAATTTAACTGGAAAAAATGATGGTGGCTGGTTTGCCTATTTGACAAATATGAGAGGGAGATTTACCCATTTTATCTTTATTTTCTCTTATTTGATGAGAACCACAAAATTTATTATAAAACCATATATTTCGTTCATTCAGTTTTTCATCTAATCATCATTTTCAACTTCACATATTTTTTATCAACACTTCGACTGGCCGACCAATTAGACATTCTTTCTCTAGATTTATTCTCATTTTTGTTTTTGACAAATAAAAATAAAATATTCTTTCTGTCTTTTTTTTTTAAGAAAAATATAAGTTATGCACATACAAGGCATTTTACTTCTTTGAAAACTAGATTTCACTCTCATTGCTATCAATTTTTTGTCATCTTGGACCATTAGATTTAATGAAAATTATAAAAAAAAAAATTTACCACGTATAAGTTAAATATATAGAGATTTTATCAATATACAAAAAGAGTTAATAGCTAAATTTGTAAAAAAAATAGCTAATTTAAAAAAAATTGTTGAATATAATAAAAAGAAAACAATTAGCAATTCTTAGTAGAAGTGGAGGATCATCAAGCACATGAAATATAGGTTTAAGTTGAATTTAAAACAAACATATGCTCATGGGTCATGTGCTCATCATGTGTGCCCTTAGAAACAAACGTCGTGATCCTTAGGTTCTTCTCTAACAATGGTGCTCCCAGTCTCCAAGTAAGAATTCAAAAATTTTCTTCAAATCTTTTATTGCCTTACCTTCTTTTTTTATTTCTTGCGACCACTCCTCTATTTCACAATTCAGGCTTGCCTTACTCTCTTTCAATTTTTTTACTTCATTAAGCATCTCTGTTAATTGCTGAAGTATATTAAATGGTTGGTTCAAGCATTTAATCAAACATGTTAGAGGTGCACATAACCAATACTGAAAACAAGCTATTGTATTACCTTCAATTAGCACAAAAAAATCACATTACAAATCTTTGGCTAAGATATTATTATTTGAGACCTTTCAATGAACATTTGGTGGACAGTAAGAACAAAGTCCTGTAGGCCAATGGCAACATTCCTATGTCATCCTCTTCAGCGTCATTTCTGTCATGCCCGAAACTGCCCTAAGCCTATGCACTTCATGCATTCTTATAAAAATAATAATTTCTTTGATAATGCAAATATAGCTTGGCTGTTTAAGAACATGAGTTTATTGAAAAGCTTCATTAAACAAGAATTACAAAATGGATTTCTGAAAATTCACATAGAAAACATCTTTATTACCCAAGTTAATGTTCAACAATTGGGTATAAAGTAATAGCTTTACAGCCTATATACAATTTTGATGCATGGCACAAATGCCAGGTATATTACATAACAAACCGGCTTTTCAGCCTATGCACATAACAAACCGGCTTTTCAGCCTATGCACATAAAGTGCTACATAATCATACTAAGGACCTTGGACTCAGAAAAGTCCATAATCTAGGACTCAGTCTTCAAATCATCATCCAGGAGAGAATAGAGGTTTGTTCAGCTCCAAGCCAATTTCAGTCACAGCAGTAATTAAATGAACTACAAAAATTGTAAGCATAAGGAGGGTAAGTTTATAATGAAACTCAGTAAGAGACAATAACAACTTTAAAGTCTAAATTCAGTTTAACAGCAATGTACCTGTGAACAAAGGAAAACACAGAAAACACAAGATACAGGTAATATATATATATATATATATATATATATATATATATATATATATAATAACAATAATAAATAAAGTCAGCACATGCAACTAATGTAACAAAGCACACAGAACTCACACACCACACACCAGCTACCCTGAGGTAGCGTACAGGGCTGAGCAAGCATTTCCTTAATATATATTCATTTCATTAACTTTATTAACCAAATTATACCTAAAACATAGGGCCCCGAACTCTGAATTTGGGTTGGCCTAACCCAAAAACAGAATCCAAATGCTTGCTCATAACATAGCTAGCTAGCAAAATTCATCGACACTCCGGGTGTCCTTAGCCCTTACAACTCTTAGGTTTATCTGACTCCATGTCAGCACCTAAGGCCTACCAATTTTGATCCTTGCATTCAGCCATTTCACCCTATGTCTCTTTACCCCCTTACATATAGCCATTTGGCCTAGCATGGTAATCCATGCATCTCAGCCATTCGGCCGAGCATATTAATCCATTACAGCTTTTCGGCCTAACCATTACTTCTTTAGATGTTCAACAACCTTCAATTCCAGCATCTCTTGAACTTTCAGCAGTAAAAGTATTAAACTAAATTAGATTCACAAGTTGTAGAAATTGTCCCTTACCTTAACTTTGCTGCCCGAACCTAGCTTTGAAGTTGCATGAACCAAAAATGCTACTTGGTTGTCAAGTAAGCATCCTTACAAGCAATTCAAACTTGATTTACATTAACCTTTCAACACATTCCTCTTCTTAGCTTCATCGGGCTTCCTTGAACCTAGAAATTCTGGTTCTTAGATATAAAACTGGGCTAAAATCATAAAGAAACATTAAACCTTACAAACTCAAGACATGTAGCTTCAATCTCAGTCAAAATTAGCAATTGGATCTCCAATTCCAGCATTTTTATTGTTTTCGATCATGAACTGGGCTTAGGAAATTTTAGAATTAAACAGAACTCAATTCTGGAGCAATTTGTGAAGTGTCCGACAATGCAAAATATTTTATACGCTAAGTGGGGTTCAAATCTCAAGTTGACCCCTCATCTTTTTTATTTATGCCACTTAAAACCTCAAGTCTTACTTCTGGTCATTTGAGTCCTTAATTGAAATCAATTGATATTCTCCTCATACTTGCCAAGTAAATCCCCCAAGGTTCTATTCTTGGGCAATCCAGTGAACTAGGCTTATCAAGTAATCCACATTGCACCATTCTTGAACAACTTAGTCAAACCAGCCCTCAATTAACCTCCTTGTCAAATAAGTCCCTGACTTTACAGGTCTGTGCACAAGATCTTCTTTTTCTTGTAATTCAGCCCTTTGATGTAACTTTCCTTACAAAACCTTTTTTGTTTCATATTCTGCCCATCACCTTCTATTCATTGCAAATTTCAAGTAATCTCTTCTCCTTTTCTTATAGCCTCATGCCTATGCAAGGAAGGGGCATGACAATTTCAGTTTCCTGTCAACAAAATTGGATCTATTTGGGCTCTAACTTGCTTGTTCATGGCTGTCATTTGAGTGACACTTTTGCTTGCAACCCCCGGCTCTACTCCCAACACTGACTAGTCCCTGTGCCGTCACCAAGCCAACTCCATCAAATTATGGGTCAATTATATGACTGCTACTGTTAATGCCATCTTACTAGCCATCATCGTACGGGGGGAATGACTGATTGTGTGGTAAAAGTGTATAGCAATGTAGCAGAGATGAATAAACCGGTAGAGATGGTGCCCAGGGATAAGCATTATAAAGAAGTCGAGGGAAGCAGAGATGGATATAATCAAATGACGTCAGGAAAACACTAGTCACGTGATAAGCATGGGGTTGAAAAAGGCTAAAGTGCACCGATTTTTCAAGTTTAAGGAGTGAGTCGGACCAAGTTGATATTCAAGGGCTTAATTGTCCGAGATATTCAAGTTCGAAGGCCAAAAGTGGCTTTAGGCCCTTATTAATATTGCAAATAATTATTTCAACATTATTGTGTTTAGTATTGTGCCCAAAAGCTAATCATGAGATGATTGTATTTTGCATATTGAGTCATGATATTTTATTGAGACATTAATCTAGTAATTATGTTTATTGTATTGCTTCTGTGTGACATAATCAAACGTAATTATAACCCTAGAATAATAATATTTTTTAACATCTCTAGTCTAGTATTATTGTGGAATGAGTTACAATAATATATAAAGATTAGTATATGCAGAGACTAATATGAGATATGTAGTCTACATATGGGTACAAATTCGACAACTTGTGTACTAGATCGACCCACCATGAGAACACTACATGGATCATTATATGAGTGTCATAAGTAATTTTCATAGTGATCATAGTATAAGTAGTCCTTTGATCTAAGGTCATCAAGGTTTCCTACATGTGAGTCACATACTTTGATATTTTATTTTGTTGCTAGTAATTGAGTGAACATGAAGGTGATCATTGGGTATGTCACATATCATGTGAAGGATTTTATATGATTAAGATGAGATTAGTCCCTCATTTGTAATGAGAGTCATATCTTTGGGCCCTTTGATAGAGTGAGACTAAGAATGGTAATGCTCGGATAAGTTGATATGCGATATCAATGTCATTAGTTTAAGTTAGTCTATTCGGTAATCAAGAAATAATATATTGGGCTATACGAGAGTGATACATTCTATATTTTGTGCTTGGTCTTGATATCTTGGACAAAGGGACAATGATATATATGGATAATGATCATAGAGGTTTAGTCGAATCACCGACTATCTTGTCACCTGGGAAACAATGATGTGTTACTAGACACCACTCATTATTTATGATCATTAATGTAATTTATGATCATTGTCAACATGGTAAGAGCCTGTTGGGTCATACATATAAAGCTTATTGGGTCATACACATAGAGCCAATTGAATTATTTGAGTACATGGGTCAAATTGTTTGAATTTTGGTTTCATAATAATTTTGGATTAATAATTGGCCTAAAAGTTGAGCCATTAATGAAACCCAAAATTAAACCTAATTGGATTAGGATTTTGAAACTCATTAGACTTGAGAGTTAAGTCTTACTATATATACATCATATAGCGAAAATTTCGTAGCTTTTGCCCTAGCCTTCTTAGAGGATACAAGCTAACACTGTGGGCGTAAAAGAAATGCATATGCCAGGACATGGCAGAGGCATGGTGATCCCGATAGGCTCGTGTAGATACGGTAGAGAGCTTGAACATGTCAACTGTTCAAGTTTGTGATTCATAGTTGGGTGAAAGATCTTAACCTACTAGATATAAAATTTTTTAACACTAGATTTACCCCGTTTCACTTGGATCCTAGAGAGTTTTTGTTATATTCCATTGCGCTTGTTCTATATTAAAAAATAAAATAAAATAATTTGATAATGTAAGTAGAATTTTTGTTATATTCCTAGAGAGTTTGATCCTAGAGAGTTGGGTGAAAGATCTTAACCTACTAGATATAAAATTTTTTAACACTAGATTTACCCCGTTTCACTTGGATCCTAGAGAGTTTTTGTTATATTCCATTGCGCTTGTTCTATATTAAAAAATAAAATAAAATAATTTGATAATGTAAGTAGAATTTTTTTTTTATAATTTTATATCTACTTATATACCTTATAATTTATTTTTTTTTCTTTAAGAACCTATTCATTTAATTTTAATAGGACTAGTTAACACGTTATTTACCTCGGGCCTACTTTTAATGGTAGGATCTTTACATTTTTCCCTTTTTAGCACCTGATGTTGTATTTATTTGTGGTCTTTCCAATCAGTTGGTCCAGTGACCAAGTGACGGGGGACAACAATGGGGTAGATTTGGACGACTGGGATTACCATTGTGTGTAGTTGTCTGAGGTTTGAAAGATATCCAACTCAATGTGCTTGAATGATACTGTTCAAACTATAGCGGCATCCAAGGTCAGAGAGATGTCAAATAAGATTTGAGGCGGGGGCGGTAATCTGGAGGCTGAGGGAAAATTAAGTTATTGTTTTGGCAAGCTTGAAGGAAATTTTGAGGGATTTGTGCAGAAATGTCTATTAGCAGAGCTCCCGGCCATCCGACCTTCATGTGCTGGTGAACACCGACCATGTACATTTAACTAACACAAGTGAATATTGGGTTAGTTATCCAAAATGCCTATGCTCAACTTGCCTGCACTTTGACCCAACTAAGTTTGACTATTTTTAGCTAGATTTGTATGCCTTAGATGTCCATTTGTATGAGTGAAACTGATCGAAGATGAGACCAGATGTGGATGACTCAAATGACACCATAAGTGATACTACTTGGTAATTTAGGGCCTGAACTTAATTAAGCTTTGTATTGGAGGTTTCAATTTCTGGTTTTGCTTCCTCACACTATTAAGTTATGAGCTTGATTTAAATAGGAAATGATCATTTAAAGTCTAACTTCAATGGTCAGGTATATGATAATTTTACCTATAAGGAGTAAGGGTGTCAAGAATGGGCATATCAATGAGACAGGATGAGATTAAGCTCAAGTGATAGAGGCTGTAATTTCATGTAATTATCGGCCTAAATTTGTTCATTTTAAAAGCAGGTTCCACCAGGCCATTACTTAACATGTTAACAATACCATAATATTTAACCTAAATAAATTGCCCTTTGATGGCTGGGGTGACTGTTAACATTCCGCACCCCCTAGCTACCTGACTGGGACTCATTATTACTAATGGACAATATCCAACCAATCGACGGTGGTGTTATTTTCTTGGTTGTCTTCTATCTTTCCCAAGTACTGCATTAGCTATCACTAAAGAGTGATGACAATAATAATAATACTAATAATAATAATAATAATAATAAAGTAAAATGAAATAAAGCATAGTTGTCTTCCATGCGTCTTCTACCAGTTCCCCCCTGTCAATTGTGTTTCATGTGTGCCTACCTACAAGCTACGGCTAAACCTAAAAACATGAGTTACTTGTACAAATTTGGCAACTCAAATTCTATCTATGTCGGTTATGAATATGCAAGCTTGGATGTGGATCGAAACACATGTATTACTGATTTTGTTAGTTCCAAGTAGTTAAAATTGAAGTTAGGGTTTGAGAACCCATATCGGAAGAGTTGCAAATTGGGGATATTGAAGTCGGATGAATGATGCTCATGTAGGAGATTGACAACAAAAAAATGAACCAGAATCTCTTCTTTTTGCATCGAGCTTTCTAGGTTAAAGAATCGAGCAAAGCCGGAGTCTATGCTGATGACATGCCGTTCGAGACACTAGACACTTCCCCATCGTGTTTAGAAAGTGGCAGCTTTTCTTCAGAGGATGAAGATAATCTCTTGAATTCACCAATCTCGATGACTTTTTTGACTCCGATGAAGAAGCTCCCCATTCAAGCTTGCTTTGTTTCACCAAAGGATGCAAGGTTGATGGGCACTTCGTGGGCTGATTTGAACACTGGCAATGTGGATTCATCTTCCTCTTTCGTCTCTCCCTTCACTTCTCTTTATGGTAATAGGAATTTTGTTTCTGCCGAATTCATTTCCATGGTGGGTAAGATGAGTGGTGATTTTGTTAGTTTGTGAAGCTTTGGGGCTTTGTGAATAAGAATATTGATCAGCGACCTTTTTTTAGTAGGCGTGGATAAGGTTGGCTAGCGGAGACCATGCTTATGCTGAACAAATCACTACTTTCCTTTTTCCTGTGTTAGTTAACCTTGCCGAAGGCTCTTTGCTTTCATCTGCTTGTGCGGATGTTTACAAAAGTTCCTTTGTTCATTCTACCCACTAACACGACAATCTACATCAACAATTCCTTACTTGAATAATAATCTCCACTGGTGCCTTCTGGTCCCTTGTTTTCTTACTTAAAATGCTGTTGGGTAACATTTTCCTCAAAAACTTGATATTTTGATGCATATTTTAGTTATTATTTCCCGCAATTAATCAACTCATCATGTTGTTTTTCTTTCCACAAGTTCTCATTTGCACCGTCCATCAGCCATCAGATAAAGGCAAACGATGTGCCCTCATGTGCCATAACGTGTTGCTCTTTCGTTACCCGAAGGACTAACTCATCATGATTCACCAAGTTGGAGGACTTACTAATGTTGAATTTAAGTTGAATGACTGATTCATGTGAGTTAGACAAGATAAGGGGCCCTTGGGGGTGATTAAGTATTTTTAATAAGTTTAGGATTAAAACAGAACAATCAATATTCATGTAGGCATTTCATGTTTTATTTGGTTAATTAACTATTACACTTCTTAACTTATACTTCCCTTGTCTCAAATCTTTTGCACCATTTTTCTTTTTGGGATGCTCTAAACTATTGCACTATTTCCTCTTTTAGCAAGTTTTTTTTGTAACAATTTTATCGTACTACCCTTATTCTATCTTTTACTTTAAAATTTGTCATATCCCTAATTTCATCATCCATAACCTGGATAAACTATAAACCCAATTATAAGGAGATCTAGTTAAGTCTGTGCAAGGAGATTTCAGCAAGATCAACGTAGCATAGAGGTTGATAGAGGACAAGGCAATCGGGCAATGTGAATCAATGGAGGTGATGAGGCCGAAGCAAATTAAGGGCAGAAAGGGGAGATGAGGATGGAGGAGGCAACATACGATCAAGGACGGAGGCCGAAGCGATTGACGAAGGATGAAATCAAGGATAGAGGATAAAAGGAATTAGAGAGCATGCAATCAAAGGAGGAATTAGGTGATGATGATGATAAGGAGAGGGATTAAGGCGTTGAGAAGGTTGGGTCACGGGCGAAGTCTGGTCGGATGAAAGGAGGTTGAAGCGATTCAACCCATAGGCAAAAAGATGAGTCAGGCAAAGAGACGAAGAGGTCAGGGTGGTTTAATCGACAGGCAGAGAAGCAAGGAGGTTAGGGCAAATCTAGAATATGAGTGTAGAAAAACCCGTCACCTAAAACTATATACAATCCCAAATGGAGCAAATGTTTAGGGAAGAAGAGAGTAAATATTATAGGTACATCTATGAGATTTGAAAATTTGCACTTTCCTTTGTTTTGTATATTTTTTTTTTACACTCATGAACAATAACCTTTGAAGTCGTAATTTAATTGCATGGTAACTATCTAGGACTAATTTGAACCCTTTCATTTTATTTTTTTTTACAATTGATTGACATTTTAAGTTACAGTTTTTTCACTTTATAAATGTAAAATAATATTTTTTAACATCAATTAGATTTGAAAAAAATATCAAAAAATTTAAAATTATAATAATATAATTACATAGTTTAAATTAGAATTTTCAAATTTTGTAAAAAAAAAAAAAGGAAAAAAAGTGTATGTTTGGAAACCTTTCAAATGCAACAGTGTAAAATACACCTTGTTTTTTTCTTTCTTTACCACCTTAATAAGAGTATTTCCAATAACTTTCCCATTTTGTAGATTTTCTCTATTTTTTTGGAATATTTAGCACTTTTTCTTTCTAACAACTTTCCAATCTCATTTTTTAAAATATGAAATGGGATAAAAATGAATAGTCAATTCTCTATATTTGTAAAAACTCTAAAATTTATTGTTCTCTCTCCTCTCTTTTTTCAATTTACTTTGCGGCTCTTTTTCTCATCTACCTTCTAATTTTTCTCACTTGTATTTAATATTGTTGTTTTAAATATAAAATATTTAATCATTTTAATAACTAAACTAGCTATTAGTTTGAATTTGTTTTAAACACATAATGTTTAATTGTTGTATGATAAATGTAAGATTCTATAAAACAGAAAAACTGTTAGAGTTAAAATTAAAAAATTATAGAGATTTTAATTTTTAATATCCTATTTGGTAGTAGATGCTTTAAGAAGTTAACAAAACTGAAATCCAATCATGATAGATGACGGACGCGTCCGCGTCGTCTGATGAGTGGGCCCCATGTAGAACCGACGGCATTGAACAGCGCAGACACGTTCGTCGCGTTCGGCCGTCCGTCACCTACAGCTTCCCTTAACAAAAGGTTGTGGAAATCAAAGAAAAATGATGCCGCACCACAGCTTGACTCGCAAGACAACTGGAATCTCGAACGTGTCCAAAGCCAATGCCAATGGCGATGGCAATGGTCATTTTCTTTGCCTGCCCACCAAACACGACTTTCTCTCCTCCCACCTCCTAATTGCCTTTCTTCATGTTTAATCCAGCGCTTCCTCAACATGGCTTCCCAATTTCAACAACTCAAACACCCGATCGAGATTCCCCGTTCGATCAACAAAACCTTGGAAGCCATCTGCCAGACATGTTGTAACCCCTCCAACGACTCCGGCTTCTGTCTGCCCCCTTGTTGGGAGATCTGCCCCTCCAAATGTTCCGATCCTTTTTCCCTCTATCCTCCTCCCAGCCCAGCTCCCCATAAACCTCATACGCCTAACAAGACCGTGATAATCGTATTCACCATCCTCGCCGTAGCTTCTCTCTCTCTGTTTCTGTATTTTGTCCATGCTAAGCGTCGCAGTAGACGGTCCAGAGCGCCGCCGTTGGTGACGGAGACTCACGAAGAGTTTTTCGAAGAAGAGTATGGTCCAGTGGTCGACCACCCGATTTGGTACATCCGGACGGTTGGGCTGCAGCCGTCAGTCATCAATTTGATCGCGGTTTTCAAGTACAAGAAAGGGGACGGCCTTGTCGAAGTTACGGACTGCCCTGTTTGTCTAAGCGAGTTCCAGGAAGATGAGATTCTCAGATTGTTGCCCAAGTGCAGCCACGCGTTTCACATCCCTTGTATCGACACTTGGCTCAGATCCCACACAAATTGCCCCCTGTGCCGCGCCCCGGTCGTCGTTCCGACAGCCAGAGCACCGTCGCCGGAGGTGAATTCCGGTGATTCTAGTGTCTCTGGAGAAACCCGGTTGGATATTCATACTTTGGAAGAGAACAGAGGACCTGAGGGGGAGATTGAGGATGCAGGTCGTGAAATAGAACTGAATAGAAGGGAGGAAGCAGCAGGTTTAGCTGGGGCAAGTGGAGGCATCGATACAGAGCCGGCGAGAAGATCATTCTCTTTTGACTGTTCAGAGGCTTCAAAGATCTGGCAAGCGATTGCTCTTACTTCTTCAGATGAATCAAGTGCTGATGTGAGGTCAGAGAATGAGTTAGCAAAAGGTAAGGAGTTGGGTCAAGGAAGTGATTCCAAGCGAATCGGAGGTAGTCAGAGGTTCCTGAGATTAGTGGGCAGCTCTCCAATCGGGAGGTCTTTGCGGAGTGGGCCAATTTTCTTGAAGAGGTCTGATTCTTGCTACGGAGAATCATCTCTGCCAAGGGTGTCTGGTTCCTTCCGCTCCGGGTGAGACATCTGAAAGTTGGGGTGCTTAGAATTATAACTCTTAAGAAATTTTAGAGTTTGTTTTTGGTAAACTGGAGACAGCCAAATATGGAAGAATCTGCCATGTTCATTTCAGTACCACATAAAGTTTGTTAACAGAACAGACCAACATGGGTCCTCATGAATTGGGTGTAACGTGTAATTGTAAATGTTGCAGTTTCAGTGATCAAAAGACAGCAGTAAAGACTCTGAATTTTGTTCTGCTACTTGCAAGTAGGATGTGAGCTAATTAGTATGTTGAAGTTCCTTTGATGTGCGTTTATGCGTTCAGCGGATGCTCTTTTATGTCTAACAAACAATGTACAACAAATCCAAGCTCGTTAGCATGACCAAACTAAACTTGAACAAATCAATGCATGCTCCACTTGGTTGGTTGGTTGGGTGGTTGGTTGGTTTGTAAAATCGGTGAATGAAACTTCTGGGAAAGGGAGGGTAGGTTTGGTAGATATCATTATTACGATTTGGTAACTTTCAGTTCCACATTATCTTTTGCTTCCTAATACCATCTGCTTGCTTGTAGTTGTAGACGCAGTCTCTAGGTGGTTTAGCTGTACAGCTTCAAATTGGGTTTTGCAAGAAGCTTTTACTCTAGTTATATTGATAGAAAACTTGAGGGAACAGAAGCCCTTACTGTGGCTATCTCTATGTGGAAATTCTCAGATTGCAGATTAGAACAAATAATCATGTAGTACTTGTATGATCCATTACTATAGCTATAACCTTAACAGAATGGGCGATTTCATAGTCGAAAACATTTTAATTTCTGTTTATAATTGCCAGTGAACAAGATGGAAAGGGATAAGATGGTGAGATCACTTGACTAGAACTGGAAAGGAGAAAGAATGGACAAGAGAGAGACTAGCCCTTACCAATGCTTGGAATTAAGGTCCAGAGGCGCTGCATCTGAGCTCGTCGACTGAAATTATGGAAAGCAAGTTGCCTTGCCTGGTTGTACTGAAAAAGCTAAGCTGCTTCAGTAAACGGCTCATTTTCTGGATTTAAGATCTGTTCCTCCATGCTTTCTCATTCATATTCTGTTGAGCTCCTCCATGCCCATGGCTGGTTCAACACTTTCTTCATCACCCTCATTCGTGCCCGTCAATCAATGAGCATCAAAGTTCTTGCTGAATCAGGAACCCTCACATCCCTTGCCACTGCTTATATCTTTTTATAAAAACAGTGATTGAGCTCTTGCGAACACAGTGAGTCCATCCCGATCGTTAGGGGTCAATATTATTAAGATAAAATAGAAAAAACTGATTATGTTGGGATAAAATGGCTCGATTTTTTTCTAGATCGGCTAGTTTGGATCAAAACCGAATTTCATATTCAATTATGAAATCAATTATTGGATCATACACTTAAAACCAAATAGATCGACTAATAATAAATATTTTACAATTATCCATAACGACTCTACATATATAAAGTTATTTCCTACTAATTTTTATCATTATCCATATTGACTCTAGATATATAAAATTATTTCCTACTAATTTTTGGAGAATATGTTGTTGATTTTTCTTTAATTTTGGGTATGAGAGGTAAAAAATTTAATGTGTCTTATTTTTTTCATTTAGTATGTGTCTAGATCTTAGAAAGATAACAAAATAAATGACATATAATTTGAATGGTTCTGATCGGTTTTGACATATAATGTAGACAATTTGGATATACTTTATAAAAATAAAAAATGAATCAAATCATCATGCTCGAATCGGTTTCAAATTGAACCAAATAAATGTTCACCCTTACCGGTCATCAACTTCTTCCTCCTTTATGGTGACCCTCATCAAAGGTCTAAGGTACATTGCTCATGCTTGCGAGGAATAGGGCTTCTTCATGGTATGTCTCCAAGTACATGACTTCAAACAATCTATCTTCTTAGCACCACTCACTATGTCCATCCAAAGTGCTAATTGCCAAACAGTACGAGATAGGTGAATCACATATGTACAAGCATAAAGACATATTATTCACGTCGATCCACTATATAAATGTCGATTAATTGTTGTGGTTCGATGAATTACATGATTTATGTGGAGATGTCTTACCCATTGTTTATTGTAGGCCATAAGCCACCAAATTTTTGAAAATAGACCCAAGATACCATAACACTAAGCACTTGAAAGGTGTTGTTGACACCCAATTTTGTCCGGGCATTAACTTTTACTTAAGTTTTAGATTAGAAAAAAAAAATAATTTAGGAGGCATTTTTCATTTTTACGGATTATTTGGTCATTTGTTAGAAGTTTGGGTCATTTTTGTCATTTTAGGGTTTTGCATAATTAATTGGTCTAGTCACATTTAGGTTACACTGTTATTTTTTTGTTACAGTGATCATCTAGGGTAGAAATATGAGTTAATTTAGTTTAGGTACTAATCTGGAGTCTTAAAAGTCTTGTAGGGTCAATTTGGCTAAAAAGAAAAAAGTTTGGGAGGAAACTGGGGATTTTTAGAAATTTTTGAGCAAAATTCGAAAGTTTGGGGCAAATATGTCAATTTTAGAGAGTTTGAGCCAAATCTGGCGATTTTATGGAATTTCAGGAAAAATCTGGGGTTTTTTGCAAAGTTTTGGGCTAATCTGACAATTTCTGAAAGTTTTGGGTCCAATTGAAATTCGTACAGAACTTAGGGCAGAATAAGCAGATTGAGAGTTTTATTGGACTGAAACTAGTAATTTTACCAGATTGCATCCTAATTGATTTAAACTTCTTCAAATCTGATTTGGATGAAGTTTAAACTCTAAAAAACAGTATTAATCACGTTTTAAAGTCCCATTAGTATAAATATGGGTCCAGATTTTGAGAGAAAGGGGAGAGAATTCGAAATCCTGAGCCTACAGCGAAGGAAATGGAAAACTGCAGTTTAGCCCCCTGATTTCTCACAACCCATCTCCCAAAACCCTAGATTTCCCCCAGCTATTGCCGACTCCCCCTTTGTCACGATTCGTCCCCGTCCGACGCTCCAGCCGCCGCTCCTGTCCGCCGTTCCAGCCACCGTTATCCACGCCCCGCGCCCAGGTGTTCCCCACCAGTGTCCGTGACGTACCAGACGAGAAAAGCAAAGATTTCCACCGCCGCTTCCGATCGCGCCATCCTTGCCTCCGGTCGAACCCGACGTTCCCGGCCTCCTCTCCATTCTCCGTCAGCGTCTCCGGCGCCTTGCCATCCAAGCCCAAGCCGCCGATCACTTCGACGACGACCCGCGATCCGACCCAGTCTGACCCAGAAAGGCCTCTGTTTTGGTACAACACACGTTTAGTCCCTCATCTTTCTGTTCTGTTCAATTGAATATCCAATTCTTTTCTGTTTGACAAATCAACCACTGACAGTATTGTTTTATGTTTTTGTTTTCTTTTTGGTTGTTGGTTTTATTACTTCGAGAATCATGAATTAGTTAGTGATCAACGTTACATAAAATTGCATGTTTAGGCGAGGTCAGATCTTATTTTATTTTATTTATTTATTTCCTTATATTTAATTTTTCATAGCTAGCATAAGTCTAAAGTTCATTCACATAATATATCCAAAAAATCTCATTTAGTAAAAAATCAATTCCGTGTGGGTTTAATAAACCCTAAAGATGTAAATTTTAAGGTCCACATTCGGCTAATCTGGTAAAATCCATGGTTTGGACAATTATTTAAAAACCATTTCAAAACAATAAAGAAAGTAAAGAGAAAATAATTTTTAAAATCCATATCCGGGTGGTCTGATAGGATCCATAGTTTGGAAATATCAAAATTTCATAAAACCAAATAAAAAATTGAATAGGAAAGTTTAAAAGTCCATATCCGGGTGGTTCGGTTAGAATCCATGGTTTGGATATTAACTGAAATTATTTAAAGCAAGCAAAACAAAATTAAAATCGAACTAGGGTATCAATTTTGGGCGCTAGAATAAAGTCATTTTAGCGTAACCGTACTCCCGAACCCCTTGAACTATCGTAGACCATTTTTAGGTGTCCAATCGACCTAGGTGAAACCGATTGGTGGCGACTCCAAAAAATACGTTGCTACAGATGTCAATCATTCAACTAAGCCTATCAACAACCTTTGTTTTTAACACTCATCTTATGCTTAAGTATAACAAAAGAAATGCATAGTACTTAGCATAATGAGAATCATATGAGGACTATAACAAAAGTAGGCCTTGGATTTTTTTTATCTAACAGAAGATGAGGGAAAACAATTATTGGATCCAATAAATCTTGCTTGGATAGAGTGTGGATTTTGAGAAATGGAAAATATGAGAGTGTCATACGCAGGATAATGGTGAACGACAAATAATGTGTTAAATACCATTACTGTTAAATATATCACACCCTGTATTTTTAAGGTATACCGCACGGTATACCACGTCGCATACTATTACCGTCTGCGCAAAAGAAATAAATGTTATAATATTATTTTAAGATGAAATAAATTAAATAAAAATTTCTTTTACACATTTTTATATGTATTCTAATTTTTCTCATTATAATTTCTCAAATATAAATAAAATATATATGATAGTAAAATAAATATTACCTGGAAAAAAACTAATTTATTGATACAAGATAAAAAAACAATACTTTAATAATAATAATAATAATTAATTAATACAAAATTTCCAAAATTAAAAAAAAAAATCAAAATTAAATAAAAGTAAAAAAATGTTAAAAAAATTAAAATTTTTACTATTTTAATATTTATGTATGATTTGGTGTAAAAAGATAAAAAAATATCTTACACATATCTATAAAAAATAAAATACCACAGTATGTATCTTACTGTATTTTACAGTATACAATAATATTTTGACAAAAAATATATAAAAAATTACTGATATATAAAATATCATAAAATAATAATAAAATGTAAAAATATTTATATCATATACCGATATATTGCAGTATTTAATTTCATGAATATAAATAAGGACACCTTTATAAGCTACTGAAAATGGACTAAGGCTTGACACTGTTGTTTTAGCGATGCCGGAATTTGTAGATGCTCAGAAGAATCTATTGGCTTACATAGGGATGAAGTATAGGGATGTTGTCAAAATTCAACAAAGCAACCAGTTTGACAACCTTGCTTGGATAGAGTGCAGATATCGTTTGTGAATTAGTCCACTTCCGTCCAGTGTCTGCTAACGTAATGGAACTAAATAACGCAGTACATCGTAATACACCATGCGATATATTACTTATCATTGATAAGTAGTATATGGTATAAATATTTTTATATTTTATTATTTTTTTTACATAAAATATCTTATAGTATATCATAGTATTTTATAGTATTTCATATATATGTAACTTTTTATATACATTTTGTAAAAAAAAAAAACTGTAGTATACTACAAATATCATGATGTATGTTATGCGGCATTCTATTTTTTGAGGACATGTGTAAAAGATTTTTTTTGTCATTTTATATTAAAATATCATACATAAATATATAAAATACTAAAATATAATTAATACACATATTTTAACATAAATATTTACTTTTATTTTTTGGTTGCTTTTTCTTTTTCTTTTTTGCTTTTTTTTTAGTATTAGAAAATGTATTGTTATTATTAAAGTATTATTTTTTTCTCTTGTATCAATAAATTAATTTTTTTTGCTGAGTAATATTTATTTTGCTCTATATATAACATTTTTTTATGTTTTTTTTTATATAAAAAATATCTTCTATCATATATATTTTATTTATATTTGACAAATTATGATTAGAAAAATTAGAATATATATAAAAATGTGTCAAAAAAAATTATTTAATTTAATTTATTTTAAAATAATATTCTTACATTTATTTTTTTGTGAAAATGATAACGATATGCAATACAAGATACCATATGGTATATCTTAAAAATATAAGGTGCGGTATGCCTAACGGTAACAGTATTTAACACATTGGATAAAGCGATTTTATAAGAGTTCAATTAAATTAAATTTGTTGCAACAGTGCTTTATCCACTGAATTTGGCTTTTTTCGTCAATTAATTTATATTTTAAAATTTTCAGAAATAAAAAAGTTTGCATTATTACTCATCATTTATCTTATATGAAGACACGATACAATTAGAATATTACTATATTGGTCTTTAATTATTTGCTCCATCTTAGTTTTTTTTATATAAGTTTGACTTATTTTTTTATATTATTATTTGTTATAAAAATTTAAAAATTATATTTAAAAACTAGAACACTTATGTGTTTTAAATACAATTTTTTTGAAAATCTTTTATCAAGTAACGTAATAAAGTTTAGTCAATTTAAGTTAAAAAAACTTAAATGAAATAAAGAACTTTGAAGGGATAGAATATTAAATTTCATGAAAAATCAAAAGCATCAACACTTTGCGAGATGGGAGTATTTGGCATTTGAATTTTAGAAGCATAACAACTCTCTAAAATAACATCCGAATTTCATTGCATTGCCGTAAGAAAACAAAAGAGCTTATCCGTTTTAACAGAAATTTATGTTCAAGATTCCAAGACAGAACAACCGACATGTAGCCCTCACCTGGCAGATAGATCTAAACATGGCATTAGGAAAGATAAGAAAACAACAAAAAGAACAACGCTAACTACAAAAATCATTTGCATAAAATTACGCTTTACCTCATTTTAATTTAAATATTTACGCTTTACCTTTCATAATTTATATTCAGATAAATAAAAAAATTGATAGCTTAAAATGTTCACTAATTATTAAAATTATTATTAGATAAGTTAAATTATTTAGCTTCCGTATTATACTACTAAAAGAGTTAAACTAATTGAGCGACCTGCATCATACTACTAAAAGAAATTGGTCGAAGATAAAATGCCTTTTTTTGGTTATTTACATATTTTTTACGCAGAACCAATTTTATTTAAAAATTAATATTATGTAGATGTAATAATCTATTTAAAAGTAAATTTTTATGTTGTTATTAAATTTATATAATTTTTCTATTTTTAGGTATTAAAAATAAAAATTTATAAAAATTTATTAAGATAATAAAAATTATATTTTTAATGAATTATTATACCTACATAATATTTACTTTCAAATGAAATTAATTTTAAATTAAAAAATATAAATTTTAAAATAAATTATTTTAAATTAAATTGATTTAAATTAAAATGAATCGCTCAAAATGTGTGTTTTTTTTTAAGAAATGGTTTGCAATTCCACCGAACCAAAATGGGTTTTTTGTAATTAGACCAAAAGAAAACGAGCTTATTCCTATACTCCGCGATAAAAGAGGCAATTATGGAAGTGCAGGCGTCTCGATCTCATCGGTCTGTATTGCTTTTCTAGAGGAGCTGTTCGAGTTTCTCATGGCAGCGCCGGCGCCTCAAACTCGTCAATGGATTATCACAAGCACAAAAGGGCTAGCTGAATCTCCGGGCCTGACTTCCATCCCTCCCAATTATATCTTCTCCACCCATCCCCAAGCTGACCTACCTGTTTCTAGCTCTGATGATGGCGCCTCTCTGTCCGTCCCTACCGTTGACTTCTCCTTCCTTACTTCTACCAATCACGACCAACGCTCCAGAGCAGTCCGAGAACTCGGCAAGGCCTGTGAGGAATGGGGTTTCTTCATGGTAAATTAATTAATTTTCATGTGTGTTTCGTGTAAAATGTTTGATTTCTTTGGTTCATATTTGATATATAGAGCTTGGGAGAAGCAGGTGGTGAACCATGGAGTTCCGGAGAGCGACATGAGGAAAATGATCGAGGCGTGTGAAGGGTTCTTCGACCTGACCGATGATGAGAAGAAAGAATTCCAAGGCAAGCATGTGCTGGACCCGATAAGGTGCGGTAGCAGCTTCAATGTTAAGGTGGACAAAGTTCTCTACTGGCGAGACTTCCTCAAGGTCTTCGTACACCCTGTTTTCCACTCACCCAACAAGCCTCCCTCTTTCAGGTCCACAATCCAATCTTTCCCACCAGGCCGAGCCCTTCAATAATTTTCGCTAACTTAAAATTTAACATGCTCGGTGCTGATACATAATAATTGGCTTGCTTTGTGGCTGTGCCTCGTCTGTTGGGGCCGGAGCAGCGAGACTTTGTTAAACTACAGTGGAAGAGTGAGGGGAGTGGCAAGGGCATTGGTGAGAGGAGTAGCAGAGAGCTTGGGGTTGGAAGTGAATCACGTGGAAAAAGAGTTGGGATTGGAGAGCGGGCTTCAACATGTGGCCGCCAACTATTATCCGCCATGCCCGCAGCCAGAGCTGGCCATAGGTTTGCCTCCACACTCGGACCACGGCCTCCTCACACTACTTATCCAGAATCAAATTGGGGGGCTTCAGGTTCAGCATAAGGGGAAATGGGCCAACGTGAACCCTCTTCCCAACTCTTTTCTAGTCAACACCGGTGATCACATGGAGGTACCATACAATGCAATTAAGCAGCCTAGCTTCAATTCTTGTAGACGTTGGTCCATGCATCAATATTCACGATCACTTACTTACTGGGATAGCTAGCTAGTGTATATTATGTATTTCTCGTGTGGTCACATCTTAGTGTGTTTTGGGCAGATAATGAGTAATGGGAAGTACAAGAGGGCAATACATCGAGCTGTGGTTAACAATCGGGCGACTAGGATATCCATAGCGACCGTGCTTGGGCCGGCCCTAGATACGATCGTTAGGCCTCTGCCGGAGTTGGTGACGAGAGAGGGTGACTCACCGGCGTACAGGGGAATGAAATATGCCGATTACTTGCAAGGGCAGCAAAGCACTAGTCTTGGTGGCAAATCTTATTTGGAGCATACAAGAGTACTGAGCAATCAAAGTTCCTAATGTTCATAGCTGTAACTAGTAATGGCCAGGTGGAAATAAACATTAATGTTCACACATAAGTTCCCCCAGTCCCCTTTCCTTGTGCAATATTCATGTTCACAGTAATGTGCCACGTTTAGCTTACAATTTACGGAATACATATAGTATTTAATAACGTTTTATCATAATAATAATCATCTCATCTAAATATGTTTACGGGTCAATTATAATAATACTTTTTCTCTTGGATGGAGTCTAGCATCATACGCTTAATTAACCACGCACTTTCAATTCAACACGTTCCAACCAACGCTTCAATGTTTACAGGTCGGGAAAATTACCAAATTTGTCACTAGTTTAGCTCCTGGATCAAAATTTTCACTATTTCTTTACCAATTTGTCACTAATTTATAGTTTTGCACAAAACATGCCACACTGCCCGTTAAATAACCCCAAAAAAGCAAAAAAAACAAAAAACAAATTATAGGTTTTGAAATTTTCAACTAATAATGTAACTTTTAACAAACTAATTTATCCTTTTCATTTTTTGTGCATCTATTGAAAAAAAAAGGTAAAATACAACATTATGAACAAATATTTTTAAAAAAAGAAAAAAATACATGAAAAAGCCACTTATTTTTGTTCAGTACTATAAATTTTAAAGAAGTACTGCTATAGAATGGTAAGGAACTCTCCAAACCTCTAAATTCTATAGTTTGCTTGCAGATCATTTAATACTTCATTTTTTTCTATTTTATGTTGAGTGTTGCTGTAAATCTGTCGATTTTATTTCCATGTTTCAATATATATAGTAAAATTTAAAAGTAAAAAAACTCTATAAAAATAACATGTTTTCAGTTTTTAAATATATTTTAAAAATGCTCAAAATAAGGTTTTCATACTTCCATTTTAAAAAAAAATCTTGGGTTTTTCATAAAGTATATTTTAAATATTCTAATTGGTAAATGAAAACAAAACGATACACAAAGTTTCTAAAATTTATTAAATGTTTTGTTATAACCCTATAATTTCAGAACCTTCTACATTTTTTTCTTTTTCGCTTGTTTTTTAATGATTGTTGGCATATTCAGTCCCAAACTATAATATTATTGACATATCTAGGACCAAACTATGACATGTCATATTGGTACCAACTAAAACTTTAATGAGAAATTTGGTCTAGAAGCCAAACTTTAGTGACACATTTGGTACTTGCCCCTTACAGGTTTGATCCTTGAAAAAGAAGAAGCTTTCCAATTTTCGCCCAACAACTGAAAGACTTGGTTATGAGCTGGGACATGGTACAGTAGTAAGACCGAGGACAAGGAGGTAGACGTCACTCTTTAGTTTCGATCCGAGTGCAAAACTCCAGGCCCGGAGTCCCATTTCTTAGCGAAAGTTTTGTAGCGAGCTCAACAATGGCGTCCCGCTCGCTCTTCATCGCCCTTAGACGGTAAATGTTGCTCCATTTATTCTCTTGACCGTGGAAAACGTTTTTGTAAATCATAACCAAATTGGTAATTGTTCTTAAGCTAACTGTGATTTTGGGTCTTCCATCATTTTCAACAAACGTAGGCGAAGCGGCAATTACAATCTGTCCAGACTGGTATCTTCCGGAGCAGCAAGCAGTGAATACGCTGAAGAATCTCCGCAAAACCAGGAACGCGACGATCTGAAGAGCCGAATTTTCCGGCTGAGGTTGCCCAAGAGGAGCGCGATCAATGTTATTCAAAGGTGGGTCAGTGAGGGCAATCAGGTCTCCATTTCTGAGCTTCGTCAAATATCCAAGGACCTCAGAAAATCCCAGCGATACAAGCACGCCCTCGAGGTTTGTCACCCTTTTCTTGCAAAGAAGCTCTTAGTGGTGTCTTTCTTTATTTACGATAATTTCTGAGTTGGTTTCTGATGGTCTCTTGCTGATAGGGTTCAAAATCTTAGCCTGCTAGAGAAGGCAAGCTATGTTTGATTTTGCAAGATAGATAATGCTGTTGCCAAGTTACTCTCTCTCTCTCTCTCATTTCTTTTTTTTTTTGGTAATCGATGTGAAGCTACTTGAATCATGCACATATTGAAATGAGATTTGCTGACCCGTTGATGCTTCATAGGGGTGACTGCTGAAATTGGTGAATTCCTTTTGATGTTTTATGGCTTTGGCATGTTAAAATGATAATCAGGGAAATGCTTGTTGTTAGTTGTAGCACTCATCCTGAAGAATAGCTTATATGTGGATCAAGTTTGCGTCCTGCCTATTGCGAATTTGGGTGAGAGTTTCTTGAAGGAGTGCATGAGGCGTAAAATGGCTGGCCCTGGCCCCTTTAGGGAGCTGCGGTGAGCTATTTGTCTCAATCACACCCTAATTTTAGTTGGGCAAAAGCACCTGGGAAGGCAGGAGTTTATGGGAATGAGAATACATGGCTTTCACTTAACATTTCCATCTTCTGTACCAAAGGACTTGTACAACTGCCATTCATGGCATTCTTCTCTTGCTGCAATTTCTGCATGAGTAAATTTCCAAATTTCTTTTTTTTTATGTGCGTTTTAAAGTTTAGTATTTTAAAACCCTCACTCTTACTAATCAAGTTTGTAGATATCAGAATGGATGGTTTCCCATGAGGAGTTCAAGGTATCAGATTCTGATTATGCTATACGAATTGACCTGATGAACAAAGTATTTGGTGTTGATGCTGCTGCAAGATACTTTGAAGGGTTGCCTAATAGCGCAAAGACTAGTGAAACTTACACGGCTCTCCTCCACTCTTTTGCTGGGGCGAAGTTAACTGAAAAAGCAGAGGAACTTTATGAGAGAATAAAGGGATCCAACCTCGCATTCACTGCAGTCACATACAATGAGATGATGACGCTCTACATGTCAGTTGGGCAAGTAGAGAAAGTTCCTTTGGTTGTTGAAGAATTGAAGAGGCATGATGTTAACCCAGACATATTCACCTACAATCTGTGGATAAGTTCATGTGCTTCAGTTCTGAACATTGATAAAGTCAGAAGGATTCTGGATGAAATGAACCACCATTCTGGTTTGGATGATTGTTGGACAACGTACATTAACCTGGTAAGGATATACATCGAGGGCAATCGTCTTGCAAATGCAGAGTCCAACTCTCCTGTTGAAGCAGAGAAAGGTATTACACAAAGAGAATGGATAACATATGACTTCCTTGTTATTCTCTATGCGGGTTTGGGCAACAAAGACAAAATAGATCAGATATGGAAATCACTAAGAATGACAAAACAGAAGATGACAAGCAGGAATTTCTTGTGCATCCTTTCCTCCTACCTGATTCTTGGGCACTTAAATGAAGTAGGAGAAATCATTGATCAGTGGAAGCAATCCAGCATGACAGAATTTGATCTGTCCGCTTGTAGAAGGCTTTTGACAGCATTTGCTGATTTAGGATTAAGCAAGAAGGCCAGTGATTTTGAGAAGCTGTTGGTTGAGAGAAATTGCAGCCTCACAGCTCAGAGTTGAGGATTTAGCGCAGTAAAAGGTCCGGAGGGCCCATCGGTGAGGGCTGCTGATTTTAGGGAGCACAATAAGCAGGTTGGAATACTTGAAGTTGCAAAATGAGCCTTAAGACCAGCTGTTTTGTATAAGTGTAGACTTACTTCGGTGTTGTCTTGGTCCGTTTCTAGCATAAGCACTTGCGTCATATTTGGTTTTGTCCCACGACCAAAATCCAAATGGATCGATGGCGTTGTAAAATTCTCGCCGTAGCTACGCTACATCTGATGGCATGGAATGGATGCAGAGAGAAAGCCGACCTAAATTATCTTCTGATGGTATGGCATGAAAAATTGTAGTTTTTGACTTTTAGTACTGAGGATTTTTTGCCTTCCATGGCGTCTCAGGAGAATTCAATGCTTGATTCACTACTATGTCTACTTAATAAAAATGTCTCGAACACCATGCCTTATTTAATTAGTTTTCACTTATGTAGTTGTTGACCCGTGATTTAGTTATGGATGAATTTCAGTGAAAAAATTTTCTTATCATGTCAGCCTATACCTATTCAGGTGAAACGTTTTCTCTCTGCGCAGCCCAGGGATATTTTTTTTCTTTTTCTTTTTTCCAAAAAAACAAGAGAGAAACAACCTATTGTATTTCAGAGTAACAAAACATAACCGAATTGTACGTTTTCCTCATCTCTGACACTAAAAAGCACATGTGGACATGGTTATCCATTTCCACGGCTCTTGTCTTGGGCCATCTCTTATGCTTACACTATTACAGGGGGCTAAAAGTAAAAGTGAACAAAAACCAGGTACTGATTTCACCTTGTGGCTGAGACCTCTCTCTCAATAATCTAATCTTAGAATAAATGATATCAGGATCAAGCATTTGTCATATTATCTTCCAACTTTACCAGGCCCCGATACGTGTTGGGAGTATTACTAAACCACCACTCATAACATACATTACATGCAAGTGGTCCGAGCAAGACTTAAATTTTAGTGAACACCATAACAAAAAGGCCAAAATGTGCATTTGGCCCCTTAACTTGGCCAACTCTAACGAGTTACCCCTTTATGTTTCACTCAGTGTGAGTTAGTCCCTCAACTTTACAAAATTTAGCGAGTTCGTCCAAATTGGATGGAAAGGTAAATTGAGTTAGATTTGTTGCTGATGTGGTGTGGAGCTGTGTTGAGCTAGTATTGCCATGTCAGTGCTTTTTTCCACGTCAACCCATCTCCTTTCTCTTGCTGTTCGTTTGTTCCGGGGAAGCTCATCGTCTCAATGACCGAGGCTTCTTCACGGTCGGATCCTTCCCAGGGGGCCACTCTTCGCCTCCATCTCCTTCAGCTTTCCTGTCGACGAGGCAGTAGTTTCTTCACATCATCCTCACCGTTGAATCGATCATCACCGCAGTGGTTTCTTTGCATCGGTCATCGCCGAATCAACAGCCCTCTCCAATGAATCGACGAATCAACAAATCACATAATCAATGAATCGATGCATCGACGAATAAACTGATCTCGCTCGCCGAAACCTACCAAATCCAACTGTCGAATCCCGTTGGAAGAGCCAATCGGCCGCTTGCCTTCATGAATCGACGCCGCTAAATCGACAGAGCCTTCAAATAGATCGTCAATGAGTCGACGCATCGATGAATTGACTGATCCTACTCGCCGAATCCCACCGAATCCAACTGTCGAATCCTACCGGAAAACCTGCTTCGCCGCCTGCCTTCATCTTACAGTCGCGAAAATCGCCGCCCGAACACACCCAGGTTTGTTCGTTTTAATTTTTAATTCATCTGCTTGCCTAACAGACGGTGTTTTCCCAGCTGGCCGCTTTTCATTAGCAGATGGACTAAACCGTTAAGTTTAGCAAACTTTATAGACTAAAACGCTAAATCTGCAAAGTTAAAGGGCTAGCTCACACTAAGTTAAACAAAAAGGACTAACTCGCTCGAGTTTGTCAAGTTGAAGGACCATATGCGCATTTTGGCCTAATAAAAATGCTTCTGAATTCTGACACGACCTGACATCTTTAATTTTATATATTAAGGGAAAGACAAATGTCACTGTATTGGAGCGGAGTTGTATTATACATGAAGAAAGCATTCGTCACATGGAATTGGTAGCTCATGGCTCCAATTATTGGTACCAGGCAGTAGACGCACGCACACTTACAGCTGACAGACTGAACTCAATCTGATACTCTGATGCTTCAGACACATAAACCCCAACCTTTTACACCACATCAGTATAATACTGTTACCCTTATTCTAGACACAAGTTTGGCCGTCCGGACCAACCCAACCCTTTATCTTTAAACTCACTTTATATATAGACCTTCAAACACACACAAATCCAAATGGAAAAACGAAAAGAGAGAGACAGCGACGGTGGAGAGTGGGACCTGACTCACTCAACGCGCATGCACTAAGCCCGCATATCTGGCTCTCTACACTTCTAGGGAAGAGGGGCCTCATCTTGCACCACCACAAGCGCCAGCATCACCAATCCTCACCATGCGCAATACCCCTTTTTAAGACTTTCCCTGATAAAATGTCACAAAGAGCCTAGGACATAATCATTTCTGGTCAACAAACACCACCCAGGTTTCCTTCACTGCCTCTCAGAATGATACCTGACTCATTTCCATCAACTCAGGTTCATACCCTTTAGTTGGCCACTTATGTACAGAATACAGTACAGCGCTCTTGAGGCTGAGCAAGTAAAAGATGGCAACCGAGGACCCCACATGCCACAAAAGCCATCCTAGTGATTTGATTTCAAGTTCATGAATGAACCTGGCATACTGGGACTTGGGAGTGTGAGTGCCATCTCTAAGGGGTAAACTCCTAAAGAGTTTGCTTCCACCTTCAGAGATTTTAAGTATTTAATGGACTCATCTAGTACCAGGAATGGGTCCTTTCCCTTAGCACCAGGCACAATGCTCTCAAGGACTCCTAGCATCTTGCGAATGTTAACTGTCTTCTGATGCTTTTTACCTGACATGTTACCCATCTCTTCTCGTTGAATCCGCCTACTTGTGTGACTTTCAGCATCAATGTCATGCTTGCGATGGCACTTTAAATTATCTGAATTCACACTGTCCTTCAGCAGCGGTTTCGTGTACCCACCATTCAATTGCTTCTGCCTTTTGTTCGGCTGATCCATGGAAGCAACTCCTTCCATTATTCCCTCAAACTGTTCAACCTCCTCATAGTTCCCTTCAAGTATTGCAGGAGAGTGACCGGTGCTTATTATGTCATCATCCTCATCACAGCTATCATCATCTGCTTCATCCGAATAAAGCAAGGCATCTAACTCTTCAGTGTCCTCATGTGTCCTGCTCTCTTCAACATTTATCTGTCTCTCATTCCGTTCTTCAGGTATTGAGGATTGTTCTACAGCAAGCAAGCCCTCTCTGCCGGCTTGCTTTTCAAGCAAATCAAGATCACAAGCTTGTTTTGCAGAGACAGCAGTTCCATAGTGAGCAGAGGTACAGATGGCATGACAAATAAGCTGTGTCTGGCTACCTGGTTTGTCAAAAACCAAAAATGCTTTGGGCAGAGACTCGAAAAATGTATCCTTCACAATCTTACCAGTGGCCCCCTGCGGAAATCCAGTTTGCTTTCCCCACTGATGTAGTTTGGTAGAGGGAGCAAAAGTTGGGAAAGATGGGAATGAATTATGAATCATCCCTTGATACTCAAATCCTTGGTCCATCTTCCAACTGGGGATCTCAGGTGCAGGCATAAGAGGATTAAGAGGAACCATGTGACTCTCGGGGTTTACATCAGGATTTGTAAACCCTGAAACTGGTGACCTTGCAGAAATCATATTGGTACTCAGGTTTACAGATGCAGAAAAACATTCTGGTTGCCTCTGTTCTAGTGATGTTCCCATGCAATTAGGTTTGGGAAAAGGCCAAGCAGAATGCTGCTGAAAAGTCTGAGAATTGTTGGCCTCAATCATCCAACTAACTGTGGTCTGTGGCTACCTGCTAACAAGAAAGCGAACAACGATTATAAAGACATTAAAGAAATCAAATTCTAAATTTAAGTAAAAGGAACAAAAGAACTCACACGAGGAAATGGGCAAAGCTTGAAACTGAATTCGGATTTAATTACTTGATGCTTCTTGGAACAGGAAAGGGGAAAAGAAAACTCCTTAATAGATGCAGTAAAATGCAAAATCTAGTATCAATCTACGTGACAGGTTTAAGCAACTGTCGGAAGTATTCAGCCTGGAAAAAGCAATGAAGAAAATGATATTAGTGAAAACATCAACACATAGAGATGAAACAAACAGCTGATTTCAGCAATCGCTAAAGGAAAGGGAAAAGTGACTAACCTGGCAATTCTCCATGGGTTGAAAGCATGCAATGACTCTAACTATAATTGTAGATTTTCCAGCCACACCATTCTCATATTTAAATGCTCGAAATCTTGTCCGACTTGCTGCTTGGCACACCATAACTTCTTACCACCCTAATATTTCTAGTAGCCTCAACTGCTTTGGGGCAGCAATCCAAAACGGAGATGGAGATGCAAATATAGAACCCACCAAAGATGGAAAACAGAATTCAGGCCTGGCTTTCGGGAAAGAAGATAATTATCTCTGCTAGTGGTATTTAGCTCTCAGTCTCTAACTAGTACGATAGTTGTCACCATAAAACATGAAGACACCAGTAGATCCCATTGAACAATTGAGGAGAATCAGAATGCAAATAGAAGTAAGAAAATCAATCAAAGGTTCGGTGAAAGAAGAAATGGTTTACAAGATAACCCTGCAATATAGATTCAAGCGCACAACTTCGCGGAACGCATCAACTGAGAAGGATAACAAAAGCATGCTGTTGCTATGTAACACCCGCACTAAAATCTCCCAGACTGATGAATGTTTGTTTCTGGTCCGAGTTTTTTTTCCTGAAAAGGTCGTCGAATAAATCAAGATGAGCAGACTAGAAAATTTCATGTCAGAAATGCACAAGTGACAACTTAACTAGGCCAAGAACTAGATGGTTAGCTTCAGCCAACATCATCAAAATTTTCCTAACATCAGAGAACTGGAAACTGTATAGATTCAAGAAGCTTGCCACTTTTGCTTGAATTGTTGAAATAGGAAACAGAAGCCCACAAGGGGAAATAACTTTGAAAAACCAAAATCATTCACATGATTCTTACGAGCAAAAACACAGAGGAGCGTGTTATTTTTCTAGATTTTCTTTCGCAGGAGGTATCTATCTTCAACCATGTTTTCAACACAGGTGTATCAACGATGAAAAAACACACGTCAATCTACTGCAGCGGAAAACATGAAAGCAACTTTCCCAGCTACCCAGGAAAAAAAAAAGAAAGAAAAGGATTGCATATCCATAAAAGTCCAGAAGCCCAGAATTTCATGCAAGATCATCGGCTAGAGATGAAGGAAGAAAAATTGAAAAAAAAAAAGATCAACAACTTACGGTGAGGGACAGGATTATAGCGATTGGATCCAAGGAAGCAAGAGCGTAATATGCTATGGAGGAATATTGCACCCGGAAAAAAAAAATGGAGAGAGAATGAGAGAGAGCAACAGGGGAACGGACGAGGTACTTGTCAAGGAGTGAGGCTGGTGTGAAATGCAGCAAGATATATAGGCGTTCAGGTGATCGTTTTGCCCTCTGTCTCCGCTCCGCAATTATTATTGCTTTAAGTATAAAAAACAAAATTAACAAAATAACTATTTTTTTCCGGTAAAAAAGGAAAAATAAATAGAACAATAGTACTGTGTCAGAAACTGTACAGCATGACCCCCCCCCTTTTTTTTTTCTTTTTTCTCTTTTCGTCTTTCAAAGAATCGAGAAAGGGCGAAAATTGAAACATTCAGGTTATTTTTCAAATGAAACTATTTTTTATTTTTTATTTATTCTTTTTTGCTCATATAAGGATGGCAAAGGAGAGTGGAAAATCTAATTAAAATGTAATAACATGACATGTCATAGGTATACTTTTTTTTTTCCGGCATCTAACCTTGTTCGTTAATTTTTACATAACTTAATTACGTTTTTTATGTTTATAAAGATGAAAAGCTATTTTATCAATCCTCAATTTTTTATTGTGGCAGTAGAAAGCCTAAAATACACTCTCCCTATCTCTCTATCTGTGTGTGCGGTTCTACCAGACTATACATGTTTTGCTTCCAACTTTGATTTTTTTTTTTTTATATTCTGAAGCATATATAAGATGCATAGAATATTAGAGATGTAAAAGAAAACTAGAGAAAATCTATTTATTTCTTGAAACCTAGAGAACATCAAGCTATGAATTGGTAGAAAGTAGTGCACAATGCACCTGGTACAACTGAGTTGCATGTTGTGGACTCTTCCAACTTTGTTGAAGATTACATATTAAATCTTACTTCATTTGGCATACTACCATATTATGTAGTTGGCTAAGATTGGAATCGTGACTTGTGCAAGAAATTACTTCTCTTTGCAACCAATGAGTGAGTTTATGATGGATAGGTAGGCCGGTAGGGTGTAAGGTAAATTAGGTTGTATAATATATATGTTGTATATTTTTTTTCTTGTAATAACATTCTAAGTACGATAAAAAATTGTTGAAAATTACATGTTTGATACGACAATGCATAGAGAAACCTACAAGTAAGGCCAAGGTTCAAGTAGTAACGTCGCATTCTAAATAAAATTGAGTCAAAATACAACAAAAAGTCAAATGTATCAAAATTTATGGGACGGAGGGAGTATTTAATTCTGTGTACAAAAAAAAATTAAAAAAAAACCTCAAAGTTTGAAAAGGTCACGAGATTGCCCTTTCAAGATTTTTTACTAATTCCCAAATTTACTGTTATATTCATTTTGGGATTAAATAATGTATTATTTAATACACTTTATTTTACTGATTAATCATAACTCAACTACTTTACACTTTAATAAACCCAAAAATAAATTAAATATTATTTTAAAATATTTAACATTTTGTATTGGTTTTTCCTTTATTGGGGGGCTAGGTATCAGAAAAAATTCATTAAAAGTTAATTACTTATTGAAAACGGAAAAAATGTTCAATTATTAGGTGAATAGGATAGTAGGTTTCACTTGATAATGTTTGTAGCCAAAAATTCGAAAAATAAAAATAATGCATTATTTAGTTTTGGAGCGCTCTTTTATGTTTTGCGAAAATTACAAAACCCCCTGTGGTTTGGTTTAACTTACACTCTGCCCTTTCTATTTTCAAAAACCTACATTTTACCTCTTGTTTGTTTTATAGTGTCTAAAAATATTTCTGAAATCTTAATTTAAACTATCTGATAATAATATTACAGTAATTTTAAGATTTTTGATATTTTTTTTTATAGCCAACTAACCTTTAAAAAATATTGATATGTATTTATAAGAAGAAAAATACATTTACAGAAATGAAAAAAATAATAATTTAAAATGTATATTAACTATAAAAAATATTAAAGAGATTGAAATTACTCAAAGATGACTACCGTATAATTTAAATACAATTACAGAAGTTATTATTAGACAATGTAAAAAATATAAAGGAGAAAGTGCAGATTTCTAAAAATAAAAGGGACAAACTGTAAGTTATGACATATCTCGGTGGTGTAATTATAAGTTTCTTTTATGTTTTTCCCTTTAAGGACGATGAACAACATAATTACTTATTAATTTTATTAAAAAGTATGTTATTTTGAAAATACGTACTACTTTTGCGAAACAACATGATTTTTTAGGTTTAACAGTTAAAATAGATCAGGAGTGAAACAAAAAATGAAAACCCCAAATTCCAGTTTTCATGTAGAAGATGAGTTTTTTTTTTTTTTAATGTATGTAGAAGATGAGTTTTGTATCAACATCGCTGTCTTATTAAGTGATCGTGTGATATATTCTCATACATGATATACCACGATTTGTTCGAATGTATAGGGCATAATTAACCGAATTATAATTAAATTGTTTTTGAATTTAATTCCCATCGTTATGGACATATAATAATATGATAATAATTCATTAGAACTCATCAGTACTACGAGGTATATATTTATTAGTACAAAATTCATTTTACGTACAGAATGTGCCATAAACCTTAAGATACTATAT
Source organism: Aquilaria sinensis (assembly GCA_005392925.1). Taxonomy (NCBI): domain Eukaryota; kingdom Viridiplantae; phylum Streptophyta; class Magnoliopsida; order Malvales; family Thymelaeaceae; genus Aquilaria; species Aquilaria sinensis. The sequence goes on from SMDT01002147.1 coordinate 210,526, forward strand.
CGTCTTTTTATTTTTTTCCTGCGCTTTGGTTTGGTCACGGGAAAGCATTGGAATGCCGCTATGAGTTAATTGGAATGCCGCTATGAGTGGTGGTAAATCTGGGAATGTGGATGAAGAGGCATAAGCATGTGGCATTTACTCATTAAAAGGTAATAAACCTACTCATTAGTGGCTCCTAATTGGTGAGTTAATCTAAAGCCAGTCCACTGGAGGTTCACGAGCCACAATTAAGTTCAATCCACGCCCGCCCGGCTCCATCTATTTATTCCTCGAGGACAATCGAGTGGTCTCTTTTATTTTCACACCACCGACAATTATAATGCTAATAATTTCTCACCTTCACCCATAACAAGGCTGTACAACAGTCACCAACTGCGTCAACTATTCCTTAGTGTATACTTTTATTATGAACAAAATTAACATAAAATGCCCTATAGTTTTAACTTATATTACGTTCATCTAAAATCAATATTATTTGAAAACTAATAATATGTAGATATAATTATTTACTGAATAATATTTTTTCATAATCTAATTGAATTTTTATGACCTTTCTACTTACTCATCCTAAAAAAATAAAAATTCAATTACAATATAAAAAATATTATTCAATGAGTTATTAAACTATATAGTCATATTAGTTTTTAAATGATATAAGTTCAAGACAAAAAAAATTTGGAATAATCTAACTTAAAATGAATTAATTGTAAGTTTCCAACAACACTGCAATGATAGGGAATCAACATCATAAAAATTCCTATGACTTTTTTTTGCACATTTGCGATTGACTGATTTCCTCCCCCAAATTATAGTCAATTTTTTTTTTTTAAGTTGATGTAGCCCAAAAACACATTATTTTGCGGATTGATGCACAGGTTAAATTTAACCCGGTTTACTCTTGGATGAGAATGGTCGTACAAGTTGGCGTTACTATGTCATATACCACTGGTTGTCGATGAGATTGAAGCTAAAAGGTTGGGAAGTAATCTAATGCGATTGAAGGGGGCGGGGTTGGGAAAAGGGCAGTAAGATGAGACGGACACAACCTTTCCACCTCTAAAACCTCTTCTTTGTTGTTGCCACTGCCCTTCAATATGATTCATGTCTCTTTTTCATCATCTCTACTGAGGTGGGGAAAAGGCGGTGCCTGAATACAACATCATGGCAATTACAATTAGTATCAGCCTCATTGTAGTGGTACCATGGGCCTAGCACTTAAGTGCCTCAATGGTGCCTTGCTCCGTGTCAGCCATAAACTTCTTGCATCCATCTATTGCATTCACACGATAGCTGCCACATGGTTCTTTTGCCACTCAAGTAAATGACGATGGTAGCTGCCTTATTTGGCACCATGGTTAAAGTGCGATAAATGATGAGAATTACCATTACTATGGTTGACGGTAGCCAGACGAAGAGCAATGAAGTTGGGCGCCGACAGGCAATGCAAAGGTTGAGTTAGGACAGTAAAATATGAGTAAGTTCAAGCTGGCAATAGATGATGAGAATTATCATTACCACTATGTTTTTGAAAAATAAAATGTAATTTATAGTTATTTATTAGGAAAAATTCCCCCATCACCTATCATGCGTAACAGAACAACAAAGATAATCAAATAAGCATATACAAATTTAACATGATTTGGCTCTTAACTAGCCTACATTCATAGATGTGAGAAATCTAATCAAACAAAATATAGAGATTATAGAAGAGGTATGTTCTTAATACTCATGCTGACTTATAAATCTCATACATACTATTAATAACCCTAATATCATGCTCCCTCATACAATTATAAAATATGAGAATTATAAAAGATTTCTCATCATAGCCTCCTTTGGCCTCTAGACATCTCATCCCTCCTAAAACCTTTACATCCTGGCTTTTCATCACATTGGTTTTTCTTTCATACTAAAAACTCTAACAAAAAAGACCTTTTATAGGCAACATATAAACTCAAACCACATTAAAATAGGAAAATTAAATCTTATACAATTATGAAAAGTAAAACCAAATTCTAAATAAGCTTAAATTCTAAAGCTTCTTAGATTTGAGCCAACAAATCCAACAATTTCCATTTTGGCTTAAATCCTTCCAAACATGAGCACATATGATAGCAACCACGAACAAACAACCATGACTACAAACAATAAATACCACCATCACATGAACAAAACAACAAACAGAAACAACCATGAACATCATGAACATTAACATTATAAGCATAACAAAATACGAACACAAGCTCGACCATGTCAAAAATGCACCACATGCTCCACAAACTGTAAGCTCTAATACCACTTGTTGGGATTTGTCCCAATTACTCATCACACACAGAAGAACGACAAAGATAAGCAAGTAAGGACACACAAATTTAACATAGTTCAACTCTTAACTAGCCTACATTTACGGATTAAAAAAATCTATTTGAACAAAATATGTAAATTACAGCAAAGATATGCCCTTAGTGCTTATCCTGGTCTATGAAACCCTTACGCACTACTAATAATACCAATATTTTGCCCCCACATAATTACAAAATATAAGAATTACAAAAGACTTCTCGTCCTAGCCCTATCTATTCTTTAAACCTCTCATCTCTTTTATAACTCAAGACGCACTACTAATAATACCAATTTTTTTTTTCATGCTCAAAACTCTAACACAACAAATTTTTTTATAGACTACACACAAACTCAAACCTTATCAAAATAGAAAAATTAAATCCCAAACAATTAAGAAAATTAAACCAAATCCTAAGCAATCTTAAAATTTTAAGCTTCTTGCATTTAAGCCAACAAAGCCAACATTATCCAACAAAGAGGTTTGGAAATGTCCATTTGTGTTTTTTTTTTAATACTATTAGACAACAACCACTACTAAAATATAGGACTTTACCAATTACCATTTACCAACGCGCAGCAGTTGGTAACTTGAATTTACCAACACGGAGCCGTTGGTAAATGACAGTTGGTATTCGATACGTTGGAAAATTTTTTACCAACGCGCAATTAATAACACGTTGGTAAATTCCAATGTGTGGACGTTGGTAAAATTCACGTTGGTAATTACCAACGGTCATGAACCAGGCTTGGTTTTCATCGCGTAGTTGTAGTTACCAACTGCTGGCAGTTGGTAACTTACCAACTGCTTGGCAGTTGGTACGAACAGTTGGTACTTACCAACTTACATCAGTTGGTAAGATTACCAAGTTGTTAGAAGCCGTTGGTAATTACCAACTTGCATAACGTTGGCCTGGATGACAGGCGGTACTTACCAACGCGCGCAAGTTGGTAAGTTCCCCGTTTGCACGTTGGTAATGTACATTAAACGTTCCAGGTTTCGGTTGTTTCGTATTTTCCCCAGTTTGAATACACATTCAAAATTAACATACCAATTCAAAAGTTCCCCCAGGCTGTAGGCTTGATTCCTCTTTTAACTTTTTTCTTCAAATAAGAATATAATACAAACAGCTAGCATCTTAAACAATTGAAACAATTGCAGATAACAATGTCCAACACTGTACACATTTGGGAATTTGTACTTACATTAACATACATTTTATCCAGTAAAGCCCTATGTTAAGACAAATGTAGTAAATGAAAGAAGACAATAAGATATGTCTGCGACATCCGTAAGTAACATCCAGCCTCTCCGGCCACTTCTCAGGCCACTGAGATCCACGCTCTGTGGCATTTGTTGGCACTTTGTGGATACATGCTTGAAGTGAAACATTCTTGCAATGAGAAACCAGCAGTTCATAATATGTAGTGTCTGTTAGCTTCACAACCTCATCTAGCATTTAGTACTGAAAACTCAATTAGACACAATTATTGAAAGAAATTTTGAATGACCAAGGATTTATTTTCGAGTTGTGATAGATACCAGGCTGCATTTGCATCATCAGATTCAGGGCAAAGGGGAGGCTTCCATTTGTTTCACAGACCCATAAGATCGGAGCAGAATTCATAGCTTTGTGCTAGGAAAATATGGTAGCTTTTTTTTTCACTGATTACCGGCTATAGGGCATTGTGGCCCTTCTTGAAATCATCCCAACCTCTTACCCATGGCTGGCCTGGAATTGCTCGTGTTTCAGGTGAAGCATAGCTGTTGAGGTTTTTCATTACCTTATCTTTAACAGCAGAAAAGACCTGTATGTGTACCATGCATAAAGCACGAGTTAGAAGACTTCATTGATGCACTTTAGCTTCAAGCAGTAATTTCCTGATGTACTTTGTATCACATATCTCACCGGATTAATGCTAACTGCCTCTGGTGGCTGCTCCTGACCAGTCAACCATTTCTAAAGGTCTAGGTTTTCCTGCAAGACAGAAATAGATATCAGATTATAATCAGAAGCTTAAACTGGAAAACATGATCCTCAGACTTTTTTCATCTTTTCCAATTTTCACAATGCATAATGGAAAGTTCAGAACGATTTCAATGGCTCACTATACATTGTTAACAGCAAGAGAACTATCCGTCCTATGTGTCCCAGTATAAACCTCAAAAATTGCCTTAACAGGAGCTAATGCATTTCTAAGTTCAGCCACTATAAAAGATCTCTCACTCTCAGGGTCATCATCTCGAGTAGAAGTTTCTCCCTCAATGCAACTCAATATAGCCAACATAACTCAGGACCAGATGAACTATAAATACCAAACAGATAACCATATAAACTACAAGCATGGCACAACCAAACATAATTCCCAACAAATGTCCTTTTGTTAGGAGGATTAAAATAACTGACTTAAATCAGGATACTTTGTGATGAGTAACGCAATACCCAGCACATAGCTTTCGTTAGCTCTTCCATTGCTGCAGGCAAATCATGAGAAATCACACCAGTTATTAGCCTGGTAATTCATCAATTCATAAAAAACTAGGGTCATTGAATGGTAAAAAGAACATTAGTAGCTTTTATTCTTCCCATTCAGAACAGAGACAATTCATAAAAAACTAGGGTCATTGAATGGTAAAAAGAACATTAGTAGCTTTTATTCTTCCCATTCTTCCCATCTTCCCATTCAGAAGCATTGGTAGCCATGAAAAAATTCTGGAATTCAGCAGAAGACTGGCAAGCTCCATTAATACAAACACATGTAGCTTTTATCCGAAACAAGAAAAATGCTGTCTAACATGTTTTAATCAGAAGCAAAATGAATAGGAAAGATGTCTAGACAAATGCAAAGCACAAATCACCAATCACCATATGTAAGAAAAAACATATTTATCTTTCAGTTTCTAAAATTGTTGATGTCACAAACCATGAAGTAAATTCCACATACAACTGTATAGGTGGTTGAACGCTTATATTGAGACACGCAAAACTTATAACCAATAAAAACAACGATTCTCTAATTATGTAATTGAATTGGCAAATCCAATAGCACATCAGGCAAGGAAATTTTGAATTACTACTTTGATGTTCCATCCACTAAACTGAAATTCCTATTTCATCAACACAAACCCTTCTCCAAACCCTTCTCAATTGACAAAAACATTCAGTTGACTTGAACTGAAAATAATTTTATGAGATTTCTATGAAAGCATCATCCAGAGCTAAAGGCATCTAAGAGTAAACGCTCTCAAAAGAAAGTCACCAGCCTAGGCTTCTGCACTTGACCCAGTTAAATCCAATCTAATAATTTTGAATGTCACGTATGCTTCTTGCCATACAATTTGCTTGCCCCATAACATGTAATCAGCAACCAAAGTTGCTAACAAAAATCTGATAAAAAAAAACAACGACAAGCCATTTCCTAAATGTTCATCTAGGAGTACATGCAAGCAGAATACTAAATGAAAAAGAGTAAAATATAAACTAAAAGAACCTCAAAATGCAGAGCACTAACGCATTTTGGACAGCAAAACGCTCTACAAAGAGGAGCAACAAGAAAGCTTACATTTTCTGCAGTTGATTAGTGTTCCAGCTGACGCAAATACTTTGGGTTAACATGTATACCATGTGATGGTCGAGGTGATTCAGAAGACCTTACTGATGTAGCAGCAGATGATTGCTGGTTAACTGATGAAGAAAATTGCAATTCTGTCTCAATCTTACATAGAACAGATGTAGGAAACACAGTTGACCATGTGCCAAAAAGATGGCGCATTGCAGGATAGAGGCTGGTGTGGATTTGCCTGTAAGCCTCACAGAAAACCTAACTAATAAACAAATAAAGAAAAATGAAACGGGAAGAGAAACCAAAAACATCAACACTGGAAGACTAGGATGTGCTTTATATCACGCACCTCTGGGAGACGGGAAGAGAAATAACTAACATACTCGCGTCCGATGTTTTTCACAATACTATCTAGGAGGTACAGGGAAGGCAGTTTTTGATCTATTGGGGCCTGTTCGCAAACCAATTTGTTTCTTTCAACTGAGCCCCCTAAACCAACTCAGATTACTGAAGCCTGTTTCTAGCAGAAGAGACTGATGATTCCACTGCTACTTCAATTACAAAATAATTCCCACAAAAAAAAAATAAAGAGACATATGAGGGCAGAGAGAGAGAGAGAGGCGAATGGAAAGAAGAAAATTTTTGTGGGCGAACCTTTTCAGACATGTTATGCACCTCTGCGGGCTCTGCTTCTCTTCGAAGAGTTCCGAGGCCTTTCAGAATTTGACCGAGCATCCGACAACTCTAGTGCCTATTGTAAGCAGCAATTTGTAACAATCACGAACCACCTTGACCCGAGGCGTGTATTCACTGTCCTCAAGGATTATATTTCGCGACTCTCCAAAGTGTGCAGGAGAACAGGTCTGCGAAAATCCCCCAGGATACAACGGGTCTTCCGGGAAGTGTGCACTCACACCCGGGATACTCTAGGAATCAGCAGAAACTCAAGAACCAGCAAGGATCAGAGCAGGAGGGGGAGAGAAGAGAGAGCTCGAAAGCGGTGTGAGTCTGAGAGTGGAGTGGAAGTGGGTATTTATAGGTAGTAGTGGTCCGAATTTAAACGTTGGGTAATAATGTGTCCTAATTTAAACGTTGGGTAAGTAAAGTTGGGAGTTACAAAATTAATATCGGTTATAATTTTGTACGTTAAGCCCGTTTTGTTTTCCAACATGTGAAAAACAAGTTTTCCGGGTAAGGATAAAAAAGTAAATTCAGAAAAATGTAAAAACTGAACTGGGCCTCGTGATACTTTGCGCGCAGGGGGCAAATCGGGCTCTTTCCACTGTTTTGGCCCATCTTGTGCACGCGAGCCCATTACTACTTTCTTTCTTACCTAGCCCACTTGGGCATGGTAACTTATAAAGTCTTAGAAACTCTCCTTGTCCAAGCCATGTGGGATTTGCCTTTTGGAATACTTGACAACAATCCCCCACATATTTCAAAAGGCATTACTTCAAGGTTTCTTGCTGGCTTTAAGTTCAAGAATGCAATGCATCGTGGCTGGTGTCTATTAGACTATGAACCAGTCCTAGAGCCAATGATACTTAACTTATAGAGTACTTGGTGAAGCATTTAGTTTCTATGAACCAAATACCCTTTTGTAATTTAAGTGATTCATTGATCACATTACACCCCCACAATTTCTGCTGTTCATCGCAGTGTTGCGCTTATCGGCCATGCGCATGTCCTGGTTTTCATGAGTGCTTTAGAGATTCTGCCACAAATCTCATAGGAGCGGCTTCACTCCTACACTCATATAGGTGATTCCATCAAGTGTATACTGCATAAATACACTACCCATCATGGCTTATGTAAATCATTAAGAGCTTTTTGCTCATCCTCTAGTAAATGCAGTATTTGCATTATCTACACCATAGGAGGGACCTTTTAAGGAAAAGTTTCAATAATGCTTCCAGGTCTAACAGTGACTTGTTATTACCCATATGAACCTAATTCATGGGATCTCCAATCACATAGGTTGGGTTACCATCACTATTGACTCAGGTTGGCAATAGTCCCATTCCCCTCGATGTTTCATATATCATTTTCCTTCCCAGAGGTTTAGTCAGAGGATCGGCCAAATTCACTTCTGACTTTACATAATCGATCGATATAACACCATCATTAAGCAGCTGCTTTATAACATCATGCCTTAATCGAATGTGTCTATTTTTTCCATTGTAAGATTTATTTTTTGCAATTGCTATTGCCGCTTGGTAATCACAATGCATAGACACAGAAGGCATTGGCTTTATGCCCAACGGTATATCTGCTAAGAAGTTTTTCAACCACTCAGCATCACTTCCAGCCATTTCTAAGGCTATAAATTCTGACTCCATAGTGGATCTAGCAATGATGGTTTGCTTTGAAGATTTCCAAGACACAGCTCCACCACCAAGAGTGAAAATGTACCCACTCGTAGATTTGGTTTCATCAGAGTCAGAAATCCAATTAGCATCACTGTACCCTTCTAGTACAGCGGGAAAACCACTATACATGATACCACATTTCATGGTACCTTTTAGATATTTCATAATTCTTACCAAAGCATTCCAATGTTCTTCATTCGGATTTTGAGTATATCTACTCAATCTACACACAACATAAGCTATGTCAGGTCGAGTGAAGTTCATTAGGTGCATCAGACTTCCAATAATTTGTGCATACTCTTGTTGAGCAACACTTTCACCTTTATTTTTCTTTAATTGTGTGTTTGCATCATAAGGAGTGCTCACAGGTGTCACCTCAAAATAGTTAAACTTCATTAGAAGTTTTTCAACATAGTGCTCTTGTGACAACATTAAGCAACTTTCTTTCCTTATGATTTTAACACCCAAAATTACACTAGCTTCCCCTAGATCTTTCATGTCAAACTGTGAAGATAGGAAGCTTTTGGTGTGTTCAACTATTTCAAGAGTAGTTCAAAAAATGAGCATATCATCCACATAGAGGCTAATTATTACACATTCACCACCTTCAAGTTTTGTGTAAACACATTTATCAACTCCAGTAGTTGAAAAGTTATTACCTAACAAGACTTGATCAAATTTCTCATGCCATTGTTTAGGTGCTTGCTTTAATCCATATAAGGATTTTCACAACTTGCACACCTTTGTTTCTTGTCCAGAAACAACATAGCCTTCTGGCTAGACCATATATATTTCCTCTTGTAGATCCCCATTTAAGAAAGCAGTTTTAACATCCATTTGATGTATAATAAGTTTATGTACAGAAGCCAAGGCAAATAAAACTCTTATTGAAGAAATCCTAGAAACTGGTGCAAAAGTGTCAAAATAATCAACATTTTCTTTTTGAGTAAATCCTTTTGCTACCAATCTTGCTTTATATTTGTCAACCGAGCCATCAGGCTTAAGTTTTCTTTTGAAAATCCATTTACAACCAATGGGTTTAGCACCAGGTGGTAAATCTACCAAATCCCATGTTTGATTTTGTAAAATAGAATCTATTTCATTTTGAATGGCTTCTTTCCAGAAAACAGATTCTTTCGAATAAATCGCCTGGTTAAAAGTTATGGGATCATCTACAAGGTAGGTGTAAAAGTCATGTCCAAAGGAACTCTCTTTCCTTTTCCTTTTACTCATTCTCAAATCTTCCACTTGATGTTCAGGGATATTTTCATCAGTGGGGCACACGAGAAATCTTTTCCTTCTTCAAATGCTGAAAGATATGCTCAAAAAACTCAGCATTTTTTGTTTCGATTATGGTGTTGCAGTCCAACACATCACTTCTCAACACTAAAAATCTATATGCAGCACTATGATCTGCATATCCAATAAACATGCAATCGGATGTCTTTGATCCAATTTTACACTTTTTTGGTTCAGGAAGCATAACCTTTGCAAGACATCCCCAAACTTTTAAGTACTTTAAGTTTGGGGGATAACCCTTTCATATTTCATATGGAGTTATACCAGTCTTTTTATAAGGAATTCGATTTTGCAAATGACAAGCAGATAAGATAGCTTCTCCCCAAAGATTATCAAGAGCAGAAGAACTAACAAGCATGGCATTCATCATTTCTTTCAAAGTTCTATTTTTCCTTTCAGCTACACCATTTGATTCAGGAGAGTATTGTGGAGTTAACTCATGAATTATCCCTTTCTTTTTCACAGAAATCATTAAACGATAAAAACTCAGCTCTTCTATCTGATCTAACTCTTTTAATCTTTTTATTCAATTGGTTTTTTACTTCAGACTTATACAACAAAAGCATATCAAAAGCTTCATCTTTATTTCTTAACAAATAAACCTTAGTGAATCTAGAGCAATTATCTATGAAAGTCACATAATATCTGTGACCTGCTCTAGTAATAGTTTATTTTAAATCATCAAGATCAGTGTGAATTAAACTTAGTAGTTCTGATTCTCTTTCAATTGAAGCACAAGATTTCTTTGTTGATTTTGTTTCAGCACAAATTTCATATTTATCAAAACTTGTGTTACTAGTGGCTGTGATTAAACCAAGCAATTGCATATTTTTTAAATAAGATAGACTCACATGCCCTAATCTAGCATGCCATAAATCAAGAGAGTCAACCAAGTAAGCAAAAAAAAAAAGATGCATTATCATTATTGATGACATTAAGAATACTCAGTACAAAGAGACCTTGGTTACAATAATCTTTGCCCACATAATTATTATTTCTAGCCATCACTATTTTATCACAATCAAACGTGACCTTGATGCCCACATTCATCAGCAAAAACATAGAGACCAAGTTGGTTTTTATGGTGGGAACATGCAGCACATCACCAAGGGCCAGTGTTTTTCCATAGGTTAATTTCAGAAGTACCTTTCCCTTGCCCAAAATTGGTGTACCTCAGGAGTCACCAAGATACACTGTTTCAACACCTTCCCCTATTGGAGTATAGGAGAAAAATGAATTTCTATTGCAACAAATATACCTAGTGGCACCAGAATCTATTACCCACTCTTTTGAATTGGCAGCTAGGTATGCTTCTAAAACTACTGCAGCAATGATGTCATCATCATCATCATCCCTATGAGCCAAGTTTGCCCTTGACCTAGGAGGTTTTTCAAATTGCTTTATTTTTCAACATTGTCGAGCAAAGTGCCTTTTTTTTCCACATAACGAAGCAAGGCGGCACTTCTTTGTCATCATTATTGGCTGGCATTGGTCTTGGCTTGAAGTTATTGTTGGGTTTCTGGTTTTGGATTGTACCTCTTGAAGTTGATGAGATTGGCACTGGAGGTCAATTGCTTCCCTTTGGCTATGCGCTGCTCCTTCCTATTGGTGTCCTCGATGATGATGTAAGTGATTAGGTCGGCCAAAGACAGCTGCTTATGCTTGTGCTTTAGTTGTTGCTTGTATTCTCTCCATGATGGTGGCAGCTTTTCAATCAACAAGCCAGCTACGAACTCTTCTTGCAGTGTGATCTTTTCTCCTTTCAAGTCCTCCAGAAGCTTGTGGTATTCATTGATTTATGTTTTTACATTATTTCATCTTCCATTTCACATCAATAGAATTTACCAATCACGAACTTCTGCTAGCCTACATCTTTCGTTGTGTACTTGAGCAACATGGATTCTTATATTTCCTTTGCTTCCTTGTACTTAATGTAGACATCGAACAACTCATTAGATAAAGTTGAAATTATTGTGTGACGGCATACCTTATCAGCATAAGTCCAAGATTCCTGTAGCTTGGGGTCATTCGGTTTGGACTCATTCAGTGCGAAAGCAACTCCATGCACATCTAAAAGCATGTAAATGCGTTCCTGCCACCTCTTGTAGTTTTCTCCACTAAACACTTCTATCTTTGAAATGTCAGGGAATGGCTTTGCTAATGTCGATGGAGGGGTTGGAGGAACCGGTATCCTGGCATTGGATGCAGCTTTCATGTAGAAGCGAGCATCAGCGAGCGCCCTATCGCAAGCAGCAGCAAGGTCGGGATCTTTCTCTCGATCAATTTGCGCAATGGCAGTTCCAATAGCTTTCTCACAGTTGGCAGCTGCAGCCTCGATATCAGCAGGCTCTTCCCGAACAATGTCTAAAGGATTGATGATTGGAGCACCATTGTTGTGATTCGGATTCATGTTATAATCCTTGAGATTGTTGGAAAAATTGAGTTGTAACAATCACGAACCACCAACGGCCTGAGGTGTGTATTCACTGTCCTCAAGGATTATAGCTCGCGACTCTCCAAAGCGTGCAGGAGAACAGGTCTGCGAAAATCCCCCAGGATACAACGGGTCTTCCGGGAAGTGTGCACTCACACCGCTTTCGAGCTCTCTCTTCTCTCCCCCTCCTGCTCTGATCCTTGCTGGTTCTTGAGTTTCTGCTGATTCCTAGAGTATCCCGGGTGTGAGTGCACACTTCCCGGAAGACCCGTTGTATCCTGGGGGATTTTCACAGACCTGTTCTCCTGCACACTTTGGAGAGTCGCGAAATATAATCCTTGAGGACAGTGAATACACGCCTCGGGTCAAGGTGGTTCGTGATTGTTACAAATTGCTGCTTACAACAGTGTCTTCTACAATTCACAACAAAATCCAATCACCAAAATGACCGAAATTCTCTACTCTGAAGGGAATATTGCACGGATTATGCTCGCCAACCGTTTAAGAGCATCAAGGAAAATATAAGAAATTTCTCAAAATGAAAAAAAATGAAAACATACACGTTTACCTGTTAATCTGGCACCAGATCCGTGAAATGGGGTGCGAAACGGGTCAAGACACAGTTGATTTCGTGGCGGCCGGAGCAATGGACATGTCGCGGCGGCAGAGAGCTGTGGAGAGGAGTTTCGGGAGCGAGACGCGAATGAACCAGCTGGAGGAAGAAGACGAAGTTTTAAAATGAAATTACCAACGGCCCAGCCGTTGGTAAACTCTTAAATGAAACGCAGCGTTTTACTTCCTATTTACCAACGGCTTAGCCGTTGGTAATAAAGCACACCAAACTAGGCCCATTTCCACAGCTCAAACTACCAACGCGGGCACGTTGGAAATATTACCAACGGCTATGAAGTTGGAAAAAACTCAGCTCAGCGCTTCAATACCTACCAACTGTTGCACGTTGAAAGCAAGTTACCAACGGTTCTACACGTTGGTATTTAGCCGTTGATAATTTGGCAGTTGGTAATTACGTAATTTTTAGTAGTGAACTTTTAAAATGCTAGTTTGGATTAATAATTATGTTCTAGTAATTTGAAGTTATTTACCTTTTTATAGTTAATTAACATATGAAGATTACAGTTTTGAATTTATATATATATAAAAAAAGATAATTTAAAATATTCATTAAATGTCGAGAAATATTGAAAAATTTGAAATTATTAGTACACAATTACCAAATAGTTTAAGTTAAATTTTCATAAGTTGTCCTCTAATGTGAAAAAGAATAAGGAGGAAAGTGTTTATTTCTAAACCTCATATGTTAACTTTAATATCAATCTAAATTAATCTAAATTTTTATTATATTACACCTAAAATAAAAAACTGAAATGTGTAACGACATTCATTAAAGCATACAATCAAGAATTTTTTCTCATTTTTGTTTTCTTGTTTGTGTTATCGCAGCTATATTTAGTAGTGGTGTGCCTCTTCCATCTCTAGTAGAGTGTCATTTTTCCCAATTACTAAATAATGGGTTTTCATGAAGCAGGTTTACATTTTTTCCTGAGGTCTTAAGGAAAATTAATTGCTTTCTGAAAAATATCAAGTTACTTTTGGAAATGGTTATGGGAACCCAATGTTGCGAGCGATGCACTAGTTCTCATTTTTATCATTTACTTGTTCATATGCATGACTTAATGCATTCATACCTATAGATGCTGAAATTACTCAATTTTGAGAACTCATAGTAATAAGACATTTTAGAATTCACATTGACAAAACACTTGATTAGCTAGTGTTATAGTTTATAATTTCTAAATAAATAAATAGAATCTTATAATTCAGGAGCAGTTGTGACACAGGGGACAACTATGCCTTCCCCAAACGAGGAATCTATAAAAAAAATTTTAAAAAAAATCATAAGAAATAATAAATATATATGTTTTTCAGTCTTTGTATTCTTTAGTACTTTGGTTTTTCTAATCTAAAACTAAAAATCTTTGAGTAGCTTCCGGACTTGTTCCAGCGTCACAAAGAGCACAACCGTGAACGGCCCCTGCCTCGAGATCGTGGGGATGAAACCCTTATACAACGCCAACGGCCCCTCCGCCCTAACAGTCTTCAGGGCACAATCAATAGCACCCATGTACGGTGGCGCCTTCCCCGGCGCCACCTGCATATTCATCACCCTCGTCTTGATCACGTCAATCGGGTTCGAAGCTACCGCCGCCACGAACCCTGCCGCAAAGCTTGCCGCCACATGTGTCCCGATCCCGTCGGCCATCACCCCATTCTTCAATATCATCTCCTTAATCTGGTCGTATGAGGCAAGTTGCGATGCAGTTACGATCATCGCCCGGTTCACCGTCAGACCCGATCCGCGCCATAAGCTACCAACTCCCTCCTGCTTTGCCATTTGACCCAACGCATCGACCACACTCTTGTAGTTTCGCCGCTGGTCGATCGGAAGCCGCCCGTCGGCTTGCATCCTGACCATGGAAACGTCGGCAGGGTTACCGACTGCGGCTCCCACACCACCGGCGATAAGGCCCGCCGCGATCTTTGTTGCCAGAGGCAAAGTCCCTGTTTCTGGGTCGGTCCAATTGGTCTTCAGGATCTCATAGAGGCCCATTCGGGTGGTGGAGTAGAGGGTCTGGCGGAGGATGGTGGCAGAGACGCCGGAGAAGAGGGCGGAGACGCCTTCAGCTTGCATGATCCGGAGGCCGATGGAAACGGGGCCGACACGAGGCGGAGCTGGCATTTCGGAAATGGAAATGTTACCGGAAAGAGAGTGAAGAGCTAGGGCTGGACGGCAGATTTGTTGGGCCTCACCCTGAAGTTGCATCCGGACCTTGATGAGATCAAGAGGGTGAGTAGAAGCGCCGGCGACGATGGACGCAATGCCACCTTCGACGAAACCTTTCAAACCCATCTTGATTCTAATTTGATGCTGTGCTTTGATGATCAAGCTCAGATCAGTTGACCGGCAGGGGATTAGAAGTGTTTTGATGCTAGAGAAACTGAGAAATATTGTTGTGGAGTTGGGAGCAAGCGAGGTAGGGGTGTGGATTTATATGGGAAGGAGTTAGGGAGACGACGAGACAAGGAATTACGCGGTGTCAGACTGGCTCTTCGCTGTGTGTGTGTCCACGAAGGTGGGATGCCTTAAATTTGACCTGTTCCTAGACTTTTAGTTCACCTTTCACTCTATTGGTCGTTCTTCCATCTTTCGTTTGCGAACTTCATTATTTCTGACAGCAATTTCGGTTTGACAACTTTGACACGTATTTTTTGTACTAACACTGCTGTAAGAACCCAATTGAGATTAGAATCGGCCAAATTCCTGGTTTGCGATCTCTTTATCTTTATATAATACTTACGCAATAATTTTTTATAGTACCTTTTATATTTGAATTTTGCTTCTAAAATTAAATCATGTGTACGATGAGTATAAAATTAGTTTATATCTATGTGCCTGCAATTTTTTTCAATTTACATTGATTTTTTCCAGTTTGACTAAACACTAAATGAACTAGTAACTTAGCCCTATTTCAAATATATCATGTCAAGAATACAATTAGACAAAACAAGTGTTAAATAATTGAAAATTCAAAATCACCTATACCCAATCCTTAATGGTTAAAGGACAGAAAATATGCAGGAGGTCAGGGCTTCGCTATATAATGTTTTAATACTGGTTTGGATATCTTTTGAGTCCTAAAAAAAGTAAACATTCCCCCATTTCATTACATATTAATATTTTCTAACTTTTTATATCCTGTATAGATGTTTTTTATTATTAAAAAAAAAAAACACATCTCTAAACACTTCAACCATTTGCTTTATTGTCAATTTTTAAGTGTATTAAGGCTGCCCCTCAATTGATGTTGGGGATTTAAATTTCTTTGCAGATGAAGAACTCACCAACTTTGATGATTCAGTTCAGTATAGAGGCTTGTCGATAACAGCCAGCGGAAGTATTTTGGATAGTCTGGATTCATAGGTGGCAGGTTTCACCTTTAGAAAGGACAAAACCTCTGTCTTGATGGTCTGAGTTGCTTGGCCTTTTGGAAGGCCTCTGAGTTCTAAAGGAGTGTGGGATTATTAGGGCTATTGTTGAGATCAATGCTCAACTCGCTTTGGAGTTGGTGAATTCTAAGGTTGTCAACCGTCCTTATGGCATCTCTATTCAGGATTGTGTGACCTTGATGAAAGACTACAGAGTTTCTTGCATCATTCAATCCTTAAGGGAAAATAATGGATGTGCTGATTTTCTTGCTAATATGGGCCATTCTTTGTTGTTTGAGAGAATGTTGTTCGCTAACCCTCCTCGTGCCCTTCATCACTTGATGCTTGCAGATATGAAAAGGGTACAGTGGTTGCGTTTCTAGTTTTGTTGTAACTTCCCTCTTCACCTAAAAAGAAAATGACAATTATCTAATTTTAAAAAGCATTTAATTATTTATGAAATGCATTTGTCTCATTCTAATATGCATTAGTATAGAATGAAGTCATATTGTTTAGATTTGGGATGCATTTATTTCATTTTTGATAGCCAAAGTGCTGAGTGTTACCAACCAAACCGACTGAATCAGTCTTGAAGCTTGGATGGCATTGACCAAAGAACTTGCACTCAAAGACATGATCAAGTCAACCTGTTATGGAAGAATAAGTAAGTTGTAGTGTTAGGAATGTAGTAAATATGGCCACCTTGAGATTGCCATGAGGTACTTTTTTATAGTGTTGGGAGGAAATCATGGGAGAATCACACCGGAAAGGAAATCATGTAATAGTAGGATTTAGCTACAATAATAACGTCTCATTACTTATCTATATTGTGGTTGGCTTATTGGGCCATGAAGATGAGAAGATGGACCACGCCTCGGCCTATTAATCTAGTTTGGATAGTCCTGACCCTTGTTTGGGCCAGTATCGCATCAGTTTTGATTATGTTTGTTTTTTAGAAACATTTGTATGGTTTTTAGATACAACTATCTTGCATTGAGATTAACTTATTTAGGTTTAAGATACAATTATGTTGCTTTAATGTGTGTGTGTGTGTGTGAGATTTATTTGCCTAGTTCTGATAAGTATTTATCTAGAATTGAGATATATTTATTTTACTTAATATTTATTTTTTTAGTTCTGGTAAGTATTTGTCTATGATTAAGATCATTTTTTTAGAACTTTAGATACATGTATTTAAGTTTGATTATATGTTTATTTTTTAGATTCATTTATCTAGTTATGAGATGCATTTTGTCTAGTTTGGATATGCATATATCTAGAATTAATATTATTTTATTTGGATTTTATATACATTTTTTTATTTATTGTATGTCTAGTTTCAACATGAATTTGTCTAAATTGTTCATTATCTTTAACGGCTTTCGTTATAAGTAACGTATACCCGAAAAATGTGAGGAATTCCAAAAAACTAGGATGATAAAATTTTGTGTTGGTACGAAACGTGTGACACATCATCTCTTTCTCTTGCAGTAGAAAAAAGAGAGAAAACCTACAAATTTTTAACCCTCAATTTAAATGCTGTGTGAGTGAGGTGAAGTCGGGAAGGTCAAGGTAGGCGGCCGGACCCAGCTCTTTGTTGCCGAGTGTCGAGCAGTGGCTTTAATTGAATTGATGGCTTGAATCGGCCCCTTGTTCACAGATTGACGCAGTGATTGATCCCATTTCCAACCAAATACACCCAATTATCGTGCAGCGCGTTCCGTAACCTCTTAAGTGTAATCTGATCTGACCCTTTAAAAATGTCAAACTATACATTTGGCCCCTAAACTTTCACAACTCAAGCAAATTAGTCCACAACTCGGAACTCATTAAATGTTAGCCCCGAACTTCACAAAAGTTAGCGACTGAGTCCAATTATCACTGTAGTTGACTGACGGTGTTTGTATTAAGGATGAAATGGCTGGAGATTGCTGATGTGGAGATAGAGGAAAAACGAGAGGAAATAAAAAAAAAAAAAAAAAAGAAAAAGTGTAGATAGGAGAGACTTGGCATTCTGAAATATATTTGGGTAAATGTGATAAATCATTAAAGTATTGAACTTGATTGAAATATATGATAACCAAGGCTAAAACGCCTTTTCTCAGTCCCTTTTGTTTCGCTACTCTTACACCCAACACCCCAACTTTTCTTCTTTTCCACTATCCACTGCGCAGTTCCAACACCAACGGCATCGTTCAATGGCCGCCAGCCATTCCAGAGAAGTACGTCGACGTCGTTCATGCTCCCAGCACCTATGCCTAGCATGGACGACCACGAGAAATGACATATTAGAGCCTTCAAGTCCAAACGATTTCACCTCCTCTAGCTGCCGCCTTGAAGCAATGCTCGTCCGCCCCAAGATTCGCGAGATTTTCATGCTCTACCATGACGGAGGGCAAAATTGTGCCTTGGATTAAATCGGAGGGTGACGAGCGTCATTGTTGTCGAGTCCGATAAGGCCGATATGGATGATGAAAGCTTTCATGAAGCATCCTCATCGCTGTCATGGTGGAGGAAGACAATGTCACTCCAGTTGGATCATCGATTGTTCTTCTTGTTGAGAAGGAGGACAAGATCGTTGAGGAATAGCTCCACCATGATGGAGGATGAGTGTCATTGTTTTTGGATAATCTGCTTTAGCTGCCCAATCTAGCTTGTAGTAGCCATTGCCACATAAGCTAGACCCAGCCACCTCACCTTACACTGTCAAGTCAAGCATAGTATAAATAGACCAAGTTGCTAAATTCAACAAAGTTCAGGGGCTAGCTTTTAATGAGTTCTAAGCTTTGGACTGACTCGCTCGATTTGTCAAAGTTCAAGGGCCAATTACATACAAAATTTTTATGAATATTTATTATTTTCAAAAGTTATTGGATATAGAAAAACCAGGATGGCAGCGAAATGTTCCTTGTATAAAGCTTCAAAAACTTTTTTAATAAAAAAGATGCTTTATTCTAATTACTGGTAAGTCAAATAACATCTAACAAATTAATGATATAGGATAATAAAGAACAATAGGGGCATATAAATTGGCGAATAAAATACTACACATCCTTGCAACATCGAATGAAATGAAGAGAATCAGATCGAGTCAAAACCTTTTAGATAAATCAGAATAATTTTGGAGAAATAACCTATAAGTAACAGAGAAAAACGACAAAATAAATGACAAGGTGAATAAAAGAAATAATATACAATCATCTCAATCTATTATTCGTAAACGTCTCATCATCTAAATTTCAACTGCTTTTTCGTAATTTGCTTAATCTTTTTGTAGCCATCAATTTGGAAATAACTCATCAAACTATTCGCCATAAAGCATAAGATGAACTGGATGGTGCTCCCATCGATGATAGTAAAGGAATTTTGTGGAGGAGATGTTGGGAATTTTAATATGGGCTAACGTTAATTATGTATTTTATTAAAATGGAATAAGATTTAATTAGTCAATTATGAGATATACGAAGCCTATAAAAGTTATGATCTAATTGTTTGAGCTAGTAACTCTAATTGTGTAATAAACTGAAAGTTATATTGGTGCAGGTCATAGAATTTATGTGACTGTTAATGAATAGACTCATAAACTTCTATAAAAATAAAAAGTTAGGTCCCCTCCCTTAGCCAATGTGATTAGGGCAAAATTTTTCCATCAATTGGAATAGCCATCAATTGAAATAAGAAAAAAGACCTGTTCATTTATCGATCTTACTTTCATTGCGTTCATCGATAAAACTTAAATTATGTTAGATCTTTTATTTGTTTCAACTTAATTTATGTGTTCTATATTCTCATATATAATATCGATAGGGTAAAAAAATTAACATGTGTTATCAGAGCCTAATACTTGATCACAAGATATATGAGTGGATTAAATTGGTTCTCGAATCATGTAGTTGGATATTAGATTCTTTGTCCGATGCATACTTTGATTGGTGCGGTGCTGGTTAGTCCCTGTTTCTAAATATTGTTTTGTTTCATTAGTTGTTTCACTAAAACAAGATAAAGAAAATTAGAAACGTTTGGGAACCATGTCTTTCACGATAATATCAAAAGGAAACGGTGGCATCGTGAGGTCGCATGAAGTTCAGAGACTAGGACTGTGGCTGCTGCCGGTTACTTCCGGCTATGAACGGCCACGGATCGCCGCGGATTGGAACGGCTGGAGCAGAGCAGCCAAGGCCGTTCGCAAGTTTCTGGGTTGTTTTCCGCTGATTTTATCGCTGGATAATTTCAGAAACATGAATATTGGTACATGGATTACATATCCCTAAGGCTTTGGGATTGAAATCGGCTAATTGCGCACTAAAAGAAGAAAAAAGATTTGCTTTGAGCTGAAAGTTTCAGAGGCAGCCGCAAATCGGAGAAGAAGATGAGATCTTCTTTTCACCTAACTTTTGGCTAAATGATGACATTAGTCCTCTAAATTGGATTTTGTGACAGGTTATGGCTTAAATTTTGTTTTTGGTCAATTATATCCAGCATGATTGCTGTAATTGCTTGTTGGCCATTAAATTTTTCTCCTCTGTGTATTTTGGTCCCTGGACTTTTGATAATGAACCCTAAAGCTGCTGATTTCATAAAGTGACCCCAGACATTTAACTAAAGCCACACTAAAATTTATTTTTATGCAATAAAGGTTAAATTCACTTTAATTGAAGGGACACATATGGTCATTGTGTCTCATAAAGGTAAATTAAAGTGAATATGCATGATAAATAATTTTCTTTAATAGATCAGAAAACCCAAATAAATACGACAACATATGACTAGGAAGAAATTTAAGTAGATTAATTCTCTCATTCAGTAAAGTCATATGAAAATCAGAATTGAGTCCCCTGATTGCCATTGATTGGGAAGGTAGCATAAGGAATATCCCGTTGTGGGAGGGTTTTATGAGCTTTATTGAATTGTTGCCACCAAAGTGGTAAATTTGATTGATATTGTGAAATTCCATTCTTGCATGATTAGGGATGTCTCTAGATTGAGTGCATGGTTATTCTGCCCAATTGTGTTGAATATATATGAAGTTTAGAGAAGAGACACATATGACATATGATTGAGGATTGACTTATCTAAGATGTCTATACACCCAAAGGTGGTAGATTAATAAGAATAGGAAAAGGTTCTTGAATTGTCATTATGTGTGAGAATTTGAGATTGTATGTTATGAATTTTGCCCAAAGGTGTTTTCATAATGACGTGCTTGAATTCTTAATATGAATAC
This sequence comes from Aquilaria sinensis, assembly GCA_005392925.1. Lineage (NCBI taxonomy): Eukaryota > Viridiplantae > Streptophyta > Magnoliopsida > Malvales > Thymelaeaceae > Aquilaria > Aquilaria sinensis. Next base: position 231,761 of record SMDT01002147.1, read on the forward strand.
TATTTGTGATTTTAAGTATCATGGTTACCTTACAAATAATTAATGTTTGTGTTTGCTTGATCTTTTTAGTTATCTTTTTCTATTAACAACAACTTGGTTACTATTGAGTTGTTGACTAGCTCCAACTTCAAAAAGTGGAAGCAATATGTGGAATTTGCCTTGAGATGACAGATGTGAATTTAGCCATGATCACTGATAAGTCTGTAGATCTTACTGCCACAAGTAGTGATGAGGAGAAAAAGGCTTACACAGCTGGGATAATGCTAGAAATGACCATATTTGACCATTGGCAATGGGCAAAGTGTATATTTTTAAAACAAGATGAGATACTTAAAGGGAGAAATTATAATTATCCCATATACATACACACACTAATTAGAGTTGCAGTTATTGTACACCTACAATAAGCTTGATCTTTGACCAAGTGTAAATATTTCATTTTCCGATTCATGGTTTTTCTTTTTTAATTAAAGTTATCTATTCCACTAACTACAAGCCATACGACATCTATAAAACTAATATTGCAAATTGTTGCTTTAAGAGACAAATTGGCTCTAAATTTGGCTTTCCCCATTTCTGCATCTCCTAAATGTTACAATTAGAAGAAAATTTATGTGGATAACATGATTCATGTCTACAGATTGAGAAAAAAGCCCAAAAAAGCAACACATGCAAATAAGTAGCACACCAACATGAATTTGGACACCAACCCAACATTGAGTTAGACAAACTAACAAATAAACTTGACACTAAGAGTGAAAAGAAAATTGATAAATCGATTCCAATTACCCCAAGAATAGCGCTGAGACATCAATTATTTGTTGAATTACCTTTAATTGATTAAAAACAAGCCTTAGTTGATATGATTCCAGCTTTAATTACAGGCATTTGGTCAATTCAAAAACAGCAATTGTACTCAGTAGACTTGGCTCCTTCTGTCCTCTATCAGAATATCGGACTCCAGCATGTTGTTGAATTCGTGCCTTCCTTCACTATGTGGTTAAATCCATAAAAAACCAGATACCCATTGCTATTTCTCCACCGCCGAAGTCTTCGTTTTTTCCATGTTGGTCTCCAAAAGAAAAGAAGAGTAAGAAAACCAAAAAAAAAAAATTGGCTAGCTAGATGAAGTCACCAAGATTTGGGGTAAAATCCATATTTAGTCCCCTAACTTTAAGGGTTGTCCTAATGTGGTCACTTATTTCTAAAAGTGGCTATTAAAGTCCCCTAACTCAACTAACGTGTCCTATTTTGGTCCCTACTGTCAGTTCTGCCGTTATGTTGGATGAAAATTGCCTACATGACACTTACTTTGCCACGTGGCGTCCTATGTCATAACAATAAGTGGCTAGAATAAAAGAACAATAAATAATAGGCTAAAATTGATGAAACACATAATTCTAAGGACTTTAAGTGACATTAATCCCTAATTTCTATCTTCCCCAAATCTTCTTGGATTCGAGCTCGCTGTCGCCGACCACCTCCGGCCTACCCGTTGCCAACCGGAAATCCTCCTTGATACCTACTCACCAAGTCGATTCGGCCTGCCTCTGCCTCAACTGCGACGCCAAGATCCACCGAGGAAGAGCCAACAAGCGCCACCAGCGCGTATGGCTGTGCGAGCAGGCTCTAGCGGCGTTCTTCTGCAAAGCAGACGCAGCAACGCTCTGCGTCACATGCGACTGCGACATACACAACGCAAATCCTTTGGCCCACCGCCACGACCGGACCCCTGTTGAGCCTTTCGTTGACTCCGCGGCCTCGGCGGTCAAGTCCTGCCCTTTCGGCCTCCTTGCTCCAGCGAGTAACTTTGGAGATCAGCTGGAAGATCAGCCGAGTGGGTATCAAGGCGGATTTCCAGTTGGCAGCGGGTAGGCCGGAGGTGGTCGGCGACAGCGAGCTCGAATCCAAGAAGATTTGGGGAAGATAGAAATTAGGGATTAATGTCACTTAAAGTCCGTAGAATTATGTGTTTCATCAATTTTAGCCTATTATTTATTGTTCTTTTATTCTAGCCACTTATTGTTATGACATAGGATGCTACGTGGCAAAGTAAGTGCCATGTAGGTAATTTCCATCCAACATAACGGCAGAACTGACAGTAGGGACCAAAATAGGACACGTTAATTGAGTTAGGGGACTTTAATAGCCACTTTTAGAGATAAGGGACCACATTAGGACAACCCTTAAAGTTAGGGGACTAAATATGAATTTTACCCCCAAGATTTGCTTGTGCTACTCTTGGCTGTAGGGAAGAGAGTGCTAGGGTTATTGATAAACAATTATGGGTAGAATTGTTGTGAACCATGATATTGCCAAAACAAAATAGAAAAGTTTCAAAAAAGATTTTGCCGTGTTTTTCTTATTTGATCATCAACTTTTCTTTCAGGCAATTGTTCATCAATTTATAGTATTTGAGCAATTAAAATACTTTGGCCACAAAATTTGATAATTTAATTATTTATGATCAGGTACCCGAACAACTAGTGGAGCTAGTTATCATTTAATACCTACACGACTTCGATGACTTCGATAAATTATGATACATATATATCTTTTTTTATGATTCTTTTAATTCCTTAGAGGCTATTGCTCAAAACAAAATCTAAAGGCTATAAAACAAAAGAATTCACCTACAAAAAAAAAAAAAATTCTTATTGCTCGATAATGCTGTGCCTTTAATAAAAGTATAGGACGTATAAACAAAAAATAATCTATACTAAAACTGGTTTATATGTAATCTATATCGTACGGTACTACGGTTAGCAATTGATAACAAATGTACTAGTAGAATTATTCAAGCCTCCGTGAAAGTTAAAAAAACACATTGAATAGATTATTCCACATTCCAGTCTTAAACTTATAACTTATAACGTAGTTTTAATATTAAAAATAAAATAAAAACCCTGTCCTTGGTCTCTCGTGTGGTAAGCAAGGGTCAAATAAAATGCTAGGTATAAAATAGTGGAGAGATGTAGGACTTCTCTTGCACTTTGCATTAGCATTTTCACATTGAAGAACAACAAAGAAACAGAGGTCTAGTGGTACTGCACTTCTTCCGCTCTGCGCCCATATTATGTAGACAGCGTGAAAACAAATAATCAAAACTGAAGAGCCCATAAGGCCCAGCGATTGGGCGTTCGGGAACTTGAAAGTTAAAACTTGTTAGGTGACATAAAATGCACCGTTGGTCACTTAACGTTTTCGACTCGAGCGAGTTAGTCCTTCAAGTATGAATTAGCACGAATTAATCCCTGAACTTTTGATATGTAGCAGGTTATTTTATCAGCAGCCTGGATAAACTACAACCTTAATCCGAACTTTCAACTTCCAGCAAAATGGTCATTGCATTTAAAAACTTTCATTTACACCAAACTCATGGATTAACAAATTTTGGTAAGTTGCTAATTACATTAATTGAATAATTAAATTATTTGCAAATGATAACTCAAAAAATGTTATGCACAATAATTTAAATTATTTTTTATTATTTAATAATTTATATATTGCTTATTTTTTAAATAAACTATTTCCACTAATTCATTCGAAAGCAAAAAAAAAAAATCTATTTTTATTCTCTCTACCTTTACTCTCATGGTTTAGTTTTACTGTAAATTTTCTTACATTTCTTTTGCTAGAGTAAATACCTCCTTTATATGTTAAAGCCAGAGAAAGATAACAGAAACAAAGTTTAGATTAGTATTAATCAATAGCTGTTTTCTTCGTAAAGAAAATTGAAACTAAGCAAGCTGGTTGTAAAGATTTAATGCTAATTTTATATTATTAATCATTTAGATTTCTTGCTTTTTAACTATACCTACTATAAGTTTGATATTGCAATTTTTCTATTGCACCTTAATTTTTCCATAAATGTATTTACATAGATTTTTATTTTAATTTAAATTGTTTACATAATAACTTGTTATAAAATCAAAAACTTCAAAGACAAAGCGTAAGAGTTTTAGCTAATATTTAGATAAAAAAAGGTAAATTTAAATTACTACTTATTCTTCAATTTTTTTTACTAAAAATAAATGATAAAAAGTCAAGGAAATTATAGTGCCATCTTAATTAATATGAAAGATGAAAGAGATGAATTAGTTTTAAGATGATGTGGTGTATTAAATCTAAATTAAAAAATATTAATACAAAAAGATTCTCATTTGGAAAATTATTTGAAACATAGGTCTAATTAGGAAAAATCTCGACCAACATAATGGTCTCAAAAGTTATAAATCTTTGATATCAGTTGACTTTTTTATGAAATAAATGAGAAAAATATTTAGGAAAAGTAAATGAGCAACGTAAAAGTGGAGTGTGTGTGTGTGTGTGTGTGTGTGTGTGTGTATATATATTGTTTTCTAATGAATCAAAAGTTTCAAAAAAAATAAGCCAAATATAAATTATTAGATAATTATAAATTTTTTAAATTAGTTTATATGAAGTTTTCTAAATTATCATTTGTAAGTAATTTAATTAGTTAATTATGTAGTTAGTAATTTCATAAAGTTTATTAATCCACAAGTTTGGTGATAACAAAAGTTTCTAAATGAAGGGCCATTTGGCTAAAAGATTGATAGTTAGAACTTAAGGTCATTATTTATCTTGACAGTTGAGGGACTAAGTTGCACCACATTGCATCGTTTGAGGACTAAGTTAAAATAAGTCAAAGTTGACATCCAACTCTTGCGAGATAGAAAAGTTAGAGGATTATTAATGCATTTAGGCCCATGTTACCGTATGCTGAATTACAGGTAGAAACAACTTCCAAATGCTCTGCTGCTTCGCTGGCAACAATGGTTCGTCCGCTTCAGCTTCGACGTCAAGCATATAAAGGGTACCTCCAACACTATTGCTGATATCTTGAGCTTCTTTGCTAATAGTAAAATACTCTATGACTCATGAGTTGGACCGTGGTCCGTTGAGTGTTGACTTTACGCGCATGAAGTTCTTCCATATTTCCTCGCTGCTAGGGCGGACCAGATTTTTTACGAAAAAAAAAAAGAAACAGAAAAAAATATTTTTTTTAAATTATAATTTTTTTAAAAAAAATATAGCCAATTTTAAGGGGGAGTTTAAATGTATTTACCTTTAAATTCTAAAAATACTTAAAAGTATTTTATAATTTTAAAAAGGATCTATACCTCTGGTAGCCCCTTTTTAGTTTCACCCCTACTCCCTCATAACACATCTACTTGTTTTTTTTTTTTTTTTTGCTTTTAGAGTTTAGAATTTAGGATGTAGATTTCATTTTTTTTAAAGATATTTCAAAAAAGAAAAAACACGAGTAGACGTGTCCTGGGGGCAGTGGCAAACCACAATAGGGGTAGGGTAGTGTCGCTAGCTCTCGAAAATTTTTAAAAGATCTAAATATGGGTATTTAATTGGTTAATTTAAGAGAAATTAGGAATTGGATATGAATTTTTGTCCCCTCAAAAATAGTAGAAGAATTCGAAGATAGGGGGCAATGAGGTAGGCACTAAAGAAAGTAGGGATCAAATAAATAATTATTCCGTCTAGCCTTAAGCAGATATTCAAATATGGTCTAAATGTACCATTAGTACTCCACCTTTTTCAACTTATACGAGTTGCTCCCTGATCTTTGAATTAGTATAACTTAGGCCCAATCTCCACCTTTTTCAAATACGTCTACACTTCTGAATTCTCATTTCATTAAATAACCTCAGGGCCATGTAGGATTTCCTTGCCTGTAAATGGAACTTATTCCATGGTTAATTGACAACAACAGAAAACTTGAGCACTGAGAATTAGATCCTACTCTGTCTTTTTTCAGGTGATAAAAACTGGAAAGATAGGAAAGAGGAATAATCTTCTATTCAAGAATGAAGTCAGAGACAGAGATGGGTGGTGAATAACAACTAAGCAAGAAACTGCATGATGGCTTAGCAGTCAAACAACGCAAAAGAATTTGTCTTCATGTAAACCAGATAGCAAATTTCTGAGTTCACAAGATTCAATTGTTCCTGCATGATGACTTATCATTTCATTAAAATGACCACGTCGAAATCCTAGATGACGGAGTGAAGTAGGTGAAACGAAGGCCTATCGCACTAACTTATAGAGAATACTAACCAGTTGACAACACCAAAGATAGGGCCGAAACTAGCAACGCTGAAAAAGAACATGAAAATAAAATCTAAAGTGAAACCCTAAAACAAACAGACGATTCTAGGCGTTAAGCAAGAATAAAGTGAAAGGGAGATGTAGTTACCTGAAATTGTGGCGCCATTTCAACGAGTCGGGAGGAACGATTATGGAGCCGCTGCACTAGGGGAGCGAGGTCTGACGGTGATTTTACCCGGAGGAAGAGAAGACGGGGACTGAAGATCCAAGGGGTTTCGATTTAGGCTGGCGAAGGGGAGGAAGAAAAGACGGGGTGCGAAGGAAGAAGGGTTTCGATTTAGGCTGGTGAAGGGGAGGAAGTGAAGACGGGGTGCGAAGGAAGAAGGGTTTCGATTTAGGCTGGTGAAGGGGATGAAGAGCAGAGGCTTTGACGTAGAGGAGTAGAGCTAGGTGCGAAATGGAGGAGAAACAGGAGGCGACTTACTGAGTGTTAAAATTAAGGTGCACCTAGAAGGTGCACCTAGCGACGGTAAACTGTCGCTTAAAACTAGCGACTAACACCCATCGCTACTTCTTAACATATTATCTTAATCCATAATTAAATGATAACATATAACTAAATGGTTAAGCATAATGTCACAATAAATCATTGGTCCATGTATTTAAATTTCATTAAATATACTTTTTTTTATAAAATAAATTTTATTAAGACATTTGTATGCTGAATTAATCACATTACAATTTAATTATAAGTATAAAATTAAACAATTGACATATAGAACGAGAACAGGTTTTCTTGAACTAGATTTAACATAAAGAATAAGTAAAATAAAATCTGAATAAATATAGGTCACATGATAAAGATTAAATAATGGAAAACTTATGAAGGATATCAGTCGCTACTTAAATTTTAACAACTCATAACCCCTACTAAACATTTATCCGACATTAATGTACACATCTTCACTACAGTACATATTTTTAACGCACAAAATTTGTGGTAAAGTACATAACAATTTAACAAAAAAATAACTATCACATGTGAACTATTACTATTTTTTGGATTTGTAAATTTTAGCAACGGTTAACTGTCACTAAATTAAAGAATAATTTAGCAACCCATAACCCCTACTAAATATTTATCCGACTTTAAGGTACACAATAAAACTTCAGTATATATATTCAAAAAAAATTATTTATGTTACAATAAATGACTATTTAGCATAAAAAATAATTATTACATGAGAAGTATTAATATTTTGGCATTTTTTTATTTTAGCGACGTCTAAGTGTCACTATCTTAGCGACGGTAATCCGTCACTAATTTAGCGACGGCAATCAGTCACTAACGTAGCGACGGTAATACGTTACTAATTTAGCGACGGTAATAAGTCACTAACTTAGAGACAGCAATAAGTCACTAAGTTAGTGACGGTAGGTTAAATTAACATTTACCCACTCATAACCCCTACTAAACTTTTATACGAATTTAAGGTACACATCTATACTACAGTAAATATATTCAAAATAAATTAGTTATATATTAGTAGATAACAATTTACCATAACAAAAAACTATTATATAAGAACTATAACTTTTTTTTTGGAATTTTCCATTTTAGCGACTGCTAACCATCACTAACTTAGCGACGGTAAGCCGGCGCTAAGCTAGCGACGGCTAACCGTCACTAGGGTAAATTAAAATTTACCAACTCATATAGTCAAACAAAATCTACTTATGTTAAAATAGTTGACAATTTAGCAAAATAAATGAGAACCAGTACAATTTTTTAATATTTTATTAATTTAGTGACGTATAACCGTCACTAACTTAGCGACGGTAAACAGTCACTAAGTTTAGCGACGGTTAACCGTCTCTAATTAGCGACGGTAAATCATCACAATTGACCGTCACTAAATTAGTGAAGGTAAGCCGTCACTAACTTTAACGAAGATTTACCGTCACTAATTTAGCGACGGTTGCCCGTCACTAAAATATTAGCGACTAACAGCCGTCGCTAATGTTTCATCGGACTTTTAGCGACGATTAATCTTCACTAATTAGCGACGGCTTTTAGCCGTCACTAAATACGCCATCGCTAAATCGGCTTTTTCTAGTAGTGTGCCTTGCCGTGATGCTATCCCTCTCCTCTGGGATTTGTCGACTCTCCTCTGGGTTCGCTCTCCCGAACAAAAAATCCTGGTTCCACCATTGCCTGGGGGCATAGGAGAGAAACTCAAAAAAAGAGGCTTTCCGATATATTTCAGGAGTATATATTCCATATAGTTTCATTTGTTTTTCAGTAGCGGAAGATAGACAATTACGCGCAAGCCAATATAAAAAATGATAACTTCAATCAATTTAATTGTAGATAGTCCGTTGGTAAATTGATATAATACCCACCATTTACTGTAATTGAACAAAGTTCATATCATGGTTTGCATACAAATGATTATATATATATATATATATATATATATATATATATATATATATATATATATATATATATATATATATATATATGCTTAGAATGTTGAGAATAAATTTAGTTAAACAAGGAAAGAAACTTATTTTCTCGCCCTCCGATTTCATAACCAACATTTTCTTTTAACTACATTTTTTTTTTCAAAATACTAAATGTGTTCATTATAAAATATGGTAATTTCATGTTTTTTTTTCAAATATTAAGTATGGTAATTATAAAAAAATTATATTATTAATTCTTTCTTTTTCTGATCACAAACAAGCATATGGGGAGAATTTTCATAAGATGCAAACGAGAAAAGTTTAATTTCATAAAATATACACTTAGTTTTATATATCAACATCTCGATTTCTCATAATAGGAACTTCACATCTTCTAATAGGAACCAAATCTTGTGCATTAGCATTTTGATTTTGTACAATAGGAACACAATTTCATGCATTGGTATTTTAATTTCACACAATCGTATTTTAGACAACCGGAACCCGGTTTTGTACATATTTTTTTAATTTTGCAAAGTAGGAACCTAATTTTGTACAAAACTCAATTTAATATATTATTAGCATTTCAAGTTTGTCCAATAGGAACCCAAGTTTGTATGTTTTCTATTTCATACAATAGGAACTTCAAAATAGTTTCATAAATCAACATCTCAATTTCATACAATAAGAGCTCCACACCAACTTGATAAAATAAGAATCCAGTTCTGTAAAAAAGAATATAGTAGTATATAATGAAAACTCAATTTCATATTATAGGAATTCATCATTCAATAACATCCTAATTTCATACAATATAAACCAGTTTTATACAATAACAACTCAATTTCATATAATACTAATTCATAGATTTAAACTTCACACTCGTACATTAGTAATTCAGTTTCATACAATACCTGATCAATTCACTGTTTTAAATCAAATATTGAATCAGTTTCCAAAACCTAAGCTCCAGACTCACATTATGAAACCACATTCATACATTATGGAACTAATTTCATACAATTATGAACGATTGCATTTATATGTTGAAGTCCATACAGACACACAATTGAAGTTGCACTAGTGATGCCTAATTTCATACAACAGCCCTGTATGAAATCAAATTCTAAATTTGGGTGTGCTACTATATGAATTTGGGAAAAGGATCAGTGAAATCGAACCTTAAATTGACGAACTCAGATGCCGGATAAGTGCTTCCACGCAGGAAATGATGGTGACAGTGATGGATTTCGCTCAACAGAATGTGTAACAGCGAGAATGGTCTTTGTGACGACAAGAATATGATCCCTTACCTCATTTTCTTTTGCAGAACGATTTGGACAAGAATAAGGAAAAGATCCTGTCGTTTTCGTCGGTCTTGTACGACAATAGAAGGGATAAAATCATGTACCATTCATAGGTTTTGTATACTAACGAGAATGGGCAACGAATTCACAGTACTAGTTGTTTGTGTTTTTAGGATTGTGAAATCGTGAGAGAATTATGATGACTCTATCATTTTTTGCAAGAATTTCGCGATTCTCTTTCCAATTGAAACTATAAAGAAACTAAGAAAATAAGGGGATAAAACGTTTTAAATGGTATATATACACGATGTGAAGACTGAAGACGGTGAAATCCCCAATTTTGCTATGATCTTTATGGACATAACATGTTGTTTTGTTTTTTAAGCTCTGCTTTTGCTCGTTACATGTAAAATTTTCAAACATGGCTCCACAAACAACTTTCCAGGTTGGCCATCACTGATTTTTAAAATTATTCACATGCTACAAACCCGTTAGTCATCATGGAACCATACGGTATTAAAAAAAAAAATGTCTTTTAAAACCAATCCAAAGAATGTGATAAGAGAAATATAATATCACAGTTAAAATACATGAAAAAAATGTTTAATTTTTTTATATTTGAAACTTTAAAATTCTGTCAAAATTGATTTTATATGTCATAATTACTTGAATATATTTTCAGTAAAATAATTAAGTTTTTATGTTTTAGGTAAATTTAGGTGAATAATATTCCCTCCATCCCATAATAATTGAAACATTTCTTTGGGTATGAAGATTAAAATGTATGTAATTTATGTTATTTTTTCCCCTAATTTTGCCTATGAAACTAAAATTAAAAAAAATATTTTTAGATTTTATGTAGTAAGAGTTTAAATAATGATAAAAAAGAAATTTTTTTTTTTGGTTTTGTGTAGTGAGAGTTTAAATGAAAATTAAAAATGTATTCTTTATTGAGTTTTGTATAATTAGAGTTTAAATGAGGGCAATAAGGTAAATTAGAAGTTAAAAACTTTCTAAAAAGGAAAATGTTTCATTTTTTTTGTGACAACCTAAAAAGGAATATATTTTATTCTTTTTTGAGATGGATGGAGTATATAATTGTAGGAAATTGTACTCTTCATGATCCAGAATTTTATTTTTTTACGGAGCACCTTAAAATGGGGTACTTAATTAGAATAGTGGGTTGGCTAAGCTGAAACCACAAAGCCCACCAATATTTTTTTTAGGCATTCAGAGGTATCATCTAAGCTTATAGAGAGATATATACTACTATAATAAGTAGGAAAAGGGGCAAGACAACTTTTTTGGCGTCAGAATAGCAATTGAGTTTGCTTTTTTGTGAGGTATGTTATAAGAAGTAGGGAGATCAAGATTCGAATACTAGGCCTTCCTACATCCCTCTAACCTTTACACCGAATTCATTTGGATTTAAAAACAACTTAAGCAATTTGTTTGCTTCAAACTGTTGGTGGTGGGGTCTAATTTACCATGGTAAAAACCTAAGAGTTACACATAATTACAGTAATGCCACTGGTCAAAATTTCAAACTCTTCTCTTTGTCATTCATGTACAAACTTGTCCAAGTCTTCACTTTTCTCTCTCCCCTGCATCTGAAGCCTGGTTTGTGCAGGCCATTGCACAAATCTAGAAAACCTTCGCACAAACCCAGGGGTCGTTCACGACTGCGCTCAAGTCTAAGACGATTGGACCTACTACCGTCTTGCATCGCGTTCACCTGCCAGCCGGATATAATAATATCTTCAAAAGTTTTGGAGATATATATGTTTTAATACTTTGTTGGAGAAATTTTTTTCCAATGTCTCATGAAAAATATTAAATTTTTTTCATGGTCATACATTATTAAAATAATGTATGACATTATATTAAATAATTTATTAAATTAACAAATCAAATATGATATTAAAATACATCTTAAATAGTATATTGAAATAAAAATTGATTGTATGTTAAATAAATTTTTTGACTAGTTTGACTTAAATTTATTCAAATTATTGTTTGTTACAAAAAGATTTTAAAAAAATATATTTACAAAATATATGGCTTGATTTATCATTCATGTGAAAATATTTTGAAAACTTTTTAAATATTTTTTTTGGTGAAATACTTTGGTCAGTTCCAGAAAAAACGCTACCAGGTTCAAACAAATTGTGAAGGGAGGGACCAATGACAACTTTGGTAATAAGCGAACTTTTTGTGCGAACTTTTCAGGTTGTGGGACCGAAGTAGCAATTGGGGTTGGAAAAGACGATTTGCTTATTGCCTTAATACCAAACGAATTGGGTCTTAGCTATTAGGCTAAAGAGTTGAGAGAATATTTTTATTCTTGGGTGAAATATGATTGACTACTTTTTCATCTCTATTGTAAAATTTTGCTTCCCAGCATATATAAAGGTAATCTTACAAAAACTTGTATGTGATTTTGTCTAACTTACACTTTATCTTCTCTATTTAAAAAAATCAACATTTTACCTACTACTTCCTTTTTAGTATTTGATAACAACTTTTGAAATCCTAATCTAAACTATTTCGTTGCTATATTTTGGTAATTTTCAAAATTTTTGATATTTTTCATAGTAAATCGATTTTTAAAGAATACTGATATGCATTTGTTGGGAGTAAAATGCATTTATGGAGAAGAAAAACTGATAATTTAAACTTTTATTAACTATAAACAAAATATTAGAAATATTGAAATTATTGGAAGATAATTATCGTATAGTTTATATTAGAGTTTCAGATGTTATTATCAGACAGTATAAAAGAAATAGAGGTAAAGTGTAGGTTTTAAAGAACAAAGGATAAATTGTAGGTTAGGGCAAATTTCAAATAATTGTAAGTTTTTGCACGGGAAAGCACAAAAAAAGTGATTGTATTTTTCACCATGGACACATTTGGTCACTATTCTTTTAAGTGGTGCAAAATACATTATTGAAGTTTAAAGTTGGGCTCAACTTCATGATTGGGCCATTAGTTTTGATAACGTGTTAATGGATGGGTGAGTTGGTGATTGATGACGTGTTAACAGAGACATTTAAACTGTTCCATTGGTCCCCAATTCGACCAAAATGCTTCATATTGATCTCCAATCTTTCATTTATTTCATTTATGTACATAACCCTCTCAAGATGGTTATCCTAGATCTGCCACCACCCTTAATTTCCTGATCTAACATTGCCGCCACCCTCGATCATCCAACCTGGTGACGTTGCCATCCTTAATCGCTCGAGATATCATTCCACCCTTAATCGAACCTACACCACCTCCAATTGGTTGCACACTCTTAATTGAATCTACACCTTAATCGGACTTGCACCTTAATTGAACTGGCACCTTAATCAAACATACATTTTAATTGAACCCGTAGCTTAATCAGACCCGTCCTTGATCGAACCTGTACCTTAAGCACCTTCAATTGGCCGCGCACTACCTCCAATCGAAGATATCCTAAACCTAGAGCCAAGGAAGTGCATCGATGAGCATCAAGCAAGGGGGCTGGAGAATTCTTGGAGGACAATGAGACTTGGCTTGTCAGTTACTCCAGGTTGACATCGACGACAGAAAATTGGACTGAAGTGGAAAAGTTGATAAAATTTAGAAGACCAAAAATGTCTTTTCTCCTTTTGCTTCCATGTCAGGCCATTTCATCATTGATTGACATGCAATCATTTTTTAATTACTGCATAATCTTCTAATGGTGGAATATTCTAACATTTGATGGAATCTTTCCACTGTCAGTTACATTAATAACTTATTTGGCCCCATTTCAAAACATTAATACTTAATTTGGCACCAAATATTTTTTTCAGTGATGTATTTGGCACTACTTAAAAGAATGGTGACCAAATGTGGCCATTTCCAAAAGTTCAATCATTTTTTGTACTTTACCCTTTTTGCATATATAAACTCCAACTCCGCTATTCGTTTCCCTTCGATCACGCAGACAAATTCATCATCCTCTTTAACTCCCACTGATCCAAGTTGGTTGGCTTTCAGATCAACCATGGTCGAGTCTGAATTCCAACGGAATTGATCTGATTTGGTGAACACCTCGAGAGGAAAGGCGATTCGACCAAACCATGGAGTTTCTGAGACTCAGAGACTTGATGAGGCTCGTTGGGACAGGTAGAATCCAAACCAATCGCGTGGCCCTCGTGGGTGGCAACCATACCGCTGCTAGGTTTTGTACCCGTTAAGAATCTTTCTCTGCTTGTGCTGTTTGTTCTTTGCATGTGATTTTGTTTCGCAACCTTTCTGGTTTTGTCTGCATTGTTCTGCAACCGGGTCTCTTAGATCTGTTCTTCTGCGGCATTTTGTCGAGAAATTGGGTTCGAGGTGCTAAATGGACATGGTCTCGGTGTGCGGGTTTCCGGAGAAATCTAGGACTAAGATGAAGGAGTTTCGAAGCGGAGGAATTGTGTTGAATCCTGATTCACTTTTGGTCATTAAGCTTCCGGATACGAAGACGCTGCGTGTTCTGTCTCGGTCAGTGTTTTTGGTCATGGCGATTCTGACATTGTCGTGCATGGGTTCCATTTTAAAGGGAAACTCAGCTTCCTTCATGAACGCGATGGATCAACATCCTGATTCTGAATTTGTTAATTTCGATTTCTTGAATTTGCTCTGGCGAGATTTGCTTAATGAGGGCCTTCTCAAGAAAGGCCACAGAGGTCTAGTTTTGAGCTCCAGTGTGGACACTCTGGCACAAGAAGTGCGTTTCTTGGATGGCAATGAGATTGATTTGGTGGCCAAGTCTGATTTGCACCGGCTGGATTCTTTGTCAGATGAAGAATTCGATGTCGTTTTTGTAGCTGGCTCTGTAGATTCCATGTCTGTGAATCGAATTCTGAAAGTTGGGGGCGTTGTCGCTATGCAGTTGAGTGATGATATTTCCAATGTATACCAAGAACAGTCTAATTATATGATTGCTTTTCTTCGTAAATACAGCTCTATCGTTGTGGCAATGAAGAAAATGGGTCGAACAAGTTGGCCTGTTTCCACCACCAAACGGAGGCTTATGGTGCTGGAGGATAAGAAATCAGCATTGGTAGGTTTAGAAGATGTGTTGCTCGAGCTACCAAGAAAAGCTCTGGTAAGATCGAACAATTTCCCAAGGACAATCAAGTTTCTTCCGGATCTGATGGGGGATTCTCTTGGAAGCTACACCCATCGAATGTTTGTCCATGTTGGTCCGCTGGAGGAAAAGCAAGGCATAATGAAATGGTTTCATGAGAAGTACCCTAATAGGGATCAACCATTTGGGAGTTACAGTTTGGAGGCTGTGCCTGCAGGAGGGGGAAAGATGGCACCAGGCATTGATGTTTCAGATTGGCTGACTGGAAATGTGAAGGATGAATATGTCGTGATGAAGGCACAAGCGGAGGTGATGGAGAGGATAATATACCACAAAACAGTTGCTTTGGTGGATGAACTGTTTTTGGAGTGCAAGAACCAATGGCAGCATTCTGGAGGGAGGAAAGCAGAGAGGGCCTATTGGCAGTGCTTGGCTTTGTATGGAAGATAAGGTACGAAGGAATTGCAGTTCACCAATGGTGGAGCTGAAGAGGGTGAGAATATGGAATAAAACTTTGGTACTTGGTATCGTTGTTGGTTTGCTTCCTGTCACATCCCTTACCTTGCTGGTGATTTGTATTTCCAATAAGTAAGTAATGTGGTTTGTTGATCTTGTGATGTTGTATCTTATTTGCTGGGGCATTTCGGTTGTGTGGTTTGTCCAAGGTTTCTCATTCGGTTTTGGCATGATTTAGATGTCTATTGCTTAAACATGTGAAACAAATGCCCTAACGGCTCTTGTTTAACCAGAAATTGGGTCCCAACTTTCAAAATTCACAGCCCCTTTTGTCTCTGCCTCTTAAACAGAAATTAATCCTCCTGAGAATCCGCGGTAAACTAAGTCTGCTTAGCAGCCATCAGGAATATGATAACTTTAACCCTGTGAAATTGAAGGCGCAAACAAATATGATGGCCGGACTGGCTCTCATGTGAAGAAGAGAACCCATCTGATTATGAGATACGAGGGTTTCTTTTACCCTTCTTAACTCTCTGTGATGACTGGGAGTGTGGGGATCAATTTACTTTTATGAGAGTACTTCAATTAATGAACCTCACAAATCACAATTCGATGAGTAAGAGGAAGTAAATGGGTTTTTTTTTTTTTATTCTTGGTGTTTAGCTAACCAAAAGTTTACACCTAGTTTGTTTTAATTTAAGTCAATTGACTTTAAAATGACTTATTTTTTATTTTTATATTTTCTTTACCCATAACTAATTTTAATTAAAAGTCAATATTATATAGTTGCAATAATTCATTGAAAATACAATTTTTATAATTTTACTAAATTTTTATGAATTTTTCTAGTTTAAGGCATTAAAAAGGTTTAAGGTTAGCCAACCAAAAGTTTAAGGTTTTGGGCCTAATAAGGAAGCCCATCTAGGTGAATATTATTAATATCTAACTTGCGCTTTGTAGCGGGTAATATTGTGTGAATCTATAATAAAAGTAAAATGTGACTTGTCTAGCAAATAACAAAAATTCTAAAAAATGTATATAGATCGATAATTACATAAGTTTAAATTTAATGTTTCAAAGTTTTAGGATAAAATTAAAAAATACATGAATAATTTTGGATTGTCCACATTTAAGGCACATATTATTGGGCCCATGTTATCAAGTTGAAATGGAAAAAACCAAACAATTTTTTGTTGTCTTTTCAAATATGAAAGTTTCAAGAAAAGCCCGGTTTAAGTCCCTCCAAGATGGGTGCTTTAAGTCTTCAAGTGCCATAAAAACTATCAATAGAGTTGGTGAACTGGATTTAGGTGCTGGTAGCTTAGACCAGGAGAAGGATAACTGCACTCAGAAGCAACATCAGGGAATCTTGGAGTTGTGTATTTGGGAAAAACCTTCGCATGGTCAACTTAGCCATCTGAAATTGGATGAAGTAGCTATCGAAAAGTAGGATTCGTATCTTGAATGTATTGTGATGGTCTTCTTGTAAAACTAAGAGTGCCAACATAGCCTTCTCAAAGTATAATCAATGAGAGATTCTAATTTTTATCAGAATCTTCTCTTATTTACATTTATTGATTATGGTTGATATCAAACCAGACCTCCCTGTAGACTGAGTCCTAATTATGGCTCAAACTACTTAGTCCTAATATGGTATCACCAAGGTCATGGATGTGTGCAATATGTATAGAGATATATTTGTTCTGTGTTCAAGATTCTACAAAAAAGCGGGAAGGGGGGCTTGCTTGTAATATATGAAAGTTAATGATTAACAAGGAAAAAGCTAAAATTTTAGAGACTAAAACTAGATTTTATTGAATTTGAGAAGCTGCACATGCTGGAAAATGATTGTTGTAATAGAATAGACTACTTGGGAACAAAATAAAATTGTAAGAAGAACGATAGATCATGTTTTACTAAAGCTAGAAAAGGTAAACCATTCTTGGGTGTTTCTTTGGGAAAAGTGGCAAAAATAATTAATTTCAAAGTTTGTGGATATAATGACAGTATTATACATAGGTTGAGGATTTACTTTTTAGTTTGTCCATTTCTGGTTTTGGACATCTTCCCCAGGCAGCAGAAACGAGCTGAGACCTAGAACTATTAACAGTAACAAGAGAAGAATAGCTTATAAGGTTCCTAAAGCTATATGTTTAGATAGTGTAAAGGCAAATCTCTCCCCCTTTAGTGTCCTGAACGAGGCTGATGCCATTTTAGATAATTTAAAGTGAAAAGTCTTACACATGATGATGTACCTCTTTAGATTCATGCTGTGGTGTACCTTTGCAAGTGGTTGAACGAATCTATCATCCTATCATACAAATCCAGTAATAGTTCCTTCAAGGTCACACGCTCTTTCCTTCAAGTGCTCCATCTTTAGTCGTTTTTCCATGTCATCCAGCCTCTAAAGGACAGTGTTAATATCACTAACCTCTACCTCTTCTTGAATTCTACTCATTTGCCAATTTTCTGGCTAATCCATTATTTCTCTAGCCACGAAGGCTTGCCTAGTCATGCCTTCATGATGGCTCTCCACCTCCTATTCTGGTACCCATGGAAGAGTATTCTAAATCTCCTATTACATCTACTCCCACAAATCCTCTAGTAAGGTACTTCCTTTATCTAAAAAAGAATTAAATGGATTTTGTTTTTTTTTTTGTCTTAAAAAGGATGAAGTGTTTTTTAGAAAATTTTCATTTAATTTATCTTACTATCCTTACTTTAAACTCTCACTACACAAAACATAGAAAAGAATACCTTCTTTTTTTATCTTCATTAAAACTCTCATTACACAAAATCCCAAAAGGAATATTTTCTTCTTGTTTTTTTTAATAATCATGTAAATTCTCACTAAAAAAAGGCCTAAAATATATATTTTTTAATTTTAGTTTCAAAGAAAAATAATAAAAATATTATAAACTATACACATCTTAATCTTTGTATCTAGAGAAATGCATAATTCTTTATAAGATGAAGGGAGTATATTCAGAGCATTGAATTGTTTATCCTTCATGGCCGCGAAAGTCTTCTCTCATGCCAGATCTAATGGCAATGAGGTCCTCTTTCTGCCCCCGTCGAGGCATCAACTCTGACTTCTTCTCGACC
Source organism: Aquilaria sinensis (assembly GCA_005392925.1). Lineage (NCBI taxonomy): Eukaryota > Viridiplantae > Streptophyta > Magnoliopsida > Malvales > Thymelaeaceae > Aquilaria > Aquilaria sinensis. The sequence goes on from SMDT01002147.1 coordinate 250,274, forward strand.
AGTTTCATTATTTAGGTGTGACAATGACAAGTTAATATTCAGAGTACTTGGTGGGATGCTCAAAACTCTTAGAAATGATTGTTGTTGTGGCTTGTTGCAGTCTAACAGTTGTAACCCAAGTATAGGTTATCGCAAATAATAAAATCTTGGGAGTCTGAGTGTCGAACCATAGGAAAGTGAATTAAGAAATACAAGTTACAAATTTGGTAATAGGGAAAGATTTTGATGCAAGGTGTGAACAGGTGTTTATTAAAAACTCAAATTTAAATAAATAGTTAAGGTTAGGGGATCCACTTTTAGTATATCGGTTATGCTTAATTTTAGCCCATCTTGCACTCAACTGGGATCCACACATAGAGGAAGTTCAAATCGGAGAATTTAATTAGCATTAGCTTTCATTGATCCTAAAATGTCAATACTAGCTAACGGGTTCAAGTATCCATCATATCAACATTTGTTTACAATAACTCAAGATTCCAATATAGCCGGCAAACCACGTTCTACAGAGGGAATCAAGTAGCCTTTGTGCCAATGATTGACTGTGATAAATCATGACACCCACTTAACAAAGAAGAAAGTTAAATAGATTAAGAAAGAAAATACCGTTAACGTTGTGATCTATTCAGATCAATTATAACTTTTATACCAAAAGCTTCACCCTTTCACCTTAGTAAAAAGAAGATTAGTTAGCCATGATAAAAGTAAATAACAAGTAGAAAGATGAAATGAACATGAATTGAAAGATCAAAGAATGAACAACAAGAAAAATAATAAGAAAACCCTTGGACATAACTTTGGTATTAAAAACAAGAATAAAACTAAAGAAGAAAAGCTAAAGATGATACAATAACATAAAAATGGCCTAAGAAATGCCATGATTTCGTCCTCCCCCCAAGGTGCCTATTATAAAGTTTTGAGGTGGGTGAAATGGTAAAATAGAATAGTAAAATGTAGGTAAATACAAATCAATAAAGGTGGGCTGCAACTTCTTTTAATTTTTTTACCACCGTACACATCAAAGCAGCTCTTCCTCAAAGCACAAAACTTGTAGATCTCTTCCTTATCTTCAAAACAATAGCTTGCTCATTCAAATTGGACATCTGTAGCTCAAGTTATGATTTTTCTACTGAAACTGCTCTTCAGCACATGGAAGAACGAATGATTTAATCTATAATCATATTTTGGCAATGAAAACAATTAAACTAGCTTTCAGAATGAAAATGGATCGAAGATCTATATGTTGGTTTCTAGATGAATTTGGAATCACTCAGTTCTGATATCTACAGCTCCAGATATGATTTTTCTCGTGAATGGTCACCAAGTGATGATTTTACTTACATAAATAAAATAATAATTATTAATATATATAATATTAATGAACAGTAAACTGTGCAATGAAATATGCGTATCGTGAATGGTCACCAAGTGATGATTTTACTTACATAAATAAAATAATAATTATTAATATATATAATATTAATGAACAGTAAACTGCGCAATGAAATATGCGTATGAATAGTAAGTCAATGAATAGTAATAATGAATAGTAAATTGGTGAATGGTAACCTTGGTGGAAAAAAGTGCTTTAAATTATAGAAATTAATCACACTCAATGTGTATAATGATAATTTAAACCTTTAATAACAATACACTTATGAGTATTTATCATGACCCAAGTCTAGAACCTATCTATGCAACACTCACCATTATGAAAAGGCTAAGGATATATGTGGAATTTGATGGCCTCTCAGTCTCATCTACTTATATGCCTAATGTCCTTGTTGGGCTACAAATTGATCTAAAATCATTAGCCTGGTAGATGATGGATATGGACCCTGGTTCATCATTCATCATTTGGGCCTCGGCCTATGTATATTGGTTCACTTGATCCACACCCTCATGGTCTTGGGTTGCTTTAATACCATATTGTCATGATCCAAGTCCAGAATTGGTCAATAGAACACATACTCACACCACACGATTTATGTCATGACCGATGTCTAGTACCCGTCAATGGAACAACTGCCCACACAACATAGGTTATCGTTTGTAAAAAGGATAAAGGTTAGGTACTCAAGTGTTAAAACTTAAGGTCAAATATACAAGTCATAAATCTCATCTCTCTTATGTTAGATTCAGGAGCGTCACAGCTGTAATTGAAGCCAAACATAAGGTTAGAGGGCCTTGAAGTTGTATATCCAGGTAAAACCATTTGATGTTTAAGTCAGTTATAGGTTGAGATGAAAGTATATAGCTTGATGGGGACTTTAGGCTAGTAGAACTCCTCTTCTCAAGGTTGTGGTAATCATGAGGAAAAGCTTCCCCATTAAGTGATCACTCCTATGATCATGCGTATTTTCCCTTATCATGTTCCTTACTTGATTAATGGTCAACTTGTTAACCCACTACTAAAAAAATCTGTTTTTCCAACTGCCATTTCCAACTGCCAGCCGTTGGAAATGGACTGTTTCCAACGGCTGGCAGTTGGAAAATAGTCCGTTGGAAAATCATTCGTTGGAAGTTAATTTTCCAACTGCCCAGAAGTGAGCAGTTGGAACTTCCAACTGTCAGCCGTTGGAAATTAAGCAGTTGGAGAATTTTCCAACGGCTTTATTAATTTTTTTTATTTTTTGGTTTTCCAACTGCCTCAGCAGTTGGAAAAATTTTCCAACTGCCTTGGCAGTTGGAAAATTTGCCAAGCAGTTGGAAAATTTTCCAACTATCTGAGCAGTTGGAAATGAAGGCAGTTGGAAAATTTTCCAACTGCTTAAGCAGTTGGAAAATACAGTAGACAGTTGGAAATGTGGCAGTTGGAAAATTTTCCAACTGCCTGAGCAGTTGGAAATTTTTTAAGCCATTGGAAACATTTCCAACTGCCCAGGCAGTTGGAAAATTTTCCAGATTGGAAAGTTACACAGGTTTTTTATTTTTAGCTTCGAATTATTTTTTTATTTATATTATTTATCTCTATACTGTCCATTTCCAATCGAATGTTTTGTTTAAACGTTAACCTCGTATGCTGCCGATACTGATATCGTTTGTAGTCAATTTTTAAAACTCACAAAATTTCATAAATTAAAATTACTAAGTGAATGTTTGTTAAAACAAACATACAGAATTAAAATTACTAAGTCAAGTTGGAAATTTACTACTAAATCCACATGAGCTCCAGTAGAGTTTAAATTACATGCTTTCATAATCCAACTAAGTGAATGTTTGTTAATAAATACATATAGTAGCATGATATACCTGATCTATGCGTCATCCGATCCCGAGTCATCATCATCATCTGCAGGTGGTGCGGGCGGGGGGGGAGGGGAATGCCAATTGATTTGCATATGTACTCCAGCTCAGCTCGTTGTCTCCTCTTCAGACGTTCTAGCTTCCGCTCATAATGTGATGCTTGCTGTGCAGTTTGCTCCGCTACGACTCGCTGTACTTGTTCAGCGAACTCCGGAGTCTGCATCACATCAACATGTGCTGCATGAGTAAGCCCTGGTCGCCGTCGTCCAGGCACGACATGTTGTTCTGATCCAAGGCCAAATACACGCCCTTTCTTCCTGCCCCCAGCAGCGGCACTTATGATCGCAACCTCATCTATGTCAGGTGCGCCACCTGAATCATCCGTTTGCTGCGTTGCTTCCTCGATCTCAGCAGCTACTATTGCCTGCATAAAAAGTAAAGATACAGAAAATTTATTAGTAACAAGATCAGAAATTATACTTAAGCATTATGTAACAATTACTTACCGCAACTTCTTCAGTCCGCCTGTTAACGTAATCCCCGCTCTTTTTCTTATGAGTTTGCTGCATCACCTTGAACAATCCTGGGTCCCTCTTCTCCGGATCTTTATCACGCTACATTTGAAACGTAGTCACATTAATTGATTCTCCAAATAAAGTTACTTGAATTATGTGTAAAAGATTATGATTATTTTACCATTCGTTCTCGGTGTTCAGTAATGGAAACCGAACCTCCTGCATATGTAGCACTGCATGCACCTGTGGAGTTAGATGACTCCGATGATGAAGCTCGCATCGTCTTACCCCTTGCCGATTGCTCGTTAAACTCCGCGGTAGCCCACCATGCTTCCATTTCTGCATACTGCGCGTCGGTCATAAAAGATGCCCTTGCAGCCTTGCTCGCCGTTTCTCCGGATTCTTTTCTCGGTGGATGTCCCCCAGCGTATGTCGGTAATGACTAGCCGCCAACATATGCCAGACGCGGTAGACCTCATTATGGTGGGCTGGATCCCACTCACATAATCCCTGCACGTTATTATTTATAAAAACTATATAGCGGATCTATAAATTCCAACATAGATGATAAAGGCGAAATAGTTATAACAAGTATCTAACCTCAAATACGCGCCACCACGCCTGAATATCTGCTAGACTCGCGCTCGTCCAGTCATGATGTCCCCTGAAGTGTGTGGTGAAGCATCTAGTGACCAACCTTGTTGCTCGTGATGGAAGGAAGCTACATGAAGTGGATGTTTCACAGAATTCATGAGCTTAGTCTTACTGCGACTTCAGATACTACATGTTAAATAAACTAATTTGGTACAAGCGGGTGCATTACTTACGTGTTCCCGTGAGGTATTATCCGTAAACGAGCCTACAGCGGGGCTTGGGATACCGCGGACTGACCATGTGAACTCCCACCATCCGGTGACACTACAGGGGTCGGGGTAGACCGACTACCACTACCACGACTAGGACCAATGCGAATACCACCTGTGGGAGGGTGAGGATGATGAACAGGTGTTTGTTCTGTTGATGGCTGTGCATCCGAATGATGGGAGTGCGATTGGCCTGCCCGATCATGTCTAGCTATTGGTTCTGCTAAAACTTCTTTCATTTGCTGAAATAGCCCTTTCCCTGGGCGACGTGTATATGTCGCATCTCCTTTAGGTGGCATCTACATTATTATGAAATCCCATACAAAAGTTTACATAACGTACATTCAAACATTGAAATAAAACTTGCTCAATCATATTGTAGGCACCAGGTTGAAGTTATTGTTGCTCTTTACATATATATTAAAAGTTAATTACTAAACGAGAACATTACATAATACAATAACATATGCACGTTTACATTATTCTGAGTTTCCAAGTTCATCTGAATTTGATTTCTCTGATTCGCCACTATCAGTATCCCCTTTCTTACTATGACTTTACTACTACATTTATAATCCCATATTTATTCTTCGTAATATTATTAATATTGACATATATTATTTTTCAAGGTCAATTTATTTCACCAGATATATTTTGTACAATTTATATTAATGCCAATAATGAAAACATTGTAATCAAAATTCCAAAATAACCATTGTACGTGGTAAGAAAATATATAACCCAAACAATTGACTTCAAACTAAAGCCGTTGCTATTTTTGAAATATACTAAATAATTTAACACACAAATATACTAATTACAAAATGTTAGCATCCAACTAATTATTGTTTGTTCTTAAATATACAAACTACTTTGACACATAAATATACAACCTAAATAATTTACATCCCACCGTTCTTAAATATACAAACTACGTTCGACACATAAATATACTACCTAAATAATTTACATCCCACCAATAATTATTATTTTTAAATATACTAACTAACTTGAGACATAAATATACTAACTAAACAATTTTTAAAAAAAAATACGTAAACAATTTACGGAAAACAATTTTATTTTCTACTTGGAAATATACTAATACTTAGTACTTAAATATTTTTAAAAATATTTCGTAAACCATTTACAGAACACAAAGAATTTTCTATTTGTTTAAATATTTTTAAAAATATTTCGTAAACCATTAACAGAAAACAAAGAATTTTCTATTTGTAAATATTTAATTACTTAGTAATTAAAGTTTTTTTGTAAATATACTAACTACTTTTACACATAAAAGTACTACCTAAATTAAACAAACCCATAAAAACTAATTTCAAATTGTAAAATATACTACCTAAACAATGTACTTTAAACTATTTATTTAATATTTTAAATTATTCCAACTAATTTGAGAGATAATTATACTACCTAAACACTTTATTAAAATCAAAATTATTAATTATTTTGAAATATAATAACTAATTTCATACATAACTTTAGTACCTAAACAATTTACGTATAAATAATAATTTACTAATTTTAATTATACTAACTAAGTTCACACATAAATATACTACCTAAACAATTCACTTAAAACTAATAATTTCATATTTTATAATTCATCAAAAAAATAAAAAAAATTGTAAGAAAATACACATAAATTTGCAATTGTAATGGGTAACCTAAAAACTTCACATCCAACCATCAACAACACAAAATCATAAATATTGCACATATTTCAAACCAAATAAACATGTAATAATCCGGATTATGCGTATTTATTGGGGAAAAAATTTAAAAAATATAAAATAAACAAACTGACCTCAAATCACGCTCTAGCTTCCTTCAAATGGCCGCAAATAACTGCAATCCTGCAATAAAACTCAAAATCTTCAATCCATTATCAACCAAAACAGTGAAACGAGGCAAAAATCGAAAAAAAAAATCAACGAAATTGGAAATAAAACGAAACTAACCTTCAGATCTCCCCAAATGACACCAGATCCACGTACAACTGAGCTAGATGAAGCTGTTTCACGGCTTAATCGGAACCAAAACGTGAATGTGTGTGTTGTGTGATGAAGAGAGAAGCTAGGAGAGAGAGACGCGAATTTTTGCTCGCTGGAGAAGACGACTCGCGCTGGGGGGGGAGATTTAAAAACTTTTTTTCCAACGGCTAGGGCCGTTGGAAATCCTAAACTAAAACGCATCGTTTCATTAAACGCACAAAAAAAAAATTCTTTCTATTTCCAACGGTCTCAACCGTTGGAAAACTTTCAAACTAAAAATTGCATAACTTAATTTTCCAACTGTTATAGCCGTTGGAAGAAAGAAATACAAACCATTTTATTTTCCAACGGCTTAAGCCGTTGGAAGTGTAATAAATCCAAATTTTGCAGAAAATCTATTAATTTACCCATTTTCCAACGGCATAAGCCGTTGGAAGTCATATATATATAATTTCTTCAATTTCCAACGGCTAAAGCTGTTGGAACTGTGATAAATCCAAATTTCCCTGAAAAAAATCCATTAATTTACACATTTTCCAACGGCATAAGCCGCTGGAAGCTAAAGCCGTTGGAACTATAATACCCATTTTCCAACGGCATAAGCCGTTGGAATATACATAATCATTTTCCAATAGCCGTTGGAACTAAAATAAATCCAAATTCAGGGAAAATATTAATTTACCCATTTTCCAACGGCATAAGCCGTTGGAAGTCATATATATATAATTTCCTCAATTTCCAACGGCTAAAGCCGTTGGAACTGTGATAAATCCAAATTTCCCTGAAAAAATCCATTAATTTACACATTTTCCAACGGCATAAGCCGTTGGAAGTAATATATATAAATAATTTCTTAATTTTCCAACGGCTAAAGCCGTTGGAACTATAATAAATCCAAATTTCGCAAAAAAATGCATTAATTTACCCATTTTCCAACGGCATAAGCCGTTGGAAGTAATATATATACATAATTTCTTCATTTTCCAACGGCTAAAGCCGTTGGAACTAAAATAAATCCAAATTGCATGGAAAATCCATTAATTTACCTATTACTTGGCCCATTTTCCAACGGTTCAAGCCGTTGGAAGTTATATATATATAAAATTTCCACAATTTCCAACTGCTGGGCAGTTGGAAAATATTTTTTCTTAATTCCAACGGTTTTGGCAGTTGGAAATTTCCAACTGCTTCACCGTTGGAAATAAGGCAGTTGGAAAAACAGGTTTTTTTAGTAGTGTTTCTCTTCGTCACCTGTCTTATCTTACCTAATATCTGTAGATAATACATTTATATGTCATTTGCGAAAAAGTTTACTCAGTTAGTCTTAAATTTAAGTAAGAAAAAGAAGGAAGTGTAGAGAAAAATAGAAAATTGTGTAAAAATAAAATATCTTTTAACTAATGTGAGCTTAGGATCTTTTGGTGCATCAGTAAACGCTTCTTGAAAAAAATTATCACCACTGCAAAGAAACAAAATAAATGTGAGCTTAGGATCTTTTGTCGCTAATTATTAGGAGTAGAAGTATTTATAAATTCGAACATAAAATAGAGAAACAAAATGCATGAGGGCAAAGAAACAAGTGGTCTCACCAGCACGAAGGGTATTAACCTGTATCCGGTTTTCACTCCCATGAAACTTTGACGTGGTTTTGTTTGTTTTCGCGTTTGCTGGCAGGAGAGTGTTAAAGCACTTGTTCCTAGCACCCCTCTTGTACATAATTACAAAATATGAGTATTAGAAAAGACTTTAATTTTCACCCTACTCCTCCCCACTCTAGGACCTCTCTTCTTTGAAAATCCTCAAATATTATCTTTTTACCATATTGGCACCTTTCTCTTATACTCAAAATCCTAACACAATAAGTTTTTTTTTTAGGCACACAAACCAAAATAAACTAGGAAAATTTTCAAGTCACTAAAGATGAAAAGGGGTGATTTAGTTACTGATATTTGATGAGCAAAATTGAAATAAAAGTTATAAAATTCACGACATAATTAACATTTGTGCCTAATTCAAATATATCAAATTAACTTCAGACCAGTGGAGCATAATACTTCTTTTCCGTTGTTTTCCGTTTTATTTCACCACGGAGTTCGTTGGTTCATCTTCACTCTGTAGGCCGCATTAAAATATAAATGTCAACTAGCTTTATATTACTCTCTTTGTACAATATCTATTGAACCATTTTGTTAGGCATGGGGCTAAGAAAGTAAAAAATTTTATGTTAATTTCACTTGTACCTTAATTTTTAGCTGATAAATTGAGAAAGTTGGAAAAAGTGAATATTAAAATGATAGTTTCAAAAGGTTATATGGTAAAATAATTTATTAAATATGAAAATATTATAAAGATTTAAAACTGCAAAAAAATAGAATATATTGTAATAATTTTGAGATAGATGAAGTAATAATTAGTGCATAATTTCTATCTTTAAGGGCATTTCTTTATAACACGCGCGCAGATACATAAAGAGCTCAACCCACTTAAACGGCGAATAATTGCTCTCTGTTTTGAAACAACGTTTTAACACCACTCAATTTGGATTGAGGGAAACAGGGGGGAAAGAGAAGAAAATTTTTATAATATGAGAAAATAGAGGGGAATGGAGAGTTATTATCTTTCCGTTTTCTTCCTTTATTTATACATTTTTTTCCCCTCCAAATTAGATGAAAAAAATCATCTCTCTCATTTTCTTCCATTTCCTTTTTTATAATTCTTTTATTAATTAAATTCAAACCCAAGAAGATTAAAGTTAGCTGCTGAGAATGTTGAGAAGCTTTTAATATAAAAATTTGAAAAAAATTATATCAATCACCTAGAAACGAAGTTAATATTAATAAGTGCCGGCCAAAAAAAAAAAGAGAATTAATATTAATAAGCAGGGAGGAATAAGGAAGGAAAGGAAAAAAGGAAATCATGTGGCGATGAACCGAAAGCAACAAATGTTCTTATATTATATGATCCACAGATTTCAACGGGAACCGAAAATTTCGAAAGACAAATACTTCAAAATTTCGGCAGAAAAAGGGGATGGTGGAAGGGCCTTTCCCCAGTGAGGTACTGCCCGCCAATGAGGAAGCAATCAAAGTGTCAAACGCCTGCAAAATTTTATTTAATTAATGATTAGCAGATCCCGTGAGCCGTGAGGCACTGGTGATTGGCGAAACAATGCGGTCAAAGTCAAAATTGAAAAAATTGTCACGGATTCTTTGTGGTTAACTTTTTCCTTTTTTGGATTAATTACACTAACCACTAAAAAGTTTTATTAAAATTACATTTACCCCTTAAAATTTTAAATCCTACAATAACCTTAAGTTTACCCTTAGGTTTTATTAAACTTAAATTTACCCTTAAATTTTTTTTTGTTAAATCATGAATTGCTTAAATTACCAGACATTTTTTTTTCCATAAATATAAGGCACTCTGATTCCTGTGTTCCAATAATTTGAACTCTATACTAACATTTTCATAATTAGTTATCGTTTTTTCTCTGAAGAAGCATGACATTATTCTTTTTCTTTTTCCTACCAGCTTAGGGGAAAAAATAGTGGCTAGTTAAATGTGGATTTAAAAATCTCAAATAATAATTAAAATTTTAATTGAGGTTTGAAAGATAAGTGTAATAAACACTCCCACACAATGACACAACAACAACTAAAGAAGAGTCGTATTTGGCAATATTAGTGGTTCAAATAAAATATTGCTAATATACTCTTGAAGATTTATAATCAAATTTTGTGTGATACAATTTAGTTGCTAATTCTAAAATACGTCGTGTATATATTAATATTTTTGCATCAAATTATTTCCTACCAATAAAATTTCAAATCTTTGTGTAACCGTTTAGTACAATAATTCCTTCAAATACGCTGGACTTAAATTTATGGAGAAAAACAACCAAAGAAGTCACACTTACACAAATTTTCTCTTTATGACATGTCAAGTCATTATCTTATTGGTGCGAACAAGTACTGTACAAATTTTTTCTTTATGACATGTCAAGTCATTATCTTATTGGTGCGAACAAGTCATAAGATTTATAAATGCATATTGACTTTTTTTGTTGTTTTTTTCCTTGCAAACGAAGTTATGAATAATTCATTCGAGAATAATGATTAGTTAAAGGTAGAAATAATTTATTGATATAGTTGAGATGACTTCTTCAACCTCTAATACTAAAAACTATTGTTGGATAATTTTTATAATCTTTTAAGACCATTAGCTTCCATTAGACAAGTAAAAATTAGGAAGTGGGAAAACCTATATCCTCTCTTTAAAATTTAAGAGAACTACTTCATTAATAAAGAAAAAAATACATACAAAAGCTGTTTTTTCGCAATTATTATAAATTATAATGGATGAGGTAGACTTGAAAATGTCTCTGCATGACCGCTATATCTGGAATCTTAAGATTTAAACGGCCATTGGACAGTACCGCCAAATTTGTAATTCAAACTTCTGGATCAATGCGGCCGTAAGTCGTTATTGTCAAATTCAATTTGCAAAGCCGTTAGACAAGCTCAAAAACAAATACTAGCATCTAATATGTTTACATTTAAGTTATATTAATTTAATATAGACATTTTTATTTTTACAATTTATTTACCCGTGATAGTTGAACCACCTTGAATGATAATGTCCTTCAAAAGAATCCTTCCAGCACTCAAGTTAGCTCATCTTAAAAATATTAAAAATAGTGGTAAATTTGTAGGGTCTTTTTTATAGGCAATAACTCTCTTTAATAACAATGAGAGATATTTGGTACATAATCGCTCACATAATGGAAGTCCTATATCGGGGGATTCCCTCCCTAACTATGACTCATTGACTAAAGGGCCAAGCACCTCCTATAAGTGCATAGGCGTTCGGCCTCGCCGATTGCTCCCAAGCACTATGGCCTTAAGCCAATAGGTCCAATATGGTATCAACATCATCTCTCCTTGAAATACTGGAAATAGGCCTCAACATTTTTTAGATCCATTTTGCAAAATATGATTCATTTTGAACAGGTTCATTTATATGGCGGAATTAAATGCACGTCCCTTCAGATAAACATGCAGGTAACAGTTGGAGTAATCATAGTTGTTGTGGCGTGCCTTCATTAGCTCATTTTCCACTATCGCCATCATGGTCCTTTATGGCAACGAGGCATGGGGGAGGCAAAGAGACCACTAGACCCTCTAAATGCTCTTTCACCTTTTGCTACCTAATTCACTTTTCACTCTTACATGTAGCATGCTGGGGATCTTTGGAGAAGACATTGATCCCATCTAGGAATGTGATTTCTTCGCTAAACATTACTAATAAGAGGAATTGGATGTGTTTTGCTGATGGATTGATATCTAGAATTCTGGGCTGTGTAGAAGGGTTTTGCTTACGAGAGATTTGGGAAGGAAAGGAGTAGCAAAACTTCCATGATCGATGATGGCCAAAGAGCACCGCACCATTGCAGATTGGAAGGGGACCAAGGGTGAAGATGATGGCATCATCATCAAATGGGCAAAGTTAAGGCACTACTGGAAGAAACATGAAAAGACAATGACCAAAACTATTATTTTCCTCATTCATTTGACATGCATTCACTTAACGGATGAGTGGTAAATTTGCCCATTTTGTAATGTTGGTGGTAATTTTATACTCAAAGAAAAGTTTGGTATGAGATTTGGTACACTTAACACATTGGTAACAAATTTATTCATTTTGATACTTTTCGTGATAAAATTGGTACTTAATTCAAAATAAAAACATTCATCAAATATTCCTCTCACCTCAATTTGACTAAATCATTTGACCGGTTATGGAGACTAAAGTGTGCATAATTTATGTTGTTATATTTTTTTTGGCCCTAAAAGTAAAATTAAAGAGAAATATATTTTGTGTAGTGAGAGTATAGATGATGATTAAAAACATAAAATACTCCCTCCGTCCCAATTTAGTTGAAACGTTTCTCTTGGTACGGAGATTAATGTACATGTAATTTGTGTTAATTTTTTATGTAGTGAAAGTTTAAATAATGATTAAAAAAATTCTTTTTTAGGTTTTGTGCAGTGAGAGATTGAGTGGAGATTAAAAAAAGAGTCTTTATTGGGTTTTGTGTAAAAGGATAATTTAATGGTTTAAACCTTTTCCAAAAGAGGAAACGTTTCAATCTTTTGAGATATCGCAAAAAAAAAAAAACATTTCAAGTAAATTGGGACGGAGGGAGTATTACTTTTTAGGTTTTGTATGGTAAGAGTTCCAATAAGAATAGTAAGAAAAATTGAATATTAAAAATTTGATTAAAAAAATGATTCAACTTTTTGAGAAAGAATATGATTTATCATTTTTGGCATGAAGACGGTACAAAGAAAAACCTTAATATGCGGGCAAAGTTAGAGGGTATACCTTAATTTGAGAGGGGCAATAATTAGATGACACTATGTGATTAATACAAACAGACCTGGGCCTTTATGCCAGATTTGTCGGTGTCAATCTCAGACTGTCATTTCATTATTTTCTTTGAGAGATGGAGAAGGTATTAATTAGAGAGTTGTAATCGATCCAATTGTAGATTAGACCGTCGGGGCCAAATTTCCAAAAACTATTCTCGGATGCACGAGTCAGCTTGTGATGTTAATTGCCGGTTGTTTTCACTCCCCAACCATGAGCTTAAATTAAAAAGCTAAGTGACAAAATACAAAGCAAAAACAAAATGACACTTTTAGTCTTAAAAGCGATGTTAATACTTATTCCTATATTTACTGGAAGATCGTTATAAAAAATAATTTATAGAAAAAAGTAATAATTTAAATTATTAATTTATTACAAAAAATTATTACATAATTTGAATTTACTTGAAAATGGTTACCGATCAATTTATATTATAATTTTAAAATATAAGTTGGCACAAAAAATTATACAGTTTCATGAGTAATTATTTACACAGTTACAAATTCTTAATTAGAACTCATGTAGAGAACAAAAAAGTTTTAGGACTAACTTTTATTCCCTTCAATCATTCCTCATGTCTCATAGGTTTGATCTTATAGAATCTGGCTCATTTTCTTATTGAGTAAGGATTACACAATTACAAAATTTTAAGATTTATTTAAAAATATAAAAAGTTTTAAAGTTGAAATGTAGATAATTAGACAAAATTTTAGTACTAAAAGTGTCTTTTTACCCACATATAAATTATCATCTTCTAATATTTTCTCTTAATAAGAACACACATCTAATAATAAGAAGTCAACCGAAAAACTGTAAACTAACCATCTAATACATTTATTAAATTATTACCACTAACCCATAATACTTTATGTGACTTTTTTGACTGTTTAACTTTGAGTTTGAATGTGTATATATTTCTAGAAATGAAACATAAGTATGAATTTGGTTGCAAATAATAAATAAAATCTTGTAGTCAGTATTTTTTTTTATAATTTTTTAACAACTAATATAAGAAAAAAATGGGTCAAACTCAATCTTTCATTGAAAACTCAAAAGTGACAAATCTTTGAAAAGTAAAATCTTGTCAATGAGACTCTACTTCATTGACATGAAAACTTATATATCGCATGGCTGGTAAGAGTTTGAATCATCACTTACATTTCAAAATTCTTTCTCTTTAAATGGTATATGGATGAGCTCCATATACCCGGTAGTATAATTTCTAATGTATGCTTATAATGATTGTGAAAAATAAAAATGATAGACTTAAAGAAATACAATAAAAAAATGATTTTTTAACGCACAACAGTTTTGGCTCCTTCATGATCTTGAACCTGCATCTTTTTGTTTTTGTTTTTATTTTTTGTATATTGACATCACTTTGATGAATTGTATTGTAAAGGTTAGCAAAATCTGGATCCAAATCTTAGAATATTATGATTTTATGATCTAAAATAAAAAAAATGACCAAATTAGATTCTATAATTATAATTATGATCCAATTATATGACCATGTTTTACGGGCAGTTTTTTTTCACATTATTTGACCCAAGTTAACATGTTTGTGTGCCTTTCCATGTCACTTTTATTGCGCCCCACAAATTATTTCTTTAATTGCCCATATTTTGCTCTCAGAATTTTTTTCTCTGTTTTTTCTCTCCCATAAATTTGCCAATTTTATTCTTGAATTTGTCCTCCTTTAGTCTTGTAATTCACTTCTAACGCCTCACCAATGCCCGGTCTTTCAATCGGATGGAGTTTTGAGTGCTGAAAATTCTAAGTTTTCCTGCGATTTTATCTTGAATCAGTGAGTGGAAGTTGAAATGATGGAGGTGATGAAGAGCTTCCGCTTGAAAGATATGAACAATAGGTAGTCCGGTAGAACTCTTACAACAAATCTGACACTTCAAAGCAAGAGTCTGATGTCGGTAAATCTATCCAAATAGCAAAGGAATCCACTTCAACAAGACTTCATGAATGAAGAATTCACCCTGCATAGTGAAACTCTGGGACAACGCCTCGAGCTCACATTCACCCTGAAAACATTATCAAAATTTTTTTGCATCTCATCGGCACAGACAAGCTTCCATTCCACAATTGCAACTTCAAGGAAAGACCAGCCTCAGTGGCGAAACTAGGATTTTCGGTTTGGGGGGCTAGCCCGAAAGAGAGTCAACTAAATCCGGAGGAGAGGGATGACATCGCGGCGAGGTAAAGCTAAAGATTGGGAGTAATTCGTACTAATTCAAAGATTAGGGTGCAACTCGTACAAGTTAAAAAATTTGGAGGACTAATAGTGCATTTAGGCTATGTTAGAATATCTGTTTAAGACTAGAGAGAATAATTACTCATTTGGTCACTATTTTCTTTAGCGCCTACCTCATTGCCCCCCATCTTCATATTCTTCCATTATTTCTGAGGGGCAAAAATGTATTTCCAGTCCCTAATTTTTCTTGAATTAACCAATTAAGTACCTTTATTTAAATGTTTTTAAAATTTTTTGGGGGGGCAACAGCACCCCCTGCCCCTCCGCCCCTGACCGGCCTTCTTTCATTGCTTGGTTCAAGCCGTAAAGTTGACCTTCTTTTGGTGACAATAAGTTTAGGGTAACATTTGGCAGATGTGGGCTAGGAGGAAAAACGTGTTAACCCAAACTTATTAAATTGAAGCGATTTGGCAGTTAGACAACCAAAAACAATCAAATGTAAAATCCCTAGCTTCTTTTTTATTTTTTTTGGGTAGAGAAGGATATGAGTATATTAAGTATCTAGATTACAGCATAAGTTCCAACTATTAAGTATTAACTAAGGCCCCCCCTAAATGATCTGGATGCTGTTGACCTGTGGTTTCAGACCATTAGTTTCGGGCCTTGTTGAGAGCTTCAATCTCTGACAAATCCCAAAGTCTGAAACAAAAGGAGGACATTCGAACAAGGAACGTATCTCCAGAAGAGTCCAAATTCTGTCTGCAAACTCTCAACCGCGTAGACTCTCTCTCTCCCTCCCCATCCGCGTTCCCACCCCGGACCTCCCTATATAAACCCCACCCCCAACAATTCCTCGCCGCCATAAAATCCAAAACAGTTTCTGTCTTCCCACATCAGAGAAAAACTGAAAGAACGCAGCAAACTTTTTCACTTAACCTGACCATTGCCCCTTGGCATGCCGACCAAAGGGATGAGAACCATCTTCTTCCACTCGCCGTCGCCCTCCCGGACCACCCCGCCCCCGTCCCCTACACGGCAAACCTTCTCCGACTCCCTAATGGACGAGAATATCGACATTGCCGAGTCTATTATCGCCAGATGGGACCTCTCGAATAACTTCACTACCATCGACTACCTGTTTTCTCCCGAGAATCGCCATGAAGCGAAGCAGTACTTGACCAGTGTGACCAAGCTGCAGAATGCGATGCGGATCTTGGTCCTCCAGGATTCCACCAGCGAGAAGCTGATGAGAGCCCAGAATTTGATGCAGACGGCGATGAAGCGGCTGGAAAAGGAGTTCTACCAGATTCTCAAGTCGAACCGGGATTATCTCGACCCTGAATCGGTCTCCACCCATTCCTCGATCCCTTCCCGGTCAAGTGTCTCGGATTTTGACGACGATTGGGAGGAGGAGTCGTCGAGGCATGAGACCGACGAGTCTGTTTCCGGGGTCCAGCGAGCTTCCATGGCCGCAATGGCGGACCTGAAAGTTATCGCTGATTGCATGATCGCTTCTGGGTATGCCAAGGAGTGCGTGAAGGTTTATAACATCGTTCGGAAATCGATTGTTGATGAAGCTCTGTATCACTTAGGAGTCGAGAGGTCCTTAACTGGTTCCCAGATTGCGAAGATGGATTGGCAGGTTCTGGAGACGAAGATGAAAAATTGGATTCACGCCGCTAAGGTCGCCGTCAAGACTCTGTTCTACGGCGAGCGGCTTCTCTGCGATCAGGTCTTCTCCGTCTCGTCGTCGATTCGTGAGTCTTGCTTTTCGGAAATTTCTAGAGAGGCAGCTCTGGCTCTGTTTGGGTTCGCAGAAAATGTCGCCAAGAGCAAGAAAACACCGGAGAAAATGTTCCGAGTTCTCGACCTTTACGAAACAATCTCCGATCTGTGGCCGGAAATCGAGTCGATCTTCAGCTATGAATCCACTGCTTCCGTCCGTTCAACAGCCGTTAACGCTCAGCTAAAACTTGGGGACGCTGCAAGAGTGATCCTGACGGAATTCGAGTCAGCCATCCAGAAAGACGCATCCAGATCCGCCGTCCCCGGCGGCAGCATTCACCCGTTAACCCGCTACGTGATGAACTACATCAGTTTCCTCGGCGACTACAGCGGAATTCTCTCCGACATCGTCACCGACTGGCCTTTAAACACTAAATCGCCGTTGCCGGAGTCATACTTCGGCAGCCACGATACCACCGAAAACGTCACGTCGCCGATCTCCCTCCGATTTTACTGGCTCATCCTCGTACTCCTCTGCAAACTGGATGGGAAGGCGGCGCTCTACAAGGACGTTGCCCAGTCTTACCTCTTCCTAGCGAACAACCTCCAATATGTCGTCGAAAAGGTCCGGAACTCGAACCTGAACTTTCTCCTCGGTGACGACTGGGTGGCGAGGCACGACGCGAAGGTGAGGCAGTACGCGGCGAACTACGAGCGGATGGGCTGGAGCAAGGTGCTGACGTCACTCCCTGAGAATCCGACGTCCGAGATCCCTTTGGATCAAGTTAAAGACCATTTCCGGCGGTTCAATGCCGGGTTCGAGGAAGCGTACGCGAAACAAATCTCTTGGGTCGTACCCGACCCGGGGCTGCGAGATGAGATCAAAATCTCGCTGGGAAGAAAGATATACGCGAGTTACGGGGATTTTTACGAGAATTACGGCAGGAAATTGAAGAAGCAAACGTGGGTGGAGTCACTTGTCAGATTTACCCCTGATGATTTGGGAAATTACTTCTCAGATATGTTCCATGGTAACGGGGGGCCAGGGAGAGTTTCGTCAAATTCGAGTCATGGAAGTCGTAGCCGGTGAACCGACCCAGTGGGACAAAAATATGGCCGGCTAGGCCGGCATCTGATAAATAAGACCACAAGAAACACAAGTGTACAATGGCTTGTAATTCAAAGTTCACAACAATTTATTTATTTTTCGTTTAGAATAAAGAAATATGCTCCATATTCTTTTTCAATTAAAAATTGCTCCACATTCTTTGGAAGCTTCAACGATTTCTTCTGCTTAGATTGAGACAGGAACTGGTAAACGATTAATAGATTAATGGGGGAAATGTTATGATGACTGGTGATATTAAAGCAAATAGAAGAATAATTTTTTCTTATTTTGGATTCTTAAGGCAAGGAGTTGTTCATTAAGCAACTTGTTCTTTTCCGTTAATGCTCACGAGAAGGGCATAGAATAAGATGAGCGTATGAGAACAAGGAAAATTTCACATCAAATTTGTTTTAATTTAAGTTAATTTAATTTAAAATAATTTATTTTTTATTTTTACATTTTATTAATTTTTTTTCTCCAACTAATTTTATTTGAAAGCTTATATTATAGAGATATAATAATCTATTTGAAAGTAAATTTTCATGATATCATTGAAATTTATAATTTTTTTAATGTCTAAAGCTAGAAAAATTCATAAAATTTTTGTAAGATTATAAAATTATATTTTGAATGGATTATTATACCTACATAATATTAACTTTTAAATAACATTTATTTCAAATAAAAATATAAAAATAAAAATAAACTATTTCCTATTAAGTTAAAATGAATTGGCTCTTAATTTATAGACCGCTCACTTCAACTTGACTTGATTTGAACTCATTTTCTTAATTTAAGCAAATAACTTGAGTGTAAGCTCTATATCAATCAATCTAAAACTTATCCACGGTTCATTTTTCATAGCCTTTTCAAGCTGAATATTAACAAAATATCAAGTGTGATATACATTTAAGTGAAATATAAGTAGGATCCTGAATCTTATTTCTATCAAAGAAAAATAGGCTATTTCCCATATATATTCATACTGGGAAGATGATTTGAAGCGTGGGATGTTGAAGAGTTTTATGAATCATTTTTTGATAGTCTACCGAATGAGATGATTAATTAATGTGAATTGATATGAGACCAAACTTCTAAAGGAAAAATAGTAGAATTATATGGTATGTTTTTTTCAGGGAATTTCTATAGTCATGACTCATTAGATAGAGATGAGAGGAGCCCAGAGCACGTGTTGTTGGCTATGTCAAAACCATCTCCAACTGAAAATCAATCTCTTCGAAAGGGAAATTGTTGAGAACCATTAGTCCTTTGTTGGCCGCCAGAAATCAATGACCATGGTCCGTGCGAAATAGTGCCGGCCAGGCCGGCATTTGATAAATGAGACCCAAAGGACCACGTCTACCGTGGCATGCAATGTAAAATTCACAATAATTTATTTATTTTTCGTATAGGATAAAGAAATATGCTCCATATTCCTCTTTTTTTTTAATTAAAAATTACTACCAACCTTTTTTGTTTCAATTAATAGTTAAACTTTTTGGCTCCCCCAGTCTTTGGACGTTTTCAATGATTTCTTCTGCTTAGATTGGGACAGGAACAAGTAAATGATTAGTACGTTAATTGAGGAAATGGTATGTTGACCGCTGATATTGATAGAAAAATAAGGGTAAATAACATCTACCGTCTTTAAACTAATTCTCAGATTATAAAATGATCCTACAACTACTAATTGTTACATTGGCCATCCTCTAACTATGAAATTATTATAATAAATACCCATTTATTATCCAGGATGTTAGAAAGTGATGGAAAAGGTTTTTAGAAGGGGGAAAAGTGCACAATTAACCCTAATAGTTAGTAAACTCTTTTGTTTGAGTCCTAAAACTTTATTATTTTTTAATTTAGTGTAAAACTATCGAAGACATGAACTTCTTATAGGAGTGTAGTAGGTGTAGACAGACTGATCTCCTCCCGTATGAGAGATGGATGATCGCTGGCATGTGGAAATCATCTATATCCACCACAGGCCATCATGACCAACATATTGCCTGAAATGCAAAAAAATCCTTCAAGCGATACATCCATTTCGCTATTTTCAACAAGAATTCTGGTGGAAGCTCGGATCATTTCACTATCCTTAAATCAGGTTTGAGAAGAAGGATGGTTGTGGCCTTTTTAGTAGGAAGTAGAAAAAGTAGTAGTCCGCCAATATTTTTGATTTGCCTCCAAATTATAGGTGACTATTGATATTGCTGATATTTTTTAATCTAAATGATGTCAGCACGTTTTTACAAAAAAAAAAAAAGGCTACAATAATTAACTTCACTGAAATTTGTAGTCTATCAATATTTAAATATGAAAAGTTACCAAAAGTTTATATTAAGCGGTGGCTTAATATGTTGAAAGAAAATTGGATCCATCCAGATTTTTATAAAATATACTCCCTACCTCCTCCCAAATGATAGTTGAAATATTTATTTGTTTGAAAAATTTTTTTTTGCTCAATTTATTTATATTATTATTTTCTATAAAAATTTTAAAATATATTTATAAACTATGAGTTTTTTTTATTTATG
Organism: Aquilaria sinensis; assembly: GCA_005392925.1. Classification (NCBI taxonomy): domain Eukaryota; kingdom Viridiplantae; phylum Streptophyta; class Magnoliopsida; order Malvales; family Thymelaeaceae; genus Aquilaria; species Aquilaria sinensis. Next base: position 270,915 of record SMDT01002147.1, read on the forward strand.
TCTAAAATTTTTGAATTTATACACTAAAGTTTTGAAGATAAAAAATATACTAGTTTAATTTGTTGAAAAGTAAATATTGTATCAATTCCAAGTTCCAAAATCTGCAGAAACAAAGACCCAAAAATTAAGAAAGTTCAGTGAAGTGATTTTGTGCAGTTCTAAAAGTGCCAAGGTTAAAGAGATGTTCAAATAAACAAGGCAAGTTCCATAAGAAAAGGGTACCTAGCTAGTGTTCATTCCTGCTCACAAGTTTATTAGATCTAAACATTCACATCATTTAGTTTTCCATGAACAAGAATTTTTTTTGTGTTTTTCATAAGAATCACCGTCTGCCAGCAACCAATTTGTTGCAAACAAGGGGTTAAATTAGCACCAAATCAGCATGGCCAATCAGTTGTAACGGGCACAGTATTTGGTTGACCAGCCAATCTTAAAGCTTCAGACACTAGTTTTGCATCCCATAAAAAAATAATTATGAACGGTGATTGACATGAGAAAATCATAATTTCAAGTGATGACATGCCTAGAACTCTTTAATTTTAACACTCCTAACTTCCAACTTCAGTATAGAAGCTAAAACAACATAATGAATGGCATTAACTCAACAGAATATCATGTAAAAAATGTTTAAAAAGCATAAGGCAAATTACTAGTGAAACAGCAACATGCGTGACATGCCTCACACCATTCTCCACATCCCCATGTGCAACCCCATGGCTATGTTCATGTCCATGATCATGTCCAAGAAGTATGTTAGGACTGAATTAAAAAATATTAACGTTCTAGGACTCAAATAGAAAAGTTGACAAATTTTTATGGCTAATTGTGTATTTTCCTCCCCCACCAAATGCCTTTTCCGTCATTTTTAATGTCCTGGGTAATGACATAACATTTATTGTAGCAATTTCATAGTTAGAGTATGAGCATTGTACCAATTGGTAGTTGTGGGATGAGTTTGTAATATGGGTATTAGTTCAAGGACGATGACTGCAATTTATCCAAAGAATAATGTTTTCTTGTTTTGGGTCCTTTTTTTTTTTTTTTTGTAACTGAAGAATAATAATAATAGAAATATGATTAAGGAAAAAGAGAAGCAACAAATTGGCAATTTACATGTCAAATAAAGAAGGTTTGAAACATACCTAATTGTGAGCTTTTTCACTTCTTCTACATTTGCAGTTGTACATAAATGCTGATTGGTCAGCTGTCTCTCGAGTGAAAGGTGCCCTTCGGTTTCCCCCCACCTCCTATTTGCTTCTAAGCAACTTCGTTTGCTTTTGTACGTCACGTGCGTTCTTTAAAGCTCTTTTTTTTTTTTTTTTTAAATCTTTTTAAATTTTGTTTCAATGTCGGGCCAACTAAGCCTCAGCCCATCATAATTAATTCAAGTAAGTTTCAAAGCCCATATTGTCAAAGATAAATAAAATAAAATAAAATAAAAAATAACCGGGTCAGCCCGAGTTAACTGAGCTACTGCTTTTGGGTAGTTCATGTCTCACAAAACCTTTTTGATAAATGACCACCGAAAATAATCATAAGCTTCACAAATATCCTATTTAAGAAATGCCTTAGATCCATTTGGGCCAGTATATTATGTGCAATTTGCTTAACCACATGCAGTAATTTATGGACAATAATGATGTTTTAATATTACAACCTAGGAAGCAGTGGCAGATCCAGGATTTTAGGCTCGGGGGAGCTAGGGGCAAAGCAAATGTGAGACAGGGGACGACTAAAACCTAAAAGAAAAAAATTATTTAAATAATTATTTATAAAAATTAAATTTTATAAAAAATTATTTAAATAATTATTAGGTGTATATGGTATTAAAATAATATCTATTCTAAATAAAAATTAGTAAAATAATTACATTGTTTTGATTAATTATCACCGAAGTAACCTAGAGGGGAGAGAGAGACATAGAGACGTTGAAAGAGAATGTTGTGAGATGAATATGCAATATTTCAGATGTTAGGTATAAATTTGCAATGAAAAGTAAAGATTTAGCACTGTTTACGCTATTTACCCTTTTATATTCTTCAGCCAGTTTGTTGGGATAAAACAGATAACTGGTCCTTAATTTCTTCCAAAATGGCCAACCTAGTACCTTATATTTAAAAACTCACAAAAGTCTCAGGTGGCAGTGTTTGGGATGGATATGCAATGTTTCAAAGGTTAGGTAAAAATTTGTGATGAAAAGTAAAGATATAGAACTGTTTTCCCTATTTACCCTTTTATATTCTTCAGCCAATTCGGGGGGGGGGGGGGGGGGGGGGCAAAACACTTAACAGTCCTTAGTTTCTCACAAAATGGCTAACTTAGTACCTTATATTTAAAAACTTACAAAATTCTTGGGAAGGGGGGGGGGGGGGGGGGGGGGGGGGGGGGGGGGGCCCCCCCTTGGGGGGGGGGGGGGGGGGGGTGGCAGTGGCAGCGCCCTACCTCAAGGTAGTTCCGCCCCTGAGAAAGTGCTCTGGAATGGGGAAATTAGGCTATCCAATACCAGTTTCAAGTGATTGACCATAGTTTTAACAATCACTTTATCCAAAGTATTGCAAAGGCTTGTAAGGCAAAATCATCAATTTTCTGAATCTAAGGAGCTTTTGGAAGAAAAGTAATAAAAGTCCTATTTATTTGCTTTACCAAAAACCACCATTCAAAAGAATAAAAAAAAAAGCTCTAGACTTATTTCCAAGTCTCATAGAATACCTCAAAATCATCTGAGAACCACTGATTGTAATCTTTAGGACCCAGTGCCTTAAAAATTGCCTTGTTCAAACACAACTTTTTGTCTAAAGCAAAAGTTGGGTAGTAAATGAACATAACCTTCAGTAAACTGATAGATTAGAGATCGTTCATATTCATTTACTAAGCTAAAAGAATGAACATGAACAAAATTTTTTGTTTATTCATTTAAATGAAAAAACATGAATAAGTCTGTTTTTGTTTATTTATGTTCATAAACAGTTATGTAAACATTCATTGATATTTTTTTTTATTTTTTTTCAGTTATTTTTCATTTGTTTATTTCTTAATATATCATTTATATTACTATATACTTATTTGTGTCTGCATAGACTATCAATCTTTTATATATATTATAAAACAAAAGTTGAGGTTGATTTATTAATTGCAGAGTTAATTGATAGGATAATTGAGTACCACTTCAAATTTTTATATGAAACCCCAATTTTACCCCTTAATTTGATGACTCAATTTTGATTACTTTCCAAATTTACATTTTGACTAGAATCAAATTATATCAAGTTGCTACCATCTCACCAAATGTTTTGGCAATTGCATAAATTTTTGTTCAATTGTTATTCATTTGTTTATTGCTTAGTATATCATATATATTACTATATACTCAGTTTTGTGTGCATAGACTATCAACCTATTATATACTCTCTCTGTCTTAAATTCTTTACATCATTTACTTTTCAGTAATTAATCTCTAAATTTTTATTTTCAATATTTTACCACATAAATGAAAAACATTCACATATGAATGACAAATCAAGACCTATAGTTTCTAAATATATATATTTTTTGAAATTTTTCTAGAAAATAATAATATGAATAAATTTAAATCAAATTAGTCAAAAAAGTCAAATGGAACAAAGAGAGTAGGATGTAAGGGTGAAAAAAATGAACAAACAGCTCAAGTTCGGCTCAATTTAAAGCTCGTTCGTGACTAGTTTGAATAATTATCAAGCCAAGCCTGAACAAAAATTAAAGCTTGATATACAATTCAAACAGAGCTCGAATTGCTTACTACTCGACTCGAATCGATTTAATTTTAGATTTTTTCCTTAATTTAAGTAAACAACTCGAGCTTGACTCGAGCTCATTCAGATAAAAGCTTGTTCAAAGCTTGTTTGTATTATTTTGAATCTAAACACGAACAAAATATCAAGCTCAATAATTAATTCAAGCCGAATATGAACAACCTACTACTCGGCTTGGCTTGTTTTCAGCCCTAGTGGGACGGAGGGAGTACATTATAAAATAAAAGCTCAGGGTGATTTAGTAATTACAAAGTTAATTGATAGGATAATTGAGCACCACTTTAAATTTTTATATGAAACCCCAATTTTATCCTTTAATTTGATGGCTCAATTTTAATTACTTTCCAAATTTACATTTTATTTATAATTTGTAATTTAAATTTATTTATCAAGAATTAAACAAAAAAATGTGGCCAATTATTAGGCAATGCTACGACATGTAGTTTTTTTTTTTTAACTAAAGTGTTGATTTTATTTTGGTTGATGATAAAATAATTTATTAAAAAACTAAAGAGAGGAGATTCAAACACTATCTTTAAAGAAAAAAGATGGACACCCACAACTCAAAGAGCTAACAACAAGAGACCCTAGATGCCACACCCCAAGCAGCCTATGGAACAGAAAATGAAAAAAATACAAAAGAAATAAGACTCAATCATTAACCCGAACTCAAAAAAGAACACGCCAAAAAATAAAGCTAAGGTAACCCCATACCGAAGGAAAGAAAAATATTGGTTGTTTCTCATAGTTTTTCTTTTTGCTATCAATTCTCGACTCTGATCTTGTTAAGTTACTTTTTAATGCCAAACCTTTTGTCCATGAACCTAACTTTTTCTACCTCTCCTCTAATTTTTTACATTACCAAAATTTTCCAAAATTCTCAATGTCCATTCTTCCCACTCATCTAATTTCACTTCATTTAGGTTGGATCCTTTAAGTCTAATAAGGCCTGTATAGAGATCCAACCTAATAAAATTTTCCACCCTCTTATCCCGTCTACTAAAATTAATTGACCCATCATTTTCAAGCCTCATTGAACAATTAATTAGCCCATTTAGAGCCCAAACCTAGTCATCCCGGTCAACTCTTCTTTCATCCTTCCCCATGCAGCTCACCTCGTCACCCCTTTTTCAATCTTTACCAAGACAATATGCAACCTCCGATGCTCTGAATTCGCCTCCGTCACTCTCGTTTGGTTTCTCTGATGTCGATTCCCGAACAGAACAGCCTGCAACTGAATCCATATGATTAACTTCTTGAATTGTTGTCCTTACCCTGCCACCATCCACAGCCCCGACGCCACGCAGGTTAACATCCTCGCCGGACGCGGATGCCATCACCACTATGGCGGGATTCTTCTATTCGCCGCTGCCATAGTCGCCTTCTCCCCCTGGAATGCCTAGGCTTGACTGCCTTCTCCCGCTGCAATTTGGGCCGCTAATGAAGTTGAGGAACAGAGATCCCTGCCATCGAGTTTTGCCCCTTACAAGAGTAATGATCTTCAATTGCCCCATCAGACGAAGCATCCATCAAGCAAAATAATCTTCTCCACCTGGACGAATTAAAATAATTCTCAAACGCTCATATTTTCACCCTTCCACCAATTCAAAATACTTGCCACGTTTATTTCTTTTCCTTTCAAAGATTAACACCTTGCCAGAAGAACCGAATTGGAGTTGTCGAAATCCCCAAAAAGCGTTGCCAAACAAAATTCTCCAATTTGTAATAAATCATGCTATTTTGTCTCCTCTTAGATCTATTAATCCCTTACCAAATTTGATAATGCCAATGACATTTTCAAACTTTCTCTGCTCAACTTGTAAATGAAAAGATTTTTGCTCGATAAGAATAGAAACCTCAGTTTCAAATTTCATCCCTAATATAATTTTATAGAGAAGCAGAAGTTTCTCTCTCTAGAACAAACTTCCCAACATACTTAGCATTACCAATGACTAGGGGTGTAAGTAAATAGCCGATACCCGAAATTGGACCCAAAATTGATCCAAAATATCGGGATAGGGTTGGGTCATAAGGTAAGAAATGTTCACTTTGGGTTAACCCGAACCCGACCTGATAAAAAGACAAAAAAAATAGGGTTGGTTCGGGTCCAACCCAAATGACCCGAAATTCATCACAGCCCATGTAAGCCCAATCCTTAAATTAACTCCCTACCAAATAACTTGAACCCAAGCCACTACCTAAGCCCAACTCTCATAAGCCCTAACCCTAGCATCCCCTAACCATCTTTTTATGCCCTAGCCGTCAGTCACACACTTCCTGCTGCCCTTCCTCGCGTCCCTCGCCTAGCTATCCTTCCCTCTTACACTGTCTCTGCCCTCCAGCCGCCCTCCCACTGCCATCCTTCGCCTAGCCAATTGCCTCTGGTCACCCTCCCTCCCCTCGCCAATCACCTTCTGCCGTCCTCCCTCGCGTCATCATTAGCCAATCGCCCCCGATGCTCTCTTTCACCTCACGCCAGTCGCTCCCGCCGTCTTCCCTCGCCTCACCAGACGCCTCCAGTTGCCATCCCCACCCTTGCGCCACCTTCCCTCGTTCCACTTTTGCTCATTGTTGTCCTCAGGTTTGTTCACCGTCGTCGTCAACGCACTACGCCTCCACGGGCCACCAGATCTAGATAGATCGACGCCCTCACCTCTTTCATGCTATAGCCTCCCTCCCTCTCCTTGCTTGATTAATGCCCTACTGTCGTTCGAGACATCACTCACCGTCGTGTGAGATGCCATCAATCAAGACCGGTGGCTAGTGCTGGGTAAACCCGACCCTAATCCGAAAATTTAGGGTTAAGGTCGATTTGGGTTATGATTTGATTTGGGTCGGTTTGGGTTGTGTTTTTCGGATTGTAAAATAGTCAGTTTATTTCGGGTTTCAACCTAAACCCGAACCGAAACTCGAAACTTTCACCCTTACCAATGACTCAAGTGTTGAATTGGTATTGGTATATTAAAGGAGAAAAAAAAAGTAGGGAAGGGTGTTCAAGGAAGTTGTGGCCACATTAAATATTTTATTTTTACAACCACAATTAACCTTTTTATTTAATTTGTTTAGTTATTTTAATTTATAAAACATGTAATTATTATTTCTATTTTTAAAAATCATTTAAAACTAAAGTAAAAAAATAAATATCATAATAAATTATATTTTAAGTTAACATTTTAATAAATGACAAAAAACTGTTACAAAAACTGTTAAATTAATTTATATTTATATAAAATGTCATTTTAAATGTTTTCTAACTATCTCTAGGAACATTAGCAAAAATTGTCATCAAGAAAATCTTACTATAAAGTCATTTTGCTGTAATATGTTTACAACGATATGCATCTAAATGTCAATTAAAATGAGGTTGGGTTCATGACATTGATTTGTACCTATGTATGTATAGTCATAGTGAATATGATTGAATGAGATGATATGTGAGTGTAGTTTTTTCTTTTATGTTGTTCATGTGTTATATGTATCAGTATTGTATGAAGAGATTAGATTTTAAATCTCTAAATAAAGAATTAAAATATTTATCAATTTTCACGTATGAATAAAAAATAAGAATTAAAATTAACTTTATTTACATGAATTCAATTCCCATTTATAAAATCAATTTTTTACTTTAATATATTTTAGTTAAAATCCTCTATCCATAGGATGGGTATAGAACTAGTTTTTTATATTATTATATATACCTAGTTGTATTTATAGATGCGCTTATTAACTTACGTTCGTCTACATTATTTACAAACTTGTTCATATATATCATTAGCAAACATGTTCATTTATTGTTGTTCATCAATACATTCATCGATTCTGTTTGTTTAGTTTAGCAACAATCATATATGACTAAGGAATGAACACAAACACCATTCTTTCATAAAATGAATAAATGAAGATGAACAGGGTTTGTTCATGTCCATGTTCATGTTTATTAAAAACCTAAATAAATGAACATAAACATGACTTATTTGTATTCATTTGGTTCATTTACGGTCCTAAGCAGGAACACTTGGAGACTTAAAATTACCTTAGTTAATTATTGCCATTTTTTAAAGCATATGTGAACTCTGGCTTGATCTCTCATTTGTTCTAGCTTTTTTTTCCCCCAAAACGATTTTGTTTTATTCTTAAAGCAAGAAGTTGTTAATTAAGCAACTTGTTCAGTTTTTAATGCTCATAAGAAGAAAAGGACACAGAACAAGATAATCATATGTGAAAAAAGGCCGAAGCACGATACAACACCTTAATTTTTCCACTTATATGAGTTACTTCACAATTTGAGCCAATTCCAATTTATTCACTATTTAGTCCGACTCAACTCGGTTTTAGATTATTTTCTTACTTTGAGCAAATAACTCACGTTTCAGTCCTATGTCAATGAATTTAAAACTCGCATTTATAGCCTTTTCAACTAAAAAATGAACAAAATATGGTATCAATTTCAAGTGAAATATGATATATACTCACTACCCCCGACTCATCTTGGTTCATTTTAGCCTGAACTGACGACATCCTTCATGTTGTCTATTTTGGATGTTAAGGAATGGTCATTATAGCACATGTGTTTTGCGTTGTGGAGAGACTAAGGTCCTTTTGGTATAACATTGCACAAGCTTAAAGATTTGTAAATATTATCCTTCTGCTATGGTTTAAAGGTCGTTTCTTTAAAAAATATGATGGCACCATGACAGGTTTTTACATTCTATGTTTTCTTGAAGTATTTATTGCCAACCCCTGAAAAATAGCCAGTTACCCTTTTCTGTTCTCCAGTTACCTAGGAAAGAATGGCGCGAGGTTGTTAAGGTTTGACCGTTGGAAGCCTTGGTTCTTTTTACTGTTTGTGTATTAGTCTTTCAATAGGTAAATGTAGGGCCAACCATTGAATCTCTAGTAGAAGCATTTAGTTCAAGGCTCACTCATTCATTTACCCATTAGAAGATAATTTTACACATAGAATACTATAACTATGTCATATTGCCGTGAATGCATTTATTTTCCTTAATGTGTGAATGATCATATGATATTAATGTTGTGGGATTGTTTCTCTAACCTTTGTTTATTTCATTAAGAAGTCAATATAGGCACACACACAAACACACATATGTATATATGAGATAATATTCTTTTAGAGGCCTATCATGTTTAAAGCAAATTGCTTGTTAAATTTTTTTCCCTAGATTAATTCTTAGATGTATCATCCACAAACAAATTAACATATTTCATTTTTTCTTATATTCTTCAAGGACTATGGACAAAAACATCCTGAACTAACAGTTCTCAATCCTCGTCATGCAACATAACAACTAAGAAATCCACAATCAATGATATACATTTTAAAGGTTATGCTATACCAAAGTACAAGAAGATTTTTATAGAACATCTTTTTAGTGGCAAAATTAAAGTAAAAGGCGCTGTGTTTAATAGATAATAAGAAAACTGGTAGACTTGGAACTTGGAAGTAGAGAAATGATCGACTGATTTCAACTCCTGTAATTACTTGCAACATGAGACCAGTTCCAAACAAATCAAATGACTAGCTAGATAGACATAATAAATCTAATACACACTATATATTCTCTGATTTTTTCTAAGATAATTGAGCAAAAGTACAGGTTTTATGGGGCAGTAGCATCAGCATGTTAGTAGCTAGATCCTTTTATGATATGAGTTGTTGTGTCATAATTTATTCTTTAAAAACCTTGGCACTTGTTAGAATTAAGACAAAAACAAGAAGAAAAAAAGAAGGTTTCACATTATAAAAGCTACTAGATAACATGGTTGGAAAAGACCATGCCATGATAAGGGTCGCTAAATCTCGTGTGAAACAAAAAAAAAAAAGTGAAAAAAGCAAAACTTATCATCATAAAGAAATAGGCATTTTTTGCATGGCAAATAGAACCCATATAAAAAATTGCACAATTTCTTTAATGTTAGTAATGGTTTTATAAGTACTAGTACTTATGACAACGCAGTGATGCATGGGGTCAAATTTAATATTAAAGTGTGGATTAGTTATTTTTTAAAGAATGTTGATGGTTTGGGATGCATATTTGGGTACAAATAAGTGAATATTTTAATATATAGTGAATATTTGCTCAACTTGTATACTAACTAAAATTTTATATTTTAGTAAGCTCAAAAACAACTTTTATAACAATTTTTGCAAGATGCAAAATTTTTTATTAGTTTTCCCCTAATCTTTAAGGAAAGAAATCCATAAAAAAATTAATTACTCAAGTGATTCATTAATTAAATAGAATATTAAATTTTAAATAACATTAAAAAAATAAAATTAACAATAAAATAATTCTTTGGTGATTAACACCCAATTCGTTTAAAGTCAATTGACTACAAAATGGTTTATTTTTATTCTTATATATTTTTTACCTGGAACTAATTTTAATTAAAATTTTATATTATGTAGCTGCAATAATCCATTTAAAATACAATTTTTGTGATCTTACTAAATTTTTATGAATTTTTCTAGTTTAAGGCATTAAAAAGGAAAAAATTCATAAAAATTTAAAAATATTATAAAAATTTATTTTCAAATGGATTATTGCATCTAAATAATATTTGTTTTTAAAAAAATTTGGTTTCAGGCAAAAAAGATGTAAAATTAAAAATAAGTTAGTTGACTTAAGTTAAAATGAATTGGCTCTAAATTATTTGGGCTAAGAGGCCCGTTATGCAGCAAATTTAAAAAGGAAGAATCTCGCTAATAATACTAATCAGGGATGCAATTCATTGATTATAGCGAGGAAAGAACTCATGGATAAAGAAACATAAAAATCCTTAATTGCATGTGTTGGGATTAATGTGGTAGTATCTCCTTAACTACATGTGTTAGTTTTTAATTGTGATTACTATGTGTAAAATGATTCTGCTGACGAATGTCTCGGGGGAGGGGGCTGAATTGGCCTAAATGAGGCCACACCACACATGCGTGTATGTGTAGGGAAGAGATAACCTACCCTACCTACACAAGAGAGGGTGTATAGACCAAAAAGAACAGTGTCATGGCGGTTGCTGGCCTTTACGAGAGTCTCCAAGTTGCTTCCATGTTCTTTTGCTTTTTTTTAGTCTTGTCGATTTGTTTTTTTTGCTTTGTTGAATGCTGACTATGGTATTGACCGAATAATACTTAGGAAGAACAAACCTGATTTATAGATAACTTTCTTTCTTCAACATGTTCAATGGCACCTGGGATTTATACATGTTTTAAGTTTTTATAGCAAATGTTTCCTCTATTGGATTTTCTTTTTCATGGATTTTGCTCCATTTTTGTTTCTTCATAAATTTTGCTAGGTTTTGCATCCTATCTGTGACTTCTTATTGTTCTGGTTGGTTTTTAGCCATTGCAAACCCCCTGTCGTTGGCATCAACTAATGGGATTTTGATAAATCATACTAAATATGTTGGTATTGTCCTGAATCAGGGTGACTGTCGTAAGTGCAGAATCTTTCATTTTTTGCTATTGCTTGTTCATTTGTTCCTTGTCTTTTTCATTTTTTTTTGTCTTTACTATCTTATAATTAATGTGTAAAGGCTTTCCTAGCACTTCCTGTGATTTGAAATGCAAAGGTAAGTAAATTCCAAGTTATTTTTCCTTAAATAAGTTTATTACAGAAGAAAAGTAAGCTAAGTAAGGTTAAGTTGAGTTCCAAAGTGTAATTTGCACCTAAAGGGAAAAAGGGTAAAATGGTAATTTTTGACCAATTCAGTGGCGTGACCATAATTTTAGTGAAATTAGGTTTATGGAACTATTTTGAGATCATTAAGTTAAGACCATAAGTGTTTATAGCCATTTGAACCAAAAGTGAAGGTTAAGGGTCAAAAAATGCACTAAGTGAGAAACTGAGCTCTCATGTCTTATAATGGCTTAAATGGCTTAAGGGCGAAGTGTTTGGGTAAGAAAAAATTTTCTATAAGACCAAGAAGTGATGGTGTAGGAAAAGTTTAAGTGGCCTTAGTGAGTCAAAGTTAAGTTTGAGGGCCAAAGTGACAAGTAGAGGAGATTTGGGTTAAGTGGAGTAGTTGGCTGTATAATGGAAGAAGAATGACACTATTGATCATCTCCTCCATTTTCCATTTTCGTGGCTCTCTTTCCTCCATAGATCCTCCCCATCAAATCTCCCAAATCACCCAAAATTCCATGAAATTTTAATGTCCCAAAGCCATCCCAACAAGCCCTTAGCTCATTTTTGGTGAATTTGGAGTTGTTCTTGCAAGTTTTTGGTTCAAACCCAAAGGTAAGCATCTTTGATCCTTGTGGGTTAGTTCTAAGCTTGTGAAATGGTTGTAAATGGTCTTAATTTTACACCATTTGTGTCCAATTTGGTTGATTTCAAGCTTGGAACTCAAAGGAACTCCATGGAGCCCAAGTATGCTTGTTGCTTATTTTTTGCTTTAAGGATGATTGGAGGTAAGGGATTTAAGTTAATTCAACTCAAATAATGCATAGAAATGTAGTGTTACATGTAGGAATGAAATAGGAACAAGACCCCTGTGAATTGGTTTTAGGGATTAAAAGTTTGAGTAAATTTCGTGCAAATTCGCACACAGTCGCGCAATGCTGAAGGCATTGGTGACGGTGACGTGAATTGGCGATGTGTCACCGGTAATCTCTAAGGAACCCGAGCTTTAATGCTTTTGGTGACATGTCACCGATGGCATCGCCAAGGCATAAGTCCCTTAAGCTTGGGGCATCCTAAGAGTTTCTCAAACTCTCTATTATCATCCTTAGGCTAATTTAAGATGTTTTGTAGCCTTGGTCGGGTCTAGAACTCATTCCTAAGTTAGGAATTATGCATTATTTAGGTGGTAGCTAAGTGGTGTGGTTAAGGTAGGGTAAGGAATGGTGGTTAAGGAAGTTAAGGTGCTCAAGTTGTTAAGGGAGCACTAATGAGATTAAGGCGGGTTTCAGACTCTTTGTTGGCCCAAGTGGGAGGTCGGAGACCTTTGGGTAATAAAAAAGGAAACCTAAGAGGATCCAAACCAAACCTTAAGGTTTGGTAAGTAAGTTGCTAATAAGCCCTAAGCTGAGCTTTAAAAGCATGGTAAGTTGGACCATATAAGGTTGCTACCCTACATAATAAGTTAAAAGGAAGACACGAGTAAGAGGGGAGTAAGTGACGATTTACTGTAAGCAGCTCGTCAAGGTGGGAAAGGGTTGAGTAAGTGATGATTTACTTTAAGGCGCTTGTAAGAGGACTTCATGGGGTTGGTTAAGTGCTAGCATAGGATACGAGAGCTAGTATCTAAGTACCATAGGCGTATGAGCTCACGGCAAGTTTAGCACCTACAGGTATAAGGAAGTCCTAAGTGCATTTGCATATGCATATTTCACTCATCCAATCCATCCATCTATCCATTATTTACATCATTTGTTGTTTTTATTCCTATTTTTGGTTGTGTTGTTGATTGCTTGTTTTGTTCTTTATGTTATATATCTATATTTGCTTGGTGTGCCTTGCATGCTTGCATTTGTTTCTCCTTGCAGGTACCAAATCCCTTACTGAGTACTTTTGAGTACTCACATCTTAAGTGTTATGCAAGTTTTAAGAATGGTTAGTCGGGCTTAATAGTTGGTAAAGGGTAGCTGCTAAGACTAATTTTTATTGGTTCAAAGGTACTCCCTAAGTAGGAAACTCTAAGTTTTTAAGTTACTTGTAGCATGAGCTAGTACTGACCAAAGTGTTTGCCTTACAGTTTGAGGCTAAGTGAGTACAAGGAAAGTGTGGTTCATCACTTGAAGCTAAGTTGCTTGGGTGAGGAGCTAAGGATAGATCTTAGTAGGTATATGTTGCTTCTTCTAAATGTATGGTATTTTCATAAAAAAACATTGCCTCTACTAGTGTCCATTGATGTATATAATACTAGGGTTACATTTGTGAGCATATAAGATTGAAATGTATGATAGTTGTTATTTGAAGTTAAAGCAACTAAAGTTTTTATGTCTTGGCTTGTTTTGAATTGTGTTTTCATTAATTGTCGTGACACAGTTTTCACTGTTGATTTTATTTATTGTTATTGCACAACTAAGAAAATGCATGCATATTTCTTATACAAGGTAGGCTAAGTAACTAGTTGCACCTAATGATTTAAGATATTTCACAAGTAATAACTAGCCAATTATAACCAAATGGGATCACAGTTTCCTAAAAGCCTACTAGTGGTAGTAAATTCAGGGCCCTGGGACCCTGTTCCGCCACAGTTGGTATCAGAGTAGGTCAATGGTCCTAGTAGAGGCAATAGGTGACTAAGATTCAAGTGTGTCCTTGTACTAAGTGTGGTTAGTACTACTTATAAGTGTTCTTGGAGTTGTCGTTTGGCTTTGTTACAGCTATATCAGCGGGAACCTGGTAAGGTTTTGGTATTGAGGCAAGGGATCGAGAAAAGGTCTAAGTGGTCATATTGTGTTAGCCATTGGGAAGGTGGTGATTTTGTTGTACAATCCTAGTAGCATTATGGTGTGAGTAGCTCAAGGAACATACCCATCCCTTGAGGGAGGGAAGGCTGTGGTTAATGCCTAATGGGTAAGGGTTAAAGTGTGCTAAGGCCTACTAGTATGTTGGGACCAAGGGAGTAATTCCCACCCTAAGGGCAAGATCAAGGTCAAGGAAATGTCTACAGTTATGTACATAATGACAAAATTCACAAGTAGTTAAAGAACCCAAGGGTCAAGGCCAAGGAGCACTAAGTTACCATGGGTGCACCAAGGCCAAGTAAACCATCATTACCTAAGGGCAAGGGCGACTTGGATACCAAGAGTGTAATAGACCATGGGTTAAGGGCTAAGGTTTACTAAGACCATGTGTGCACCCAGGCTAAAAGAGTAAAATCTCCACCCCAAGGTAAGTTGAGGCCCAAAGCAAAGCTCGGGTAGGACTTTTTAATTTGGAGTCCATGGAACCTAAGGAAGAACAACATGAACCGAGAAAGGGGGTTATGTGCTAGGTGTTTGGAAACAAGGAAGGTAAAGGACCAAGAGCAAGCATATGCTTTAGGGCAAAGCCTGAACAAGGCTAAGCTCAAGGATACCTTAATTACCTGGGAAGCACCGCTAGTACTCAAAGACAACCAAGAAGACCTACTCAGATCAATTGGTTGGTCAAGGAGCTAACAACAAACTAAGGTATCTTTAAGTTTATAGTATAGTAATAAGTGGTTTTCTTTTTTAAACTGCTATGTCCGTGGTTGTGACTAGCTTACCCAAAAAGCTAAGATTGTGATGAAAGTGTGGGTATGTGAACCTATAAGAGCCCAAAAGGGGTAAGTTTTGTTTAGACCGTTGGAGTGGTTAAGGTTTTGCCTAAAAGCTTAGGGGTAGTAAGTATGCAGTGATTTGTGGTTGTGGTTTATCGGTTGGTGCGGTAATGCTTAGGAAGAGGATCAGTTAAGGGGCATAAGAGTTGACTTAACCATGCCAGTCATAAGTGACCTTTGGAAGTATTCTAAGGGTAATGGTGACTTGCATGGAAGAGTCGGTAAGTCTTGCCATGAGTTAAGGCTTGAGTTGATTGAACTTGTACCTATGGTGTAAGGAGCACTTTGTGCACTATAGGGACAATTTAAGGAAGGACAACTCTAAGACAGTTATGATCGGTCCAATTCTAAGAAGTATTGCATGCAAGTTGCTAAGGGTTACTAAGTAAGGTGAGGTTGAATTCTCCAAGCAGCTGCAACTAAGGTAAGAGGGCTTGTAAAGCTAAAAGTTAACTTTAAGAACCTGAAGTTGCAAGTGAAGAAAAGTAAATGGTATCCTAAGGACTCGTAGTAATTTTGAGAAGTTAGTTAAGTGAAGGTTGAGAACCATAACCCAAAGGTCTCAAAACTATGAAGTTGTCTTTAAAGGTGAGGTTCCTTAAGGAGGGGAGTCCATTGATTTTAGTAAGTTGGTCAAGGTTTAAGAGTTAAGCCGAGCCTTAAAGACCAAAGGGTAACATCCTGATCCCTAAGAAATTACAACCTGGAATGGGAGTGTAAGAGAGGAACCACAAAAGCATTATTAGCCAGGTGGCTTTAAGGACAACCCAAGTGAGTTAAAAAGAAGTCATCCTAAATGGTTTTAAAATAATGACCTATAGTTGATAAGAACACCCATGGAGACAGAATGAACTCCAAGTAATAGGCTTATGCCTAGTAATTTTTGTTGTGGTCTGTGTTAACCTAAGGTTACTCATGAAGAGTAAATGTGAATTGAGCAGTGTTCTTGAGTGTTTGAGAGTTCATTCATTTTAGATAATGAGAGCTTATTATGAGTTCAAAGGAACTAAGAAAGCTTCAAGCCAAAAGGCTAAGAGTGTGGGCCTAAGTTAACTTAAAGGTTTGTAAGAAAGAGGATCCTATGGTCCAAAGTGTACTCCACTATCGAAGGGTTTTGGATGAATCAGGAAGAATCAGCAAGGGTTAAGATGGGTGTAAATGCCGAGTTAAGGTCTTAAATATAGAGAAGCTCAAGATGGAACTAAGTGCGAGTTGAGGAAATATCCTTACTAGTGGGATTCAAGGCAACTGAAAATTTGGGATTCCCTTATTATTTTTCTTAGAGGTAAGAAGTTACCTAAGTAGTTTAAGAGGCTAAGTGTGGTCAGCTGATGACTAAGAAAGACTCTTGAATAAGTAGGTGGCTAAGAAAAGAACTAAAACCCCAAGGTAAGATTGTTGAAGCTAAGGTAGTTGGAACTACCTAGTGAGTCCTAAAGTTGAGCTGCTAAATGATGGCTTTGAATCATTAAGAGCCCATGAAAATGAGTCATAATAAAGACTTTAGGAAATCTTAGTGTTTGAAGAGACTTTAAGTGCCTAAGTGAAATATGGGCTAAAGAGGTGCCAAGTAAGACTTCTTTAGGCATAAGGAGGTTGTAGGTCTCAATTAAGCCTAAGGGTGCACACACTGTGAGCTATAAGTGTGTAAACCACACTAAGCAGTCATGGTGGTTAGTGCATAAGGATAGGCTAATGAGGCGATGATCTAAGAATATGCCTAAGTATTGGGAAGCAAGTTATAGGTACCAAAGGGTCTTAAGTAAGGCACAAGATTTGCAAGTCTCATTCAAACACAACTGTGAGTTGGGAGCACTCATGGGCAGTAATAGGGTTGTGTTAACCCGATGGGTTTAAGGTGTTAAGAACGACTCCTGCAGTTTCCATGAAGAGGTAGGATAAGTATGAGGGTGAATGCCAAATGCTAAGTTGGAATCAAGTTAACTAAGATTCCTAAGAAGGCCAAGGGTGTGGCATGATTTGTGGCACACAAAGTGTACCTAAGTATAGGAGCTAAAGGAGGACCATGAAAGGTTGAACACCAAGAGTCTTAAAGGCTTCCTACAAACAGTTAAAAAAGGTTGTGGAGCCTAAGAGAACTCAATGCCAAGTATACACCCAAGGTGGCCAAGTAATCAAGCTAAGGCCTAAGGGTCACAGTAGTGGCATGTTGGGTAGTGTGGGGTATTTAAAACACCTAAGCAAGTTAACCATTTGTGCTAAGGATTGATTTTTAGTAATTTGAAGAGACCTAAAAAAAATGCTACTATGGCCTAGAATACCCCATCGCCAGAGAAGACCAAGCTAATTAAGGAATGAGTCCTAGGTAATAAAGAGTGATGGAGTATGCTAAGGGTGTCTTAAGAATTAAGGGCCAAGAAATGGCTAAGTGACTAAGAGTAGTCAAGGACTCGAGCATGTTAAATGATTACCTAGAGGAGTCAAGTATTGAAGAATCAGGTTGTTTATTGTATCCCAAGGACACCTAAAGGAATGTAAAGTCTATGTGAACTAAGGTGCCTATACCATAGCAAGGGTGTCAAGCTTATGAGTGCCTAAAGTGGCTAAGGAACCTTAAGGTAGTAAGTGTGAATAGCTGCCTAAGAAAGCTAAGGGTAAGTCACCACATAAGGGTACCATATTTAAGGTGCTAAAAGGCAATGATGCCAAGGATAAGCTATTATGAGAACTATGTGCCCACGACATTAAGGGCAACAAGATTAAAGATGCACCTAAGAATTGGCTTGAGTGCCTGAGTTGGGTGTAAGAGTTGCTAAGTCAAAAATGTGTCCTCAGTACTAAAGGGCATTAAGTGGCAATAAAAAGGTGATGTACCCAAGGTAGTTTGAATGCTTAAGATGGGTGCAAGTGTTGCCAAGTTGAATTGGGCTAAGAGCGCTATGTGGTGGTAACTAAGAAACACCTAAGTAGGGCTTAAAAGCCTAAGTGAGGTGTAAGATTATGGTAAGTCCTACCAAGGGTATAGACTCAAGGTAAGAGACTAGGTACTCCCAAAGGTACCCCAATGTGGGGAATGGCTGAAAGAGAGCAAGTTAGCCCTAAGTTATATCGGCTTAAGTGAAAAATGGGAATATGGGGATGTGCCTTGTGAACCAAGGTAAGATGTCCACCCCATAAGTAATGTCTCCAAGGAGAGGTCTTCTAAGGAGTACCTTAAGAAGTTTTTTGACCAACAAGTTAAGAAGCTAAGAACATCAAATGAACCCATGGTTAAGAAGCTATGACAACCATAGTAAAGAAAAGACCATGAGTAAGAAAACTGAGTTAGATGTAAAAGGATTATCATTCAAATGTTGTGCTCGGTTAAGAATCGAAATTTGGAGGACCAAATTTTTTTAAGGAGGGGAGAATGTAAAGGCTCTCCTAGTACTTCTTGTGGTTTGAAATGCTAAGGTAAGTAAATCTCAAGTTATTTTTCCTTAAATAAGTTTATTAAGCAACGAAAGCAAACTAAGTAAGGTTAAGTTGAGTTACAAAGTTTAATTGGCACCAAAATGGCAGAAAGGGCAAAGTGGTAATTTTGGCCCAAGTCAGTGGCATGGTTATAATTTCAATGAAATTAGGTTCATGCAAGTATTTTGAGATCATTAGGTTAAGACCATAAGTGTTTACATCCATTTGAACCAAACGTGAAGGTTAACGGTAAAAATATGGACTAAGTGCGAAAATGACCTATTATGTCTTATAATGGCTTAAGTGGATTAATGGCAAAGTGTTTGGGTAAGAAAAACCTTTCTATGGGACCAAGGAGTGATGGGTGTTGGAAGGGTTTAAGTGGCCTAAGTGATTCAAAGTTAAGTTTGAGGGCCAAAGTGACAAGTAGAGGAGATTTGGGTTAAGTGGAGTAGTTGGCTATATAATGGAAGGAGAATGACACTATTTATCATCTTCTCCATTTTCCATTTTCGTGGCTCTCTCTCCTCCATAGCTCCCCCCATCAAAGCTCCCAAATCACCCAAAAATCCATGAAATTTGAATGTCCCAAAGCCATTCCAATTAGCCCTTAGCTCATTTTCTGAAATGTTCTTGCAAGTTTTTGGTTCAAACCCAAAGGTAAGCATCTTTGATTCTTGTGGGTTAGTTCTAATGTTGTTAAATAGTTAGAAATGGTCTTAATGCCCTTGGTGTCCAATTTGGTTGATTTCAAGCTTGGAACTCAGAAGAACTCCATGGAGCTCAAGTGTGCTTGTTGCTTGTTTCTTGCTTTAAGGATGATTTGAGGTAAGGGATTTAAGTTAATTCAACTCAAAATAATGGATAGAAATATAGTGTTACATGTGGGAATGAAGTAGGAATAAGACCAATGTGAATTGGCTTTGGGGATTGAAAGTTTGAGCAAGTTTCGTGCAAGTTCGCACATAATTGCGCAATGCTGAAGACCCATTTGCCGATGGTGACACCAATTGGCGATGCCTCACCGGTAACTCTCCAGGGAACACAAGCGTTAATGCCTTTGGGGTTGCATCGTCGATGGCATTGCCAAGGCATAAGTCCTTCAAGCTCGAGGCATCCTAAGAGTGTCTTAAACTCTCGGTTATCATCCGTAGGCCAATTTAAGATGTTTCATATCCTCGGTCGGGTCTAGAACTCATTTCTAAGTCAGGAATTATGCATTATTTAGGTGGTAGCTATGTGGTGCAGTTAAGTTAGGGTAAGGAATGATGGCTAAAGAAGTTAAGGTGCTCAAGTTGTTAAGGGAGCACTAAGGGGATTAAGGCGGGTTTCAGACTCTTTGTTGGCCTAAGTGGGAGGTCCTAGACCTTTGGGCAATAAAAAAGAAACTTAAGAGGATCCCAACCAAACCTTAAGGTTTGCTAAGTAAGCCACAAAGAAGCCTTAGGCTGAGCTCTAAAAGCTTGGTAAGTTGGACCACATAAGGCAGCTATCTTGCACAATAAGTTAAGGGGAAGAAACGGATAAGAGAGGAGTAATTAACAACTTACTCTAAGTAGTTCGTCAAGGCGGGGAAAGGTTGAGTAGGTGATAACTTACTCTAAGGCACCCGTAAGAGGTAAGGATGGCAATTGGGTTTGGGTCTGGTCATTTAGGTTCGGGTTTAGTCAGGTTAGCATCAATTCAGGTTTAGGTAGGGTTTAGGTTGGGTTATTTGGGTTCGGGTTGATTACGGGTTGAGTAGATTTCGAGTTCATGTTGGGTTTAGGTCAGTCTTATTCGGGTTTGGGTTTAATTTAGGTCAGGTCAATTTCAGTCTCGGGTAACTTTAGGTCGGGTTATTTGGGTTTCGGGTTAGATTTGGGTTAATATTTGGGTCTAATCGGATTGTTGGTGCATAAGCTAGAATAACTGGATTAATTCAATTTTTTATTTAGATTTTGCTAAAATTTAAATTAAAGAATTTGATTTTTGATGCAAATATTTGAAAATTTTAGAAACCCATGTTGGAATTTTTATAAGTGACTAAAATGAAAATTTCAAAATTTAGGTACCTCATAACTAAAAAATTACTATGCATAAAAAATAATCTAAAAATTTTAATTTAACTAGATATAAATATATTAGTATACAATTATTTTAATAAAAATATCTAATTCAAAAATTTGCAAATTCTATTAATGAAGCTATAAACTCGGTTATTTTAGAATTTATGAAGTTGGTAGGATCAGATGCATTTAAATTATGTTGTCACTTTGAGTTATAATTTTTTAGGAATTTAGAATCATTATTAAGGGTAAAAATAGGAATTAATTTAGTTTAGGTACTAATTTGGAGCCCTAAAGGTTATTTGAGGTTAGTGTAGGCGAAATGAAAGAGATTGGGTGTGAATTGAAGATTTTTAGAAAATTCTAGGCAAAATTGAAATTTTTGGGACAAATTTGTCAACTCTAGAGAGTTTGAGGTAAATCTGGCAATTTTTTTTAAGGCAAAATCTAGTGATCTCATAAAGTCATGGGCTAGTTAAAAAAAATCCTAGAAATCAGGTCTTGTTGGGTTTAGACTCAGGTCTTTTTGGGTTTGGGTTAGGTCATTATTGGGTTGGGCCAATTCGGGTTCAGTCCAATTTGGGTTCGGTTTATTCCGAGTTTGGGTATTTCGGGTTTGGGTCATTTGGGTTTTGGGTTTTTTCGGGTTTTACTTTAATCAGGTTCGGGTTTA
Source organism: Aquilaria sinensis (assembly GCA_005392925.1). NCBI lineage: Eukaryota > Viridiplantae > Streptophyta > Magnoliopsida > Malvales > Thymelaeaceae > Aquilaria > Aquilaria sinensis. Next base: position 292,112 of record SMDT01002147.1, read on the forward strand.
GGGTGAGTTGGGTATAACTGGTTTTGGGTCATTGACTTTTCTGGTTAGGTTAGGTTTGGGTTTGTTTGGGTCGGTCTAGGTTTTCGAGTCAAGTCAAATTTTGCCGCCCTTAGTAAGAGGACTTCACGGGATTGGTTAAGTGCCGGCATAGGATACGAGGGCCAGTATCCAAGTACTGTAGCTGTATGAGCTCACGGCAAGTCTAGCACCTATGTGTGTAAGGAAATCCTAAGTGCATTTGCATGTGCACATTTGACTCATCCATCCATCCATCCATTCATTATTTGCATTGTTTGTTGTTCTTATTCCTGTTTCTGGTTATGTTGTTGATTGTTTGTTTTGTTTTATATGTTATATATCTATATTTGCTAGTTGTGCCTTGTATGCTTGCATTTGTTTCTCCCTGTAGGTACCAAATCCCTTATTGAGTACTCACCCCTTAAGTATTGTGCAGGTTTTAAGCGGCTAGTCGGGCTTAACAGTTGGTAAAGGGCAACTGTTAAGATTAAGTTTTATTAGTTCAAAGGTACTCCCTAAGTAGGAAACTCCAAGTTTCTAAGTTACTTATGGCATGAGCTAGTATTAACCAAAGTGTTTGCCTTACAGTTTGAGGCTAAGTGAGTACAAGGAAAGTGTAGCTCATTGGGTGAAGAGCTAAGGATGGATCTTAGTAGATATATGTTGCTTTTTCTACATGTATGGTATTTTCATACAAAAACATCGCCTTTACTAGTGTCCATTGGTGTGTAAAACACTAGGGTTATATTTGGGTGCATATAAGGTTGAGATATATGCATATAGTTGTTACTTGAAGTTAAAGTAACTAAAGTTTTTATGTCTTGGCTTATTTTGAATTGTGTTTTCATTAATTAAAGCGACACTGTTTTCACTGTTGATTTTATTTATTATTATTGCATAGCCAAGACAACGCATGCATATTTCCTATGCAGGGTACGCTAAGTAACTAGTTGCATGTAATGATTTAAGATACTTCATGAGTAATAACTAGAAAATTGTAACCAAGTAGAAACATAGTTCCCTAAGAGCCTACCAGTGGTAGTAAATTCAGGGCCCTGGGACCTTGTTCCACCACATAATGTTTCGGCATGCTGCTATGCCTATGCTTCTTCGAAATTTGTTAAGATTTTGTGGTTAATGGCATTGAACAAGAGTGATGAACACTCCCCCAACAGCTTATTGACTGTAGAATGAGGAAGGTTGATGAGGATGGTTATCCATCTAGTTCTTGTGCTAGGATGATGAGGTACATGATGAAACATAAAGTTGCGCGTAACACAGCGTACCCCCATGCATGCAAATGCAGGAAAAGGAATAGGGCTATTCAGACATGGAAATTGAATTGTTTGGATCTGTAAAAAAAAAAGTATGCAAGAAGGTGGATTTGAATTAGTTCTCTTATTCTATTTGTTTATATGTGTTTTTGTACTGTCATAATCTCATGCTTTATTTTTTGTTACTGTTTTTGCTTCAAAGACGTTGAGATGTTTAAGATTTTTGGTTATTACCAAATTGGTGAGTTTAGCAACAAAGTTTTTCGTGTGCTTGAACACCATTGCCTGACTGCGCAAATTGCCATCTACAAAGAATTTGAAAACTTTTTGGGCTGGTATTGTTCTTTTGATTTATTGAACTGGGTGTTTCGTATATATGCGTGTGAAAGTGTTTAGTAAGCTCAAAAATCACTTTTATAACAATTTTTGTGAGATGCAAATTTTTTTTTAGTTTTTCCCTAATCGTTAAGGAAATAAAATCATAAAAATTAATTACTTAAGTGATTCATTATGTAAATAGAAGATTAAATTTTAAATACAATTAAAAAAGGAAATCCAATTGACAATAAAATAATTTTTTGGTGATTAATTTTTTTGGGACAGGAGGCCTAATATGCAGCAAATTTAAAAAAGAAATAATCCTACTAATAATACTAATCAGGGATGTAATTTGTTGATAATAGCGGGGAAGGAACTCGCGGATAAAGAAACATAGAAATCCTTAATTTCATGTGTTGGGATTAACGTGTTAGTCTCCCCTTAACAGCATGTGTTTGTTTTTAATTGTGATTATTATGCATAAAATGATTCTGCTGAGGAATGTCTCGAGGAAGGGGGCTAGATTGGCACAAATGTGGCCACACCACACATGCGCGTACGTGTAGAGAAGAGATACCCTACCCTACGTACACAAGAGAGGGTGTTTAGACCAAAAGGGACGTCATCACAGCGATTGTTGCCCTCTGTGAGAGTCTCCAGGTGGCTTTCATGTTATTTTCTTTTGTTTTTTTTAGTCTTGTCGATTTGTTTTCTTTACTTTGTTGAATGCTGGCTACGACATTGACTGAACAATACCCAAGACGAACAAACCAAGTTGATAGATAACTTTCTTTCTTTAACATGTTCAATGGTACCTGGGTTCCATAAGTGTTTTAGGTTTTTATAGCAAATATTTCCTTTATTAGATTTTCTCTTCCACAGATTTTAAGCCAATTTTGTTTCTTGGCAAATTTTGCTAGGATTTGCGTCCTTTCCACAGCTTCTTATTGTTGTTTTATTTGGTTTTCAGTCATGGTAAACCCCTTCTCATTGTCATCAACTGATTGACTTTTGGTAGATCATATTGAATATGTTGGTGTTGTCCTAAGGGTGATTGCTGTAAGTGCAAAACCTTCTGTTTTCTGCTATTGCTTGTTCATTTGTTCCTTGTCTTTTGCAATTTTTTTGTCCTTACCATTTTATAACCAATGTTTCAGCATGCTTGTATACCTATGCTTCACCGAAATTTGTTATGATTTCACAATTAGTGGCATTGAACAAGAGTGATGAACCCTCCCCCCTGCAACTTATTGACTATGGATTGGGGAAGGTTGATGAGGATGGTTATCTATCTAGTTCTTGCAGTAGGATGATGAGGTACGTAATGAAACATGAGGTTATGCATAATACAGCCTACAACCGTGCATGTAAATGCTGGAAAAAGAAAGTGGCCATTCAGACTTGGAAATTGAATTTCTAGGTCTGAAAAGAAAGTACATAACAAGGTGGGTTTGAATTGGTGCTCTTATTCTATTTGTTTATATGTTTTTTTATACTGTCATAATCTCATGCTCCATTTTTTTCTTACTATTTTTTGCTTCAAGGAAGTTGAGGTGTTTAATATTTGTGGTTATTACCAAATTGGTGAATTTAGCAATGAAGTTTCTCGTGTGGTTGAACCCCATTGCCTGACTGTTCAAATTTCCATTTGCAAAAAATTTGAAAATTTACAAGGTTAAGTATTGTTCTTTTGACTTGTTGAATTAGTTGTTTGGCATATATATGTATGAAAGTGTTTAGTAAGCTCAAAACCCACTTTTATAACAAGTTTTGCAAGTTACAAAATTTTTATTAGTTTTTCCCTAACCTTTAAGTAAAGAAATTCATAAAAATTAATTACTTAAGTATTTCATTGAGTAAGTAGAATATTAAAATTTAAATAACATTAAAAAAGGAAATACAATTGAGAATAAATTTATTCTTTGGTAATTAATTTATTTGGGCCAGGACGCTTAATATGTAGCAAATTTGAAAAATGAAGAATCCCGCTAATAATATTAATCAGGGATGTAATTCATTGATAATAATGGGGAATGAACTTATGGATGAAGAAACATAGAAATCCTTAATTGCATGTGTAGGGATTAACATGGTAATCTCTTCTTAACTACTTGTGTTCTTTTTTAACTATGATTACTCTGCAGAAAATGATTCTGCTGAGCAGTGTCTTGGGACAGAGGGCTAGATTGGCCCAAATAAAGCCACACCACACATGCACATATGTGTAGAGAAGGCATACCCTATCCTACCCACACAAGGGAAGGTGTCCAGATCAAAAGGGACGGTGTCATGGTGTTTGCTGGCCTCTGCGAGAGTCTCTAGGTTGCTTTCATGTTGTTTTCCTTTCTTTTTTTTTTTTGGTCTTGCCGATTTGTTTTCTTTGCTTTGTTGAATGCTGATTATGACATTGACCAAACAATACCCAGGATGAACAAACTAGGTTTATAGATAACTTCCTTTATTCGACACGTTCAATGGTACTTGGGTTTTGTACGCGTTTTAGGTTTCTATAGCAAATGTTTCCTCTATTGGATTTTCTCTTCCGTGGATTTTGCTCTAATTTTGTTTTTTGGTGAATTTTGCTAGGTTTTGCATCTTATCTATGGCTTCTTATTGTTGTTCTATTTGGTGTTCAGTAAAGGTAAACCCCATGTCATTGCCATCAACTGATGGATTTTTTTGGCAGATCATACCAAAAATGTTTGTGTTCGCCCTAAGTGCAAAATCTTTCATTTTGTGCTATTGCTTGTTCTTTTGTTTTCTGTCTTTTGCATTTTTTTTGTCTTTACCATCTTATAATTGATGTTTCCATATGCTTCTATGCCTATGCTTCACCAACATTTGTTAAGATTTCGTGATTAACAACATTGAATAAGAGTGATGAACCCACCCCTCAGCAGTTTATTGACTGCGGATCGGAGAAGGTTGATGAGAATGATTATCCATCTAGTTCTTGCTGTAGGATGACACAGCCTACTTCTATGCATGTAGACGCGGGAAAGGTAGAGGGATGTTTAGACATGGAAATTGAATTGTGTAGATTTGAAAAAGAAAGTACGCAACATGGTGGGGTTGAATTTGTGCTCTTATTCTATTTGTTTATATGTTTTTTTGTACTGTCACAATCTTATGCTCCATCTTTTCTTACCGTTTTTTACTTCAAGGGCATTGAGGTGTTTAAGATTTGTGGTTACTATCAAATTGGTGAGTCCAGCAACGAAGTTTGTCGTGTGCTTGAACACCATTGCCTGATCGTGCAAATAGCCATCTGCAAAGAATTTGAAAACTTCCGAGGTTAGGTATTATTTTTTTGATTTTGTGAATTGGATGTTTGGCATATGTGTGTGTGAACGTGTTTAGTAATCTAAACAACCATTTTTTATAACAATTTTTGTGAAATGCAAACATTTTTATTCATTTTTTTCGATTCTTTAAGGAAAGAAATTCATAAAAATTAATTACTTAAGTGATTCATTAAGTAAATATAATATTAAATTTTAAATAACATTAAAAAAAGAAATACGATTGACAAAAAAGCAATTCTTTGGTGATTAATTTATTTAGGCCAGGAGGCCCGATATGCAGCAAATTTAAAAAAGGAAGAATCCTGCTAATAATACTAATCAGGGATAAATTTCATTGTTAATAGCGGGGAAACAGATAAAGAAATATAGAAATCCTTAATTGCATGTGTTGGGATTATCGTGGTAGTCTCTCCTTATTTGCATGTGTTTGTTTTTAAGTGTGATTATTGTGCGTAAAATGATTCTGCTGAGGAATGTCTAGGGGGAGGGGGCTAGATTGGCCAAAATGGTGCCACACTACACAAGTGCATACGTGCGGCAAAGAGATGCCCTTCCCTACCCATACAATAAAAGGTGTCTAGACCAAAAAAGATAGCGTCATGATGGTTGATGGCCTCTGCGAGAATCTCCAGGTTGCTGCCATATTCTTTTCCTCTTTTTTTTAGTCTTGTCAACTTATTTTCTTTGCTTTGTTAAATGTTGGCTACGGCATTGACCGAACAATACATAGGATGAACAAACTAAGTTTATAGATAAATTTCTTTTTTTGACAAGTTCAACAATACTTGGATTTCGTATGTGTTTTTAAGTTTCTATAGAAAATGTTTTGCCTATTGGATTTTCTCTTCAATAGATTTTGCTCCATTTTTGTTTCTTGGTGAATTTTGCTAGGTTTTGCATCCTATCTGCAGCTTCTTATTATTGTTATGTTTGGTTTTCAGACATGGTAAACCCCCTGTCATTGCCATCAACTGATGGACTTTTGGTAGATCATACTAAATATGTTGGTGTTTGTCCTGAATCAGGGCGACTGCCATAAGTGCAAAATATATTGTTTTTCTACTATTGCTTGTTCATTTGTTCTGTCTTTTGTATTTTTTTGTCTTCACCATCTTATAATTAATGTTTCAGCATGCTACTATGCCTATGCTTCATTGAAATATATTAAGATTTTGCGATTAATGGCATTGAACAAGAGTGATGAACCCTATCCTAGCAGCTTATTGACTGCGGATCTGGGAAGGTTGATGAGGACGGTTATCCATCTAGTTCTTGTGCTAGGATAATGAGGTAAATGATGAAACATGAAGTTGCACTTAACATAGCCTACCTCCATGCATGTAGATGCAGGAAAAAGGATAGGGCCGTTCAAACATGGAAATTGAATTGTCTAGATTTGTAAAAGAAAGTATGCAACAAGGTTGGTTTGAATTGGTGCTTTTATTCTATTTGTTTATATGTTTTTTTATATTGTCATAATCTTATACTCCATTTTTTCTTATTATTATTTTTCTTCAAGGACGTTGAGGTGTTTAAGATTTGCGTTTATTACCAAATTGGTGAGTTTGGTAACGAAGTTTCTAGTGTGCTTGAACACCATTCCTTGATTGTGCAAATTGCCATCTGTAAAGAATTTGAAAACTTCCAGATTAGGTATTATTCTTTTGATTTTGTGAATTAGCAGTTTGGTATATATGTGTGTGAAAGTGTTTAGTAAGCCCAAAAACCACTTTTATAACAATTTTCATGAGGTTCAAGAATTTTTATTTTTTTCCCCCTAATCTTTAAGGAAAGAAATACATAAAAAAATTTTACTTAAGTGATTCATTAAGTAAATAGAATGTTAAATTTTAAAGCACATTAAAAAAAGGAAATACAATTGACAATAAAATAATTCTTTGGTGATTAATTTATTTGGGCCGGGAGGCCCGATGTGCAGTAAATTTAAAAAAGGAAGAATCCCGCTAATAATAGTATTCAGAGATGTAATTCGTTGATAATAGTGGAGTAAGAACTCACGGATAAAGAAACATAAAAATCCTTAATTGCATGTGTTAGGATTAACGTGGTAGTCTCTCCTTAACTGCATGCATTTGTTTTTAACTGTGATTGCTGTTCACAAAATGATTTTGCTGAGGAATGTCTTGTGGGAGGGGGCTGGATTGGCCCTAAATAGGGCCACGCCACATATGTGCTACATGTAAAGAAGAGATACCCTATCCTACCCACACAAGAGAGGGTGTCTAGACCAAAAGGGATGCGCGTCATGGTGGTTGTTGGCCTTTGCGTGAATCTCCAAGTCGCTTCCCTATTCTTTCCCCTTTTTTTTTTTCCTGGCCTTGCCAATTTGTTTTCTTTGCTTTGCTGAATGCTGACTACGACATTGACCGAACAATACCCAGGACAAACAAACTAGGTTTATAGATGCCATTCTTTCTTCAACATGTTAAATGGTACTTGGGTTTCGTACGTGTTTTATGTTTCTATAGCAAATATTTCCTCTATTGGATTTTATCTTCCATGGATTTTGCTCCATTTTTTTTTCTTGGCAAATTTTGCTAGATTTTGCATCCTATATGTGGCTTCTTATTGTTGTTATGTTTAGTTTTCTGTCATGGTAAACCCCTGTCAATGCAATCAACTGATGGAGTTTTGGTAGATCATATTGAATATGTTGGTGTTTTCCTAAATCAAGGCAACTGCCATAAGTGCAAAAGGTTCCACTTTCTGCTCTTGCTTGTTCATTTGTTCCCTGTCTTTTGCATTTTTTTGTGTCTTTATACTACTATGCCGATGCTTCATCGAAATCTATTAAGATTTTGTGATTATTGGCATTGAACAAGTGTGATGAAACCTTCCCTCAACAGTTTATTGACAGTGGATCAGGGAAGGTTGATGAGGACAATTATCCATCTGGTTCGGGCACTAGGATGATAAGGTACATGATGAAACATGAAGTTGCGCATAACACTGCTTACCACCACGCATGTAAACGCAGGAAAAGGAAAAGTTCCATTCAGACATGGAAATTGAATAGCCTATATTTGAAAAAGAAAGTGCTCAAGAAGGTGGGTTCGAATTGATGCCTTATTCTATTTGTTTATATGTTTTTTTGTACTGTCATAATCTCATGCTCCATTTTTTCTTACTATTTTTTAGTTCAAGGACGTTGAGGTGTTTAAGATTTGTGGTTATTACCAAATTGGTGAGTTGAGCAACAAAGTTTGTTGTGTGCTTGAATACCATTACCTGATTGCGCAAATTGCCATCTGTAAAGAGTTTGAAAACTTTTGGGATCAGGTATTATTCTTTTGATTTGTTGAATTGGCCATTTGGTATATAAGTGTATGAAAGTGTTTACTAAGCTCAAAAATCACTTTTATAACAATTTTTGTGAAATGCAAAAATTTTTATTAGTTTTCTCTTAACCTTTAAGGAAAGAAATTCATAAAAATTAATTGCTCAAGTCATTCATTAAGTAAATAGAGTATTAAATTTAAAATAACATTAAAAAAGGAAATACAATTGACAATAAAATATTTTTTTGGTGATTAATTTATTTGGGCCATGAGGCCCGATAAACAGCAAATTTAAAGAAGTAAGAATTTTGCTAATAATATTAATTAGGGACGTAATTCATTGATAATCGTAGGGAAGGAACTCATAGATAAAGAAACATATAAATCCTTAATTGCATGTGTTGGGATTAACCTGGTAGTCTCTCCTTAACTGCATGTGTTCGTTTTTAACTATGATTTCTGTGTGTAAAATGATTCTGCTGAGGAATGTCTCGGGGGAAGGGGGCAGATTGGCCCAAATAAGGCCACACCACACATGCACGTACATGTAGAAAAGAGATACCCTGCCCTACCCACACAAAAGATGGTGTTCAGACCAAAAGGGATGAGCACCACGGTGGTTGCTGGCCTCTACGAGCGTCTCTAGGTTGCTTCCATATTTTTTTTTCCTTTTTTTCTAGTCTTGTCGATTTGTTTTCTTTGCTTTGTTGAATGCCGACTACGACATTGACCGAACAATACCCATGATAAACAAACTAGGCTTATAGATAACTTTCTTTCTTCGACATGTTCAATGGTACCTAGGTTTCGTACGTATTTTAAGCTTCTATAGCAAATGTTTCCTCTATTGGATTTTCTCTTCCATGGATTTTGCTGCACTTTCATTTATTGGAAAATTTTGCTAGGTTTTGCATCCTGTCAGTGGCTTCTTATTGTTGTTCTGTTTGGTTTTTAGTCATTGTAAACCCCTTTTCATTGGCATCAACTGATGGGCTTTTGATAGATCATATTGAATAAGTTAGTATTGTCCCGAATCAAAGCAACTGCCGTAAGTGCAAAATCTTCTGTTTTGTACTATTGCTTGGTCATTTGTTCCCTGTCTTTTGCATTTTTTTTTGTCTTCACAATCTTATAATTAATGTTTCAACATGCTGCTATGCCTATGCTTCACAGAAATTTATTAAGATTTTGAGATTAATAGCATTGAACAAGAGTGATAAACCCTTCCCCTAGCAGCTTATTTGCTGTGGGTTGGGGAAGGTTGATGAGGATGGTTATCCATCTGGTTTTTGTGCTAGGATGATGGGGTGTGTGATGAAACATGAAGTTGCACATGACACAACCTACCCCCATGCATGTTGATGCAGGAAAAGGAAAAAGGCCGCTCAAACATGGAAATTGAAGTGTCTAGATTTGAAACAGAAAGTGCGCAACAAGGTGGGTTTGAGTTGGTGCTCCTATTCTATTTGTTTATATGTTTTTTTTTACTATCACAATCCTACGCTCCATTTTTTCTTACATTTTTTTGCTTCGAGGACTTTGAGGTGTTGAAGTTTTGTGGTTATTACCAAATTGGTGAGTTTAGCAATGAAGTTTCTCGTGTGCTTGAACACCGTTGCCTGACTACGCAAATAGCCATCTGCAAAGAATCTGAAAATGTCTGGGCTTAGGTATTGTCCTTTTGATTTTCTAAATTAGTTGTTTCACATATATGTGTGCGAACGTGTTTAGTAAGCTCGAAAACCACATTTATAACAATTTTTCAGGATGTAATTTTTTTTTTCAGTTTTCCCATGGTTTTTAAGGGAAGAAACTCATAAAAATTAATAACACAAGTGATTGATTTAGTAAATAGAATATTAAATTTTAAATAACATTAAAAGAAGGAAATACGATTAACAAAAAAATAATTCTTTGGTGATTAATTTATTTGGCAGCAAATTTAAAAAAGGAAGAATCCCACTAATAGTAGTAATTAGGGATGTAATTTGTTGATTAATGCGGGAAAAGAACTTGTAGATAAAGAAACACAGAAATCCTTAATTGCATGTATTGGGATTAACATGGTTGTCTTTCTTTAATTGCATGTGTTTGTTTTTAGCAGTAATTACAGTGTGTAAAATGATTCTGCTGAGGAATGTCTTGGGGGAGGGTGCTGGATTAGCCCAAATGAGGCCACACCACACATACACATACATGTAGAGAAGAAAAACCCTTCATTACTCACACAAAAGAGGGGGTCCACAGCAAAAGATACTGTGTCACGGCAATTGCTAGGCTTTGCGAGAGTCTACAGGTTGCTTCCATGTTCTTTTCCTTTTTTTGTTTTTAAAGTCTTGTTGATTTGTTTTTTTTGCTTTGTTGAATGCTGACTACGGCATTGACTAAACAATACCCAGGACGAACAAACAAGGTTTATAGATAACTTTCTTTCTTCAACATGTTCAATGGTACCTGGGTTTCGTAGGTGTTTTAATTTTCTATAGAAAATGTTTCATATATTGGATTTTTTCTTCCGTGAATTTTGCTCCATTTTTGTTTTTTCACAAATTTTGCTAGGTTTTGTGTCTTGTCTATGGCTTTTTATTATTACTGTATTTGGTTTCCAATCATAGTAAATCCCTTGTCATTGCCATCAATTGACAGACTTTTGGTAGATCAAACTGAATATGTTGGCGTTGTCCTGAATCAAGGTGACTACTGTTAGTGGAAAATCTTCCGTTTTCTGTTATTGCTTGTTCATTCCTTCCCTGTCTTTGAATTTTTTTTGTCTTTACCATCTTATAATTAATGTTTCAATATGCTACTATGCATATGCTTTACCAAAATCTATTAGATTTCATGATTAATGGTGTTGAACAAGAGTGATGATACCCTCCCCCCCGCAGCTTGTTGACTGCGGATGGGGGGAGGTTAGTAAGGACAGTTATCCATCTAGTTTTTGCGTTAGGATGGTGAGGTACATGATGAAACATGAAGTTGTGCATAACATAGCCTACCCCCGTGCATGTAGATGTAGGAAAAGAGAAAGTGCCGTTCAGACATGGAAATTGAATTGCCTAGATCTGAAAAAGAAAATGCGCAACAAGGTGGGTTTGAATGGATACCCTCCCCCCAGTAGCTTATTGACTGCGGATCGGGGAAGGTTGATGAGGATGGTTATCCATCTGGTTTTTGCATTAGGATGATGAGGCACGTGATGAAACATGAAGTTGCGCATGACATAACATACACTCGTGCATGTAGATGTAAGAAAAAGGGAGAGGGTCATTCAGACATGGAAATTGAATTATCCAGATCTGAAAAAGAAAGTGCGCAACAAGGTAGGGTTGAATGGATGCTCTTATTCTATTTGTTTATATGTTTTTTTGTACTGCCAGAATCTCATGCTCCATTTTCTCTTACTGTTTTTTTCTTTAAGGATATTGAGGTGTTTAAGATTTGTGGTTATAACCAATTTAGTGAGTTTAAGAATAAAGTTTCTTGTGTCTTTGAACACCATTGCCTAATTGTGCTAATTGCATCTATAAAGAATCTGAGAACTTTCGGGGTCAGGTATTGTTATTTTGATTTTGTGAATTGGCTGTTTGGTATATATGTGTGTGTTAAAGTGTTTTGTAGGCTCAAAAACCACTTTTATAACAATTTTTATGAAATGAAAATTTTTTTATTACTTTTTCCCTAATCTTTAAGGAAAGAAATTCATGAAGGTCAATTAACTCAAGTGATTTGTTAAGTAAAAACAATATTAAATTTTAAAAAATATTAAGAAAGGAAATAAAATTAACAATAAAATTATTCTTTTGTGAGTAATTTATTTGGGCCACGAGGTTCGATATACAACAAATTTAAAAAGGAAGAATCCCGCTACTAATACTAATCAGGGATGTAATTCGTTGATAATAACATGGATGGAACTCGCGGATAAAGAAACATAGAAATCGTTAATTGCATGTGTTGTTATTAATGTGGTAGTCTCTCTTTAACTGAATGTCTTCATTTTTAATTGTGATTATTGTGCATAAAATGATTTTGCGGAGGGAGGGGGCCTGATTAGGCCAAAATGGGGCCACACCACACATTCACATATGTGTAGATAAGATATACCCTACCCTACCCACACAATAAAAGGGTGTCTAGACCAAATGGGACGTGCATCACGACGGTTGCTAGCCTCTACGAGAATCTCCAGTTTGCTTCCATGTTCATTTCTTTTTTCTTTTTTTTTAGTCTTGTCGATTTGTTTTCTTTGCTTTGTTAAATGCTGGCTATGGCATTGACCGAACAATACCCTTGATGAACAAACTAGTTTTATAGATAACTATCTGTCTGTGACATGTTCAATGGTACTTGGGTTTCGTACGTGTTTTAAGTTTCTATGGCAAATGTTTTCTTTATTTGGATTTTTTCTTCCGTGGATTTTGCTCCATTTTTGTTTCTTCGCAAATTTTGCTCCATGTTCTTTTTTTTTTTTTTTTAGTCTTGTCGATTTGTTTTCTTTGCTTTGTTGAATGCTGGCTATGGCATTGACCGAACAATACCATTGATGAACAAACTAGTTTTATAGATAACTATTTTTCTGTGACATGTTCAATGGTACCTGGGTTTCGTACGTGTTTTAAGTTTCTATGGCAAATGTTTCCTTTATTGGATTTTTTCTTCCGTGGATTTTGCTCCATTTTTGTTTCTTCGCAAATTTTGCTAGGTTTTGCATCTTGTCTGCAGCCTTTTATTGTTGTTTTGTTTCATTTTTAGTCATGGTAAACCCCATGTCATTAGCATCAACTGATTGACTTTTGGTAGATCATACTGAATATGTTGAAGCTCTCCTAAATCAGCGCGACTGCCGTAAGTGCAAATTCTTCCCTTTTCAGTTATTGCTTGTTTGTTTTTTTGTTTGTCTTTATGCATTTTTTTTTGTCTTTACCATCTTATAATTAATGTTTCAGCATGTTGCTACGCCTATGCTTTGCCAAAATTTGTAAAAATTTCACAAATAATGGCATTAAAAAATAGTGATGAACCCTCCCTCTAACAGCTTATTAACTGCGGATCAAGAAAGGTTGATGAGGATGGTTATCCATCTAATTCTTGCATTAGGATGATGAGGTACATGACGAAACATGAAGTTGCACATCACACAACCTATCACCGTGCATGTAGATGCAGGGAAAGGAAGAGGGCCATTCAGAAATAGAAATTGAATTGTCTAGATCTGAAAAAGAAAGTGTGCAACAATGTGGGTTTGAATTGGTTCACTTATTCTATTTGTTTATATATTTTTTTGTACTGTCATAGTCGAATGCTCCATTTTCTTTTACCCTTTTTTTCTTCAAGGACGTTGAGGTGTTTAAGATTTATAGTCATTACCAAATTGGTGAGTTCAGCAATGAAGTTTCTCGTGTGCTTGAACATCGGTGCCTGACTGTGCAAATAGCCATATGCAAAGAATTTGAAAACGTTTGTGGTTAGCTATTGTCCTTTTGATTTTCTGAATTAGTTGTTTGACATATATCTATGCGATCGTGTTTAGTAAGCTCAAAAATCACTTTTACAACAGTTTTGGGGGATAATTTTTTTTTTAGTTTTTCCCTAATCTTTAAGTAAAGAACTTCATAAAAATTAATTATTCACGTGATTGATTTAGTAAATAGAATATTAAATTTTAAATAACATTAAAAGAAGAAAATATGATTAACAAAAAGATAATTCTTTGGTGATTAATTTATTTGGGCTAGGAGGCCAGATATGCAGCAAATTTAAAAAAGGAAGAATCCCACTAATAACACTAATTAGGGATGTACTTCATTGATAACTACAGGAAACAAACTCACGCATAAAGAAACATAGAAATCCTTAATTGCATGTGTTGGGATTAACATGGTAGTTTTTCCTTATTTGCGTGTGTTTGTTTTTAGTAGTAATTACTGTGTGTAAAATGATTCTGCTGAGCAATGTCTCGAGGGAAGGTGCTGGATTGGCCCAAATGGGGGCACAGTACACTTGCACATACATATAGAAAAGAAATACCCTTCACTACCCACATAAGAGAGGGGGTCCACAACAAAAGATGCCGTGTCACGGCAGTTGCTGGGCCTTGCGAGAGTTTGCAAGTTGCTTCCATGTTTTTTTTTTTTAAAGTCTTGTTGATGTTTTCTTTGCTTTGTTGAATGTTGACTACGATATTGATCGAACAATACCTAGGATGAACAAATAAGGTTTATAGATAACTTTCTATGTTCAACATGTTCAATGGTACCTGGGTTTCGTACGTGTTTTAATTTTCTATAGAAAATGTTTCCTACATTGGATTGTTTCTTCTTTGGATTTTGCTCCATTTTTGTTTCTTCACAAATTTTGCTAGGTTTTGCATCATGTCTGCAGCTTCTTATTATTGTTCTATTTGGTTTCCAATCATGGTAAATCCCCTGTCATTGCCATCAATTGACAGACTTTTGGTAGATCAAACTGAATATGTTGGTGTTGTCCTAAATTAGGGTGACTGCTATTAGTGGAAAATCTTCAGTTTTCTACTATTGCTTGTTCATTTGTTCCCTTTCTTTTGGATTATTTTTTGTCTTTACCATCTTATAATTAATATTTCAACATGCTGCTATGCCTATGATTTAGTAAAATTTGTGAAGATTTCACAATTAATGGTGTTGAACAACAGTGATGATACCTTCCACCCAGTAGCTTATTGACTGCAGATCGGGGGAGGTTAATGAGGATAGTTATCCATATGGTTTTTGTGTTAGGATGATGAGGTACATGATGAAACTTGAAGTTGCACATGACACAGCCTACCGCCGTGCATGTAGAAGCAAGAAAAGCGAGTGGGTCGTCCAGATATGGAAATTGAATTGTCTAGATCTAAAAAAAAAAAAAGTGCACAACAAGGTGGGTTTGAATGGATGCCTTTATTCTATTTGTTTATATGTTTTTTTTTACTGTCATAATCTCATGCTCCATTTTCTCTTGCTGTTTTTTTCTTCAAGGACATTGAGGTGTTTAAGATTTGTGGTTATAACTAATTTGGTGAGTTTAAGAATAAATTTTCTTGTGTCCTTGAACACCATTGCCTGATTGCGCAAATTGCCATCTAAAAAGAATTTGAAAACTTCTGGGGTCAAGTATTGTTATTTTGATTTTGTGAATTGGTTGTTTGGTATATATGTGTGTGTTAAAGTGTTTAGTAGGCTCAAAAACCACTTTTATAACAATTTTTATGAAATGCAAAAATTTTTATTAGTTTTCCCCTAATATTTAAGGAAATAAATTCGTAAAGGTCAATTACTCAAGTGAATGGTTAAATAAAACAATATTAAAATTTAAAAAACAAAAAAAAAGGAAATAAAATTGACAATCAAATTATTCTTTCGTGAATAATTTATTTAGGTCAGGAGGTTCGATATACAACTAATTTAAAAAAGGAAGAATCCCGCTAATAATACTAATCAGGGATGTAATTTGTTGATAATAACGTGGTTGGAACTCGTAGATAAAGAAACATAGAAGTCGTTAATTGCATGTGTTGGGATTAATGTGGTAGTATCTCCTTAACTGCATGTGTTTGTTTTTAATTGTGATTACTGTGCAAAATGATTTTGCTTAGGGAGGGGGCTGGATTAGGCCAAAATGAGGCCACACCACACATGCACATACATGTAGAGAAGAGATACCCTACCTTACCCACACAATAAAAGGGTGTCCAGACCAGATGGGACACGCATCACAACCGTTGCGGGCTTCTACGAGAATCTCCAGTTTGCTTTCATGTTCTTTTCTTTTTGTTTTTTTTACTCTTGTTTATTTGTTTTCCTTGCTTTGTTGAATACTGGCAATGGCATTGACCGAACAATACCCTTGACGAACAAACTAGGTTTATAGATAACTATCTTTCTTTGACATGTTCAATGTTACCTGTGTTTCGTACATGTTTTAAGTTTCTATAGCAAATGTTTCCTCTATTGAATTTTTTTTGTGTAGATTCTGCTCCATTTTTCTTTCTTCACAAATTTTGCTAGGTTTTGCATCCTGTCTGCGGCTTCTTATTGTTGTTTTGTTTGGTTTTTAGTCATGGTAAACCCCATGTCATTGGCATCAACTGATTGACTTTTAACAGATTATACTGAATATGTTTGGAGCTATCCTAAATCAGGGCGACTGCCGTAAGTACAAAATCTTCCCCTTTCTGCTATTGCTTTTTTCATTTTTTTGTCTGTCTTTGGCATTTTTTTTGTCTTTACCATCTTATAATTAATGTTACAGCATGTTGCTATGCCTATGCTTCACCGAAATCTATTAAGATTTTGCTATTAATGGCGTTAAACAAGAGTATGAACCCTCCCCCTAGCAGCTTATTGACTGCGGCTTGAGGAGGGTTATGAGGACAGTTATTTATCTAATTCTTGTGCTAGGATGATAAGGTACATGATGAAACATGAAGTTGCACATGCCATAGCCTACCACTTTGCATGTAGATGTAGGAAAAGGAAGAGGGCCATTCAGACATGAAAATTGAATTGTCTAGATTTGAAAAAGAAAGTGCGCAACAATGTGGGTTTGAATTGGTGTACTTATTCTATTTGTTTGTATGTTTTTTTGTACTATCATAATCGCATGCTCCATTTTTTCATACTATTTTTTTCTTCAAGGACGTTGAGGTGTTTAAGATTTGTGGTTATTACCAAATTGGTGAGTTCAGCAATGAAGTTTCTCGTGTGCTTGAACACCGTTGCCTGACTACGCAAATAGCCATCTGCAAAGAATTTGAAAATGTATGGGTTAGGTATTGTCCTTTTGATTTTCTGAATTAGTTGTTTCACATATATGTGTGCGAACATGTTTAGTAAGCTTAAAAATCACTTTTATAACAATTTTGCAGGATGAAAAAAATGTTTTTAGTTTTTCCCTAATCTTTAAGGAAAGAAATTCATAAAAATTAATTACTCACGTGATTGATTTAGTAAATAGAATATTAAATTTTAAATAACATTAAAATAAGGAAATACGATCAAGAAAAAATAATTCTTTGGTGATTAATTTATTTGGGCCAGGAGGCCCGATATGCAGCAAATTTAAAGAAGGAAGAATCCCACTAATAACACTAATTAGGGATGTAATTTGTTAATAAATGCGGGAAAGGAACTCACGGATAAAGAAACATCAGAAATCCTTAATTGCATGTGTTGGGATTAACATGGTAGTCTTTCCTTAATTGCATGTGTTTGTTTTTAGCAGTAATTACTGTGTGTAAAATGATTCTGCTGAGAAATGTCTCGAAGGATGATGCTAGATTGGCCCAAATGGGGCCATACAACACATGCACATACATGTAGAAAAAAAATAACCTTCACTACCCACACAAGAGAGGGGGTCCACAACAAAACACACGGTGTCACGGTGGTTGCTGGGCCTTGCGCGAGTCTGCAGGTTGCTTCCATGTTCTTTTCCTTTTTCTTTTTTTAGTCTTGTTGATTTGTTTTCTTTGCTTTGTTGAATGCTGACTACGACATTGACTGAACAATACCCAGCATGAACAAATAAGGTTTATAGGTAACTTTCTTTCTTCAACAAGTTCAACGGCACCTGGGTTTCATACGTGTTTTAAGTTTCTATAGCAAATGTTTCCTATATTGGATTTTTTCTTCCATGGATTTTGCTCTATTTTTGTTTCTTTGTAAATTTTGCTAGGTTTTGTGTCCTGTCTGCAGCTTCTTATTATTGCTCTGTTTGGTTTCCAATCATGGTAAATCCCCTGTCGTTGCAGTCAATTGACGGACTTTTGGTAGATCATACTGAATATGTTGGTGTTATCCTGAATTAGGGCAACTGTTGTAAGTAGAAAATCTTATTGCTTGTTCATTGGTTTTTTATCTTTTGCATTTTTTTTTTGTCTCTACCATCTTATAATTAATGTTTCAACATGCTGCTATGCCTATGCTTCACCAAAATCTATTAAGCTTTCACGATTAATGGTGTTGAACAAGAGTAATGATACCTTTCCCCCAGCAGCTTATTGACTGCCGATCGGGAGAGGTTGATGAGGACGGTTATCCATCTGGTTTTTGCGTTAGGATGATGAGGTATATGATGAAACATGAAGTTGTATATGACATAGCCTACCGCATTGATTGTAGATGCAAGAAATGGGAAAAAGCCGTTTAGAGATGGAAATTGAATTGTCTAGACCTGAAAAAGAAAGTGCGCAACAAGGTGGGTTTGAATGGATACCCTCCCCCCACCAGCTTATTGGCTGCGGATCGGGGAAAGTTGATGAGGACGGTTATCCATCTGATTTTTGTGTTAGGATGATGAGATATGTGATGAAACATGAAGTTGCGCATGACATAGATTACACCTATGCATCTAGATGTAGGAAAAGGAAGATGGTCATTCAGACATGGAAATTGAATTTTCTTGATCTGAAAAAGAAATAGTGCAACAAGGTGGGTTTGAATGGATGCTCTTACTCTATTTGTTTATATGTTTTTTTGTACTATCATAATCTCATGCTCCATTTTCTCTTGCTGTTTTTTTCTTCAAGGACATTGAGGTGTTTAAGATTTGTACTTATAGCCAATTTGGTGAGTTCAAGAATAAAGTTTCTTGTGTCCTTGAACACCATTGCCTGATTGTGCAAATTCCCATCTACAAAGAATCTGAAAACTTCCAGGGTTAGGCATTGTTATTTTGATTTTGTGAATTGGCTGTTTGGTATATATGTGTGTGGTAAAGTGTTTAGTAGGCTCAAAAACCACTTTTATAACAATTTTTATGAAATGCAAAAATTTTTATTAGTTTTTCCCTAATCTTTAAGGAAAGAAATTCATAAGGGTCAATTACTTAAGTGATTCGTTAGGTAAAAACAATATTAAATTTTAAAAAACATTAAAAAAAAATAAAATTGACAATAAAATTATTCTTTCATGAATAATTTATTTGGGCTAGGAGGTTCAATATACAACAAATTTACACAGAAATCCTTAATTGCATGTGTTTTGATTAATGTGGCTGTCTCTCCTTAACTGCATGTCTTCATTTTTAACTGTGATTACTGTGCATAAAATGATTTTGCTGAAGGAGGGGGTTGGATTACGCCAAAATAGGGCCACACCACACATGCACATATGTGTAGAGAATAGATACCCTACCCTACCTGCACAATAAAAGGGTGTCTAGATGTAATGTGACGCGCGTAACGACGGTTGCTGGCCTCTACAAGAATCTCCAGTTTGCTTCCATGTTCTTTTTTTTTTTTGGTCTTGTCGATTTGTTTTCTTTGCTTTGTTGAACGCTGACTATGGCATTGACCGAACAATACCCTTGATGAAGAAACTAGGTTGATAGATAACTATCTTTCTTTGACATGTTCAATGGTACCTGGGTTTCGTACTTGTTTTAAGTTTCTATAGCAAATGTTTCCTTTATTGGATTTTTTTCTTCTGTGGATTTTGCTCCATTTTTTTTTTTCACAAATTTTGCTAGGTTTTACGTCTTGCTTGTGGCCTCTTATTGTTTTTTTGTTTGGTTTTTAGTCATGGTAAACCCCATGTCATTGGCATCAACTGATTGACTTTTGGTAGATCATACTAAATATGTTGGAGCTGTCCTAAATCAGGGGGACTGCCGTAAGTGCAAAAGCTTTCCTTTTCTACTATTGCTTGTTCATTTTTTGTCTGTCTTTTGTTTTTTTCTGTCTTTACCATCTTATAATTAATGTTTTAGCATGTTGCTACGCCTATGCTTCATCGAAATCTGTTAAGATTTCAATATTAATGGCATTAAACAAGGGTGATGAACCCTCCCCCTAACAACTTATTAACTATGGATCGATGAAGGTTGATGTGGGCGGTTATCAATCTAATTCTTGTACTAAAATGATGAGGTACATGATGAAACATGAAGTTGCACATGACATAGCCTACCACCGTGCATGTACATGCAAGAAAAGGAAAAGGGCATTTAGACATGGAAATTGAATTGTCTAAATCTAAAAAAGAATGTGTGCAACAATGTGGGTTTGAATTGGTGCTCCTATTCTATTTGTTTGTATGTTTTTTTGTACTGTCATAATCGCATGCTCCATTTTTTCTTATTGTTTTTTTGTTCAAGGACGTTGAGGTGTTTAAGATTTGTAGTTATTACCAAATTGGTGAGTTCAGCAATGAAGTTTCTCGTGTGCTTGAACACCGTTGCCTGACTGCGCAAATTGGCATCTGCAAAGAATTTGAAAACTACCGGGGCTAGGTATTGTTCTTTTGATTTTGTGAATTGGTTGTTTCGTATATATGTGAGTGAAAGTGTTTAGTAAGCTCAAAAACCATTTTTATAACAATTTTTGTGAGATGCAAAAAATTTTATTAGTTTTTTCCCTAATCTTTAAGGAAAGAAATTCATAAAAATTAATTACTTAAATGATTCATTACGTAAACCGAATATTAAAATTTAAATAACATTAGTAAAAAGAAATACAATTGACAATAAAATAATTTTTTGGTGATTAATTTATTTGGGGCATGAGGCTCGATATGCAGCAAATTTTAAAAAGGAAGAATCCCGCTAATAATACTAATCAGGGATGTAATTCATTGATATTAGCGGGGAAGGAACTCACGGATAAAAAAACATAAAAATCCTTAATTGCATGTGTTGGGATTAACGTGGTAGTCTTTCCTTAATTGCATGTGTGTGTTTTTAGCTGTAATTACTGTACGTAAAATAATTCTGTTGAGGAATGTCTTAGGGGAGAGGCTAGATTGGCCTAAATGGTGGCACACCACACATGCGTGTATGTGTAAAGAAGAGATACCTTACCCTACCCACATAAGAGAGGATGTTTAGAGCCAAAGGGACGGCGTCACGGCGATTTCTGGCCTCTACGAGAGTCTCCAGGTTGATTCCGTGTTCTTTTGCTTCTTTTTTTTTTTTTAGTCTTGTCGCTTTGTTTTCTTTGCTTGGTTGAATGCTAATTACTACATTGACAGAACAATACCCAGGACGAACAAACTAGGTTTATAGATAGCTTTCTTTCTTCAACATGTTCAATGGTACCTAGCTTTCACACATGTTTTAAGTTTCTATAGAAAATGTTTCCCTTATTGGATTTTCTCTTTCGTGAATTTTACTCCATTTTTGTTTCCTCGCAAATTTTTTTAGTTTTGCATCTTATTTGCAGGTTCTTATTGTTGTTCTGTTTGGTTTTTAGCCATGGTAAACCCCCTATCGTTGGCATCAACTGATGGACTTTTGGTAGATTATACTGAATATGTTGGTGTTGTCTTGAATCAAGGTGACTGCCATAAGTGCAAAATCTTCCATTTTTATTATTTCCTGTTCATTTTTTGTTTGTCTTTTGCATTTTTTTTGTAAATTAATGTTTCAGCATGTTGCTATGCCTATGCTTCACTGAAATCTGTTAAGATTTTACGATTAATGGTGTTGAACAAGTGTAACATCACCTACCCCGGACAGGGCCATCCCAGGAAGACTACGGAATCGGAGTCCTGCACTAGTTGCAGTTGGCTAGTTAATTACTTGTTCCATGTTAAAACATTTTTATGCATCTAGTTATTAACCTAATATGCATTTTGCATGCATTTGCTTCGACTTGAATTTCACTTTAGGAAAATAAATCAAAACATTGCCGGCACTTATAAAATGTAACTAATACACAAGTCAAAGCATAAAAGGTAAGTGTATTTATTGCAAGTAATAACTATGCATGTGCATCATTACAAAAGTAAAGACTATGCACATGCCCAAAAGCAACTGAAATACTGCTCGACCTAGAGACATTGGAGGCCAAACAAGCATACATATGTATACTGAAGGATGAATACTGAGATCCATGGTCGACTATGTCCATTCTTGTGCCGCTAGCCTCTACAAGGCTGCAAAAAAACTATAATTAGCAAAACCAACTTAACCACTAAAACTAGAATCAATAACAATTCACTTAATGGTTTACTTGCAAGTAAAACATTAGCTCGGCAACCTCCCCTATGGTCACCAGCTCTAAACAGATGAAATCTGCACAACAACACTAAATGGAGTGAGAATCCAAAGATTCCCAGTAAGGGATTTGGGTACCTGCAAAGAAACATTAAAATTTGCAAGAAAAACCCGAGGACACTTATATATATAAAATATATGGAATCTACTGCGGGCCTTGTGCAGTTTGAGGGCTCATATATGCACATATACCTAGGTCCCTTGGGACCCCTCCTCAACCTAGTCCTCCTCACGGGACGTCACTCCGTGCCTAGTGAGTTATGGCCACTAACTCACTCCTAGTAAGCCCTAGCTTACTGATAGATGCAGTAATGTAGCCTTCCCTTGGTTATTGTGCAGGTGAACATAGCGGATGCTCATTCCTTGCACTATAAGAAATCCACTAGGTGTACTAGGCCTCGATATAGTGCCTCAAGCCCTTAGACTTGCTAGGTCACTTGTGAACTAAACTTCCACCCATTTAGCCTACCAAGGATGCACTAGGATTTCACATGTGCCTTAAGGCACAGCTTGGCTAACCAACAAGTCCACTACGCCTTCGTCCATGGTGCTCCACTATCCACCATTACTTGGTTCACAATATTATGGTATGGCTTGCTATGGATGGACTTCATTTACTAGGTTCCATAGAACCCCTCATGTGCACTATGGTTTCTCATTGGTACCTTAAACTCAAAGCTTCCAACTAGACAACCAATGGTGCTAAACCCCCCTAACCTTTCCTAATGGCCTTATTTTATTTCTCTAAGCTCTTCTTAGATCAACTTCCTTCATGCTTTCTTTGTACCTAAGAAAACTTGATCCATAAACTAGTACTTTGAGGAGCAATAAGAGGTACTAAGGTACCATTGGTCACCTTCCACACTAAAGCCCCTTAAGCACTCATTGACCCCTCACTTTGAAGCAAAGTAAACAATAACCTAGGTTAATTCAGGCTTAGGTCAAAGGATGAAACTTGTATATCTCTCTCTTAGCTTCGTGTGAAATGTTGAACCGCCTCAATCGGACATATGAGCGAAAAGTTATGGAAGAAATACTACAGCATGTCAATGCTATCGAGTGTTGGCGCCTAGGCGCGGGAAGCAGTGCTAAGGCGCTAGAAGAATTTTTCTCTTGGATTCCCAATGGGGTGCTGGGCGCTATTGCCCTACCTCGCGCCTAGGCGCCAGGCCCCCGAGCCCTGCACTTCCAAACTTCATCCATAACATGTTTGGAGGCCCCCCAAGCTATCCAAACCTTTATACTTCCCCTCCACAAGCTCCAGTTCATGATGACTACTACAATAGGCCATGGATATGCCAAAATAACCAAGTCTTAAGGCTTCAAACATACCTCAGCAGACCATGGTTTCACACTAGTCCATCACAAGCAAAATCTACCATAACCTATACATATCTAGCAAACCACTTGAAACCAACATTCAAGCAACTAAGACATGCATTAGAAGAGTATGTAAACTAAATCCCTTACCTCAATTGAGAAGAACAAGCAATCCGTCAAGCACCACAGGCAACAAAGCTTCCACTATGGTGTTCTTATGGTTCCAAGCAAAATCCAACATACAAGGCACTAAAATAAGCTCAATTAAGCTAGAACCAAGCTCGTGGAAGCTCAAGAAATCAAGAACAATCAAAGAACAACAAGTCCCAGCCGAATTTAGAGCTTACCTAGCTCAAAAATGTGATCTTGAGCTCAAACCAAGCAACCCATGCAAAAACAAGCTTCTTTCCACTTGGGTTCTTCATGAAACTTCGATTTCCACCAAGAATTAATGTTTTAGGTGAGATTTGGCTATGGAATTTAAGAAGAATGGTAGAGCTATGGGTTCATGAGAAGGAAGAAGGTGAATAGTGGCTGCCAAATGGTTCAAAAATGGCTTAAAAACTCATCTTCACACTTTAGTCCTTCAACTTCTTCAATTTTGCCAAAAAGACCCCATGCTCAAATAGTGCCATAAGACTTGGCAATTTTGCCCAACTCTTTGGTTTTTTGTCACTTAGGTCCAAAATAATAACTTATGAGCTTTGAAAACCAAACCTATCACCTTAGGGTGCAAAATGACCATTTTACCCCTGGTGACACTTAGGTGACAAATTGAACTAGGAACTAACTACCTTTTTAAACGCTTTCTTGACTTGCTTATTCAAGATAATTAAGGCATTAAACTAGAGATTTTGATTTGTCTAACAAGTATTACCCGACCATTAAAGGTCCACTGCCTTAAGGGCTGTAACAACAAGAGTGATGAACCTCCCCTTAGCAGCTTATTGACTGCAGATCTAGGAAGGCTGATAAGGATAGTTATCCATCTGGTTTTTGTGCTAAGATGATGAAGTACATGATGAAAAATGAAGTTGCGCATGAAACAGCTTACCCCCGTGCATGTAAATGCAGGAAAAATAAGAGGGCCATTCAGACATGGAAATTGAATTGTGTAGATCTGAAAAAGAAAGTTCACAACAAGATGGGTTTGAATTGGTGCCCTTATTCTATTTGTGTATGTGTTTTGTATACTGTCATTATCTCATTCCTCATTTTTTCTTACTGTTTTTTGCTTCAAAGACATTAAGGTGTTTAAGATTTGTGGTAATTACCAAATTAGTAAGTTCAACGATGAAGTTTCTCATGTGCTTGAACTCCATTGCCTGACTGCACAAACTGCGTAAAGAATTTGAAAACTTCTGGGGTCAGGTATTGTTCTTTTGATTATGTGAATTGACTATTTGGTATATATGTGTGTGAATGTGTTTAGTTTGCCAGCTAGCTAAGAATTTTTTTTGTTATGTTGGCCTTGATTGAGTTTTTGTTGAATTAGGGTCTGTATATGGGTCCTGAAAACACTTTTGTGGTTCTTATTATGCATGAGGTGACTGTTGTTGGATTTAGAATTGAAGCAGCAACTAGCCAAATGTTTTTACTTATTGTGAACTCGTAGGGGCCGAAGTAGAGGGACAAAGGGTTTACATGGAAACTAAGATTAGGATTAAATTCAATAATTCTCCCTATGATATAAACAAAAATGAAAGTTCAGATGAGGCATTCAGTGTTGGCAACTAGGAAAAGGGTGAAGCTGATAAGGCTGATGGGGATGAGTCTACTAATGTGGAGGAGTACAATTTACTTTTTAATTTTATAGTTCCCATTGTTCGTTAAAGGGTTGGCCAATGACTATTTTTGGGTGGATTATGTTTTGCCCTATACTTGGAATGACAAATCAGTTTTAAGGTTCATGAGAACAGATTATGGCTAAAACTACTGCCCTTCTACTTTTAGATCTGGAACCGGAATATTTTTTAAAGTCTGTATGCTTGTTTGAGAGTAATGCTGCAAAGTTTGGAATCCTCTTATCGCCCTAGTTTTTGCATGGCTCAGGTTCAATGTCATTTCCATAATGTAAAATGTGTCCCATGGATGTGGGCGGTTTTGAAGTATCCTTACTTGATGTCTCTATGACATAAAATTAAATGCAAGCAGACAATTCAATTCCAATGACATACTTTTCATTGCAAATTCATCTCAGATCTTTCATTCATTAGGAATTCACCCTAAAGCTTTTACAATTAATGTGCCACATATTGGTCCTTAGCATGAGTTGGTATAAAAATCCATTCTACAGATATAAAAAAATGATAATTTAAATGGTTGTCTTGCTGTAAAAAAATTATTTTTTTGCATGGTTTGAATTTTTGGTAACATTCATTGAGTAGTTTAAATTAGCAATTCAGACTAATATGAAACAAAAATTCTAATTTCAATTATTTGATAATTGTCTCCCATAAATCTAGATCGAGCCACAAAATTTTTATTGTTAATGTACCAATGTTTCTGTCTGTAAATTAAACTTTTGGGACAACCTGGTCATACATAGATTTTGGGACCAATATGTGTACATAATATAAATGTGCAACAAAAAGTGGAGAGTTGGGTCACCTTTTAATAGGATTGTATACAAATTATGGAGAGCACATTCCATGTTCTATGTCCTCACATAGAATAAAGAGGGTGACCCACATAAAATAAAGAGGATGACCATCCCACTGACCACTATAATTGAAAAAAAATAAATAGAAGATATACAAAAGCTCGAGTGACGCCACCAAATTGCAACTCCTACCATAATGTCACCAAAAGGAACTCTGTTGTTTCCATCTTCAATCTTCTCTTAAAAACCTCATCATATCCCCCTCATAGCTTGCCTCATATCAAAGATTTGATCTCTTACCATAGGCAGAAGCATCCAACCATTTCATAAACCTCAAATCTACAGGCCTATCCATTCAAATGCCAACATCTACCTCTCATTTTTCCATGCTGCACAAGGCTTCCCCTGTTGCTGCTGCATGGACCTTGTCTCTTGTTCCTGCCATTGCTGATGCTAGCCTTCACGTTTGTTGTTGCCCTTCATGTTGACTTCTTCTTTTTTATAATAATAGAGTAAGTTAGAATTCAATATAGTGTAAACTCTTCTAGATTGAACTCTAACATAAAGTTTCATAACCTGGAAACTGTTTGCTTGACAAGTTCTTTTATTATGTGCCCAAATTTAGCACATTTTAGTCTTGAATGATCTTTTGTTTGAAGGCTCCTCTCCACCTCCGTTTTTCCTTTTCCCAACTTTCCTTGCCTTTCTTACAAATCATATCACGTATGGGGGGTTTGATTGCTTTAGCTCTCCTTCCATATTGTAATTTATAATTTTTTTATGTTAATAAAATAAAAAAAGTAGTGAAATTTGGATGAATAGAAATAATGAATCAGAAAGTATTTCAAATTCATCACAAGTTGTTAAGAGTCTGTTTGTGTTCCAAATAAAAGCTAAAAAAACAAAAAAGCATAAAATTATTGTGCTACCAAAGTAGCGATAACACTAACTTTCGTTTATCATTTATTGGCACAATATATGAAGACACAAGGCATAGAAACCTTTACTTATTTTTGTGCCTGTACATAGAAGTTCTATTTCATGGCAAAAGCAAGTGGTGTTTATACATGGAAGTTCACCTGAGTCCAAATGCCAACTACCTAAATCTTGTAGCACTAGTTCTCACTGCATCCAACAAGTGTTTAGATCTTTTCTCCTTCAACTTGTTAACAGACTATTCAAATGGCAATCAAAGGTACCAAAGTTTCATTGAGGTTCAAGTTTTAGTGACAAGCAAATGTTGGTGAATGTTGTGCTACGACATCAGCATCAACACTTCACATACATCATACAACTGAACATAGCAAACCAAAAAGTTGATGTTATCTAGTTATAGTTATCTATGGATTGGCCTCTAATAGGACTATTAAAGCTTGTTATCCAGAAAAAAAATAATGCTTACTTCAAGAAGCAAAGGAAAGGAACACTTGAAAAGCCACATTATTTAACTTGAAGAATGACATGAAGAACAATCAATAGAACACATGAAGACCCCGAGTCATCTTGGTTCATTTCAGCCTTAACTAATGTCATCCTTCAAAGGAAAACACTAGTAGTATTTTTTTTTTTTGTATTGAGAAGTATGTTTACAAGTATAAAAGGGAAGAGTTCTTAGTAGTCTAGGTAACAGAAAAAGAATGCCAACTTTTTTAGGATCCAAAGGCCAACTAAACCAGTAATGTTTAGCATTTTTTGGGAAGGGGATGAGGAAGCTACGTTCGAATCTTGGACCTCCTCATAATGTCATCTAATGCTTTAGCCACTGGGCACAAACCATGGGGACAACAATAGTAATGTTTCTATTACATGTTCTAAAACTTGGATATAAAAACTATATGAAATCACATTTGATATGTTTTGATTGATTTTTGGAAAATAAAGAGAAAAAGGCTATATGCACACTTCATAAATCAATAACTACACTTACTGGGAAAGCTTTTTCTTCACCATGGTGAACTCTTGAGTGTGGAAGATAACATGGACCATGAAGTGTCCTCCAAAAGTGTTGAATTTTCTTCGGTGGCTATTACAAAATACGTTTTAACTAAAATCAATCTCTTTGAAAAGACAATTGATGAGGAGATATCTAGTCCTTTGTTGTTTGCTAATAATAACTGACCGTGTAATCCTTTTATGTGTTTAGACTATATTAGTTTTGCATGGATATTTTGATTATAAAGTAGACAAAACATATGTTTCTACTTTTGCTTCAAAGCTAGGATATGTACAATTGCTAGTCTATTTAGAAGACTTGAAACAAAGTTTGCTTTCCAACATAAATCAATTAATCATTTTGTTTTTCCTATTTTTAGGATAAGGAAAGCTTTTTTGAGCATTGTGAAGGAGTGGGAAAGGCTAGTTTATGGATTTGTCAAAAGAAATGTTCAATGGAGCTTGGAATGATAAAAGGAGAAGGAATTAGTGTTGTTATGAGAGATATTAATGGATTCTTAGTTAATGTTGGATGCAGAGTTGTGGAAACTTCAAATGTTGAAGTTATTGAAGCTACATCCATAAGGCCTTGAAAAAATTACAGTATTTAACTGCCTTTAATTTAATTTATTTTTATCTTAGTAATGGGCATAAAGATCATTGTATGGAAAACAAAGCATTTGTGCCATTATCATTGTAGTGAGTAAAGTAACATTAGTTAGATATGGAAGAAGAGAGGAAACAAGTAGCAATTGGCAGACGTAAGATTAGTTGTGGAGCCAATTTCAGAAGACTAGGGCCTTGGAAGTAACTTCCTAGAATTTTTTAGCCATGTCCATTATTCTTTCTTTTTTCACTTTTTTTACATGGTCACTTGCATAAGAAGCCTACCAATAAGGTTCTCATAAAGCAGGTTTACAATATGAAAAGAAAGAATTTAAAATTCTGGTCAATTTATTTCTGGTTTTAAAATTGCTGTTCTTGGCAATTGCTACCTCACATTAATTAAGAAAAACATGAAGCATAGCCACATTGGAGAAATGAATGTTTGCTGTTGCAATATTTAAGGGTTTTTTCTTTTTAGAATTGAATTAAGTTGAAAGTTAGCTCTGAGTTTTGTTAATCCTATATCTCTTTCTTGTACTTCTTAAAACCTATGCTAATTTTTCTTTCAGTTGCAACTGTTAATATCAGCTACAATTTCAACACTTTTCAAAACATCAAAAACTAATCACTGATGCTAATGTCAAACAAGGAAAATGTTGCTATTGTTTGCAGATTAAACAAAATTTGAGAATGAAGTTCATAAGGTTTTCTCATTTTTCAGTGAACTTAAGGAAAAATTGCACCTTTTATTGGTATTTAGATCCATTAAGATCAAAAGTTTGATGAGTAAAACATTTTCATGGGTATTTTGAAGGATTTGCATCATCATTTCTCTCATTGGGGAGTTTGCTTTTCTTGTTTCTTTATTCTTCATTGATCTAATAGAAAATAAAATGCAATATGAAAAAAGAAGGAACTTTATCTTGGGGGTGTCACAAACATGCACACAAAAAGATGAAACTTCCTTCTTCTAACTGTGATTCATAGTTGTAAAAAAGTAATGGTGAAATGCTTCAAACTTTGGCTTTATCAGAAATCATGTATAGATTAGTCTATAGACACTAAGCAATGACTCTGTAGCTTAACATTCAAGTCTTATGTAGCAAACCTTTTATAGTAGGTAATTAGCGGCTTGCTTTTGCAACTTCAATTCTCAACCATTTACAATAGTCAAATGTCAGCTATTAAATTCAAAAGCATGTTAGCTGTAAATACTCCAAAAATCTACAGTGTTTCTTTCCCTTCACTAAACTCTTAGTCAATCACTTGTAGCTATAGTTTCAATGGTCCTATAAGTTTATTTCAGCCTCAGGTTATTGTAGATTAAGGTGAAACCTCAACTTAAGGTCAAAAGAGCTAATTAAATGACCTGGTCTATAAGTGCTCTTACATGAATCTTTCCTTGTTGAGATTGTTGAACTAAAACTTCCTGTTATTTCAGTGCAATACCTTGAGCAAGCTTGACTTTTAAAGTCACAACCGTAGCTTCAGAAACTCTCTCAAAGTAGGGCTGAAATCTACTATTCAACCACAGCTCAGGTCACTGTACATACTGCATAAGGAGGGTTGGAGTTTTTCTTTGGCTCTAGAATGAACTATAGCTCTCTAAAGTTGCTAATTTTTTTTCTTAAGTTATTATGTCCCTTTAGGCTTACAGGTACCACAAGAGGCTGGGTGAAAGGAAACAAGTAGTAGAGTAGGTGAGAGTTAGTAGTTTACGTTGGAAACTATTATGTAATAGATGACGGATGTGATGGATACATTTGCACTTTCCATTTCTATCTTTCCATTTCTGTTGGCCTATATGGGACCCATAGAAATGGACAAGGCAGATGTGTCCTAGAATCTAAAATTCTTAGCACAACTCCTATATTCCCTGTGTGTACAACTGTCATTTCTGTAAGGATTTAGAAGGATATGTATTGTGAAGCAATTTTGGAAGAAATTCTTTTGATGAATTGGAACCTGCCATGTGATTTAAGAGAACTATTAATGCCCCACCAAGGCTTTAAGAAATTATTGCTTTGTTATTTGTATCTTATTTTCTTGTATAATTCTGCCTTTTTTCGTTTGACCTAAAAAAAGAAAAAAGAAAATTTGATATCCCATTATCCCTTGAAACCATGTGTATGGAACCTTGGGGCATTCTAGTTTAGTGAAGCTCTGGTTTGAGGTTAGTTGGCGTGACTTTGTGGCATCTAACTGCTAGGCCAAAGATAATTTGAGCTTATCTAGAAGACTATTCTATAAGCAGAAAACAGGCAAACCTGCAAGTGTTCTACATTGGTATATTTCCAAATGTGCTCTTTTGAATAAGTTTAGATAAAGTCAAACTGGTGCTTTAACATCCAAAGAACCTTTAGTATTAGATGGTTTCCACAAAACCTATCTTCTATCTTTCTTCTCTTATGAAATTTCATCCAGCTTTACATATACATTTACTTTGGTGCCTAAGGTGCTGTTTGCTCTATTCCAGAAAGTGGATCTCACAAAATAGTAATAGCCATAGGCCAATTTTTGGCCATGTTGAGAGCATGCGCAACTAGAAGTTGCCTTTCACTGTCATCCATAAAGTTGGCAATTTTTCCTGCCCTCACCCCTCGAGCCAATATTCCTGATTGTGCCAGTGCCTTACAAGGAACAACTTTACTGCAAATCCATAAGTTGCAGTCACAGATGATGAGAAAAGAAAAGCTTATTTGTCTAAAGCATATATATTGCCCTCAGTACAGGAAGCATAGTGTTATATGGCTTTATATGTGTATAAATCATTTAGTTTTTCTTTTATCAATTTTTAGAATAATGGTATTTTGGTAATTTTATAGGTCTATTGAAAATTGCAAACTTGTCAACAGTTTTATTTTGAGTCTATTTAGTTTCCCTACCTTTTTTAGGTGTTATCTAATTTCTTGTAATAGTTAACCAAGTTTGACTCTAATTTTGAGTTTAGGAATAGGATTCTATATCCTAGAAGCAACAGAGCTTCTAAAGCTATGCATAAGCATATGTAATTACTTCAATAACAACCAAACATGAGTATTTAAAAAAAAAACTTAGAGCTTTATGTTTTCTTTAGATTATTTGATGCAATCTAAACTTAGGTGTGATGTCCAAGGTTTTCCTTTCCTTTCTTTTTCTATTTCCTTATTTCTAGTAGTTCATAAGAACTATTCCATCCTCCTACTCCCCCTAAACCCTAAACTTACAGCTGAAACTAGAACCTTCTGTTGTCCTATTCCACATTTTTTATGGTCTTTTAATTGAGAATCTTTTAATGCTTGAGCAAGTTTGTTCCCATCACCTGATCCAAATTTAAGTATCAAATTCTCTTATTGAAATCCAAAACAACAAGTAGCTTTAAGGACCTTTTGCTGTAGTAGATGAACCACATGTAGCTAGTTATTAAAAAAATGCCCAACCTATCTTTATCTCGTCTCTATCCTCCTAAACCTAGTCACTTGAACCCGACCCTATCCACAAAATCATGGGGTGTGTATGGGTTTAACTAATCTTATCCAACCCTAATTCCACCCATCTTAAATTAGTATATTTATATTTAAAATATGATTTTATTTTTCAAAAAAATTAATATGATTTAACATAAATTACCATATATTACTTTATCTTATGTTTGTTATTTATTAATTAATTGTAAATATATACATTTTTTTAAATATACATAAGTTATATTAAAAAAAGTCTAAGAAAACTAAATATATCTCTTAAATAGGTTGGCTAGTAGTATTTGAACCTAATTACTTGTAAGGAGGGCAAGGGATTAGTCAACTTAGCCCAAACCCAGCTTATTAACATCTTTACTCGTGATCAAACAAGGACACAATTGCATGGATCAATTGGAGTTGAAGCTGGTCATAGGGCAATAACGCAGAGCAATATGCTGATGAGATTACTGAAGCCTTGTTTCATTACACTACAGCAGAAAAAAGTTTGCCAACTGTAACTCTTTCTTCTTCCTACGGCATAGGTGATTGTCATTTATAGGTATTGAAATATTTTCTCATGTTGGTTGTTGCCTTGTCAAGCAAGTGATGACTTCTCCATCAACATGGGGAGCTTGTGCCATTGCACCTGAAACTCGAATGATGGTCACTAGTATTCTACCAAACTTTTTTGCATGTGTTGTAGACATTATTTATGACAGTTTACAAATTTAGCTACTTGCCTCTCATAAATTGCTTTCTATGACAACTAATAATGATGCTCATTGAAAATTGATATTTCAACCATATATCTTGTGGCTGGCTACTTTTATTGCTCAATGACCTAGTTTGGGCTGATTTAGGTGGCTTCAGTTATATTCAATTTGTGATTTAGTTTGGTCATTCGTTGACAACATTGCTACTTAAGGCCTTAAGTTATGCAAATTTTGGTGCTTTCTAACTATATGGCTTTGGTATGTCATCATTAATAGTGGAAAAATCTCACATAGCCAAGGAAAGGGGTTAGTAAAGTCTTTATATATGGATGAGGCCTTTATTTACTACTAATTGGTTTTGGTTGGATATATTAACGTTGTAACTTTGGCCAGTCAGGTCTCAAGTCATTCAGGCTCCATTTACTTGCAAGTATCATGTTTGGCCTTCAAAAAAAAAAAAACAAGAAAAACTAAAAGTGTGTTTGTTATTTCTTAGTCTTAACTTTTCCTTTTTGCATTTGCATGAACTAGTGTATTTAATTGAATTTAAACAATTAATTGATGTTATGAACTTTAAGCCACTGTCCCTAGTGTATTTGAAGTTAAGGTATTGTATGATGATGATGATCCATAATCTGGCTTTGGTGGTTAAAAAAATATGTGAATTTAAGCCTATTACAAAAATAAAGTGAAATATGCTTTCTTATCCTCAAGAATTGTTGGTGTTAACTGCTTCACATTGCTTATTTCACCCATAAATGTTGTATTTGGACTTGAAAATAATTTATTTTGGATTAAATTAACAGAAGTTAAAATGACTTGAGTCTTGAGTTCCTTGATTATTTTTCTATCATGAGAGGAGGTTTGACCATTTACAATGTTGATTG
Organism: Aquilaria sinensis; assembly: GCA_005392925.1. NCBI lineage: Eukaryota > Viridiplantae > Streptophyta > Magnoliopsida > Malvales > Thymelaeaceae > Aquilaria > Aquilaria sinensis. Next base: position 325,845 of record SMDT01002147.1, read on the forward strand.
CTAGCTATATATATGTTAGTATATTTTGCATTCAATCTTATTAAGTGGAAAAATCTTTGGTAATTATAGCGATGTCAAATCTTGCCATATCTAACTGAATACATGGTTTATTGTTCATTCCTTATGCATTAGAGGCCTCCAAGATATTTCCAAGTGATTTAGTTTATTTAAGATAGTTATAAAGCTTTATGTTTTGATCTTTGTATGCCATTCTTGTGCAGGCCTAGAAAGGTTACATGGTTTTTTACTTTTGGAGACTATCTTGATGAAGAATGAAGTAAAAATGGCTAGAATTTAAAGCAATTGTAAAAAAAGGTACATTATATTTATGTGTCAAAGGACAAATTTGTTACTAAGGTAGTCAAAATCATCGAATCTAGTATGATGTTCTGCAGTCACCTTGTACACTATGCTTTACGGGTTCCTGGTTACCAATTGTGCGTATCTACTTGATAGTAGACATTGTCTTTTATAAACCCACTAGTGGCTCACAATGAAAATATGATTTTCCTTTTTTTAGCTTTCCAAGATATCCCACATCATGGGTGGTGAAAAATAATCTCTTGAGATATTGTCAAGCGCCAAAAGCAGGCACCTCTCCCAATAGAGCATTTTTCATTTGTAACCTATAGGATTTGATCCTTTGACGTACTGCTTAAGGGGCCAAAGCTCGTTCTACTTGAACCAACTCATGTTGGTAAAATAGAACATATGATGATAAGGCAAATGGACATATTTACTTTCACATAAGATAGGACCTCCCTATTCCTCCCATATAATGCCCTGATACTAATTCAGTGGTCTTTTAAGTTTCAAAAAAGTAAGGATTCTTGCTTCTACTAAATATAAGTATCTTCTAACTCTTGTATCCTACATTGATACTTCTAAATACAAAAAAATAAAGCTCTTCTTGAGTTTTATTTAGGGCACTAAAGTTGTAGAGTTGAAGCTACAACTTTCATCGGGTAACTTTGGCCAATCATGTCTCAAGTCGTTCAGCCTCCATTTACTTGCAAGCATCATGTTTGGGTTTTTTTTTCTTTAAAAACTAAGTAAAAGTGAGTTTGTTGTTTCTTAGTCTTAACTTGGCCTCTTTGTTTTTGCATGAACTTTTATATTTAATTGACTTTAAACAGTTAATTGATGTTATGAAATTTAAGCCACCCACTCAGTGTATTTGGAGTTAAGGTGTGGTATGATGAGGATGATCCACCATCTAGTTTTGGTGGTTATAAAAATATGTGAACTTAAGTCTATTACAAAAAATAGAGTGAACCCTTCTTCCTTATGCTTAAGAATTGCTAGTGCTAACCGCTTCACATTGCTTATTTAACATAGAAATGTTATATGTAGACTTGAAAATAATTCATTCTTTATTAAGTTGACTAAAGTTAAAATGAATTGAATCTTGAGTTCTTTGACTATTTTTCTGTTGTAAGGGTAGGTTTGACTATTTACAAAAGTCAATTGCAAGCTAAATATATGTTCATATATTTTGCTTTCAATCCAATTAAGTGGAAAATCCTTGGTAATTATAACGATGCGAAATCTGTAGGGTTTCAGGAGCCAAACACATACAATGGAAATTAACCGAAACCCTTCAAGATCTAAGTGAAATGGAGTAAGTTGGGTGTTAGAAAATTTTATACCTAGTCAGTTGAGATCTTTCACTTAACTGTTGAGATAAATCACTAAAACTTGAATAGTTGACATGTTCAAGCTCTCTATGGTATTCATATGAACCACTCAAATTATCAAGCCTTCACCACGTTCCAGAAAATACATTTTTTTTGTGCCCGCAGTGCTAACTTGCATCCATATGAACCACTGTTGAGATAAATCACTAAAACTTAAATAGTTGACATGTTCAAGCTCTCTATGGTATCCATATGAACTACTCAAATTATCAAGCCTCCACCACGTTCCAGAAAATACATTTTTTTTGTGTCCGCAGTGCTAACTTGCATCCACTAAAGAAAGGCAAAAGGAGAATGTGGCTAGAACTTTTCAGAAACTTTCTGATTTTGTCCTTTGGAGGCAGCAGCTATGAAAATCCCCACTGTATAATATATATATATAATGAGGGTTAACTTTCAAGCCTAATAGGTTTAAAAAACCTTAATCTTATTAGGCCTAATTTCGGGCAGAATAATGGCTCAACTATTGGGATGATAATTAATTTGAAATTATCATGAAACCAAAACCAAACAATTTGGCCCATGCACTCAAATGATCTAATTGGTTCTAAGTGTGTGACCCAATAAGCTCCTAGCACATTGGTAATGATCATAAATCACATTTATGATCATAAACAAATAGTCGTGTCTAGCAACACATCCCTACTACTCAAGTGACAAGATAGACGGTGATTCGACTAAACATTTATAATCATTATTCATCTATGTCATTGTCCTTTTGTCCAAGATATCAAGACCGAGCGCGAGGTATAGAATGTGTCACTCTTATATAGCCCAATCTTTGGTTTCTTAATCCTCGAGTAGACTAACTCAAACTAATGACATTGATATCCCATATCAATTCATCCAAGCGTGACCATATGTTTTATCAGTCTTACTCAATCAAAAGGCCCAAAAATATCACTCCTTTTATATAGGATGGACAAATCCTATCTTGATCATATATAACCCTCTGTGTGATATGTGGTATACTTAATGACCTCCTTCATGTTCACTCAATTACGAGCAATAAAAATATGACACTCATATAACGATCCATGTAGTATTATCATGGCAGGTCAGTCTAGTATACAAGTTCTTCAACTTGTACTCATATATAGACTACATATCTTATATTCGTCACCATATGTGCTAGTCTTAATGTATTATTGTAACCTACTGTTAGTGTTGTGCCCAAAAGCCAATCATGAGATGATTTTATTTTGCACATTGAGTCATGATATTTTATTAAGGCATTAATCCAGTAATTGTGTTTGTTATATGTTTTCTGTGTGACATAATCAAAAGTAATTACAACCCTAGAATAATAGTATTCTTAAATGTCCCTGGTCTAGTATTATTATGGAGTGGGTTACAATAATACATAACGACTAGCATATATGGAGACTAATATGAAATATGTAGTCTACATATGGGTACAAGTTGGAGAACTTGTGTACTGGACCGACCCACCATGAGAACGCTATATGAATTGTTATATGAGTGTCATAAGTGATTCTCACAGTGATCATGGTATATGTAGTCCTTTGACCTAAGGTCATCAAGGTTCCATACATGTGAGTTACATACTTTGATACTTCCCTTTGTTACTCGTAACTGAGTGAACTTGAAGGAGGTCATTGGGTATGTCATATATTATGCAGAGGAATTTGTATGATCAAGCTAGGATTTGTCCCTCCTATGTAACGGGAGTGATATCTTCAAGCCCCTGATAGAGTAAGACTTAGAAAATGCATGGCCATGCTTGGATGAGTTGATATACAATATCAATTTCATCAGTTTAAGTTAGTCTATTCGGTAATCAAGAAACCAAAGATTGGGCTATACGAGAGTGACACATTCCATGTCTCGTGCTTAGTCTTGATATCTTGGACAAAGGGATAATGACATATACGGATAACGATCATAAAGGTTTAGTCGAATCACCGACAATCTTGTCACTTGGGTAGCAATGATGTGTTGCTAGACACTGCTCATTACTTATGATCATAAATGTGATTTATGATCATTGCCAACGTGGTAAGAGTCTATTGGGTCACACATATAAAGCCTATTTGGATTATTTGAGTGCATGGGCTAATTGATTTGGGTTATGGTTTCATGATAATTTCGTATTAATAATTGGCCCAAAAGTTGAGCCATTATTAAGCCCAAAATTAAACCTAATTGGATTAGGGCTTTGAAACTCATTAGACTTGGAAGTTGAGTCTCACTATAAATACATCATATAGTGAGAAATTCACAGGTTTTGCCCTAGCATCCTAAAAAGTTCTAGCCGCACTCTTCTCTTCCCATTCCTTGGAGGACGCAAGCTAGCACTGCGGGCGTAAGAAAAATGCATCTGCCGAGATGTGGTAGAGGCGTGGTGATCCTGAGAGGATCGTGTATGTATCATAGGGAGCTTGAATACATCAATTATTTAGGTTTTGTGATTCGACTCAACAGTTGGGTGAAAGATCTCAACCGAATTAGATATGAAAATTTTGAACACCCGGTTTACCTCATTTCACATGGATCCTAGAGGGTTTCGGTTATATTCCACTTTGCTTGTTTGGCTCCTGAAACCCTAGACCTACTTCTATAATAATACTAGAACATGGATGTTTAAGAATACTATTATTCTAGGGTTATAATTATGTTTGATTATGTTACGCAAAAACAAACAAAATCACAATTATTAGAATAATGTCTCGTTAAAATATCATGACTCAATGTGCAAAATACAATCATCTTATGATTGGCTTTTGAGCACAACACAAACAAAATTGTGCCATATTTAACTTAATACATGGTTTATTATTCTTTTTTTAATTAGATAATCTTCTACATTAGAGGCCTCTGAGCTATTTCCAAGTGATTTAGTTTATATAAGACCATTATAAAGCTCTATGTTTTGATCTTTGTATACCATTCTTGTGTAGGCCCAAAAAGGGTACATGGTTTTTTACTTTTGGAGATAGTCTTAATGAAGGATGGAGTAAAAATTGCTAGAACTTAAAGCAAGTCTGAACAAATGTACAATACATTTATGTGTCAAAGGACGATATGTTACCGAGGCAATCAAAATCATCTAATTTGGTATGATTTGCTGTAGTCACCTTGTATACTATGCTCTGTGGGTTCCTTGTTACCAGTTGTGCGTATGTGCATTGTATTTTCTAAACCAACTAATGGCTCACAATGGAACATATGATTTTCTTTTTTTAGCTTTCCAAGATATCCCACGTCATGGGAGGCGAAGACTAATCTCTTAAGATATTGTCAGGTGCCAGAAGTAGGCGCCTCTCCAAATATAGCACTTTTCATTCGCAACCTCTAGGATTTGATCCCTTGACGTGTTGCTTAAGGGGCCAAAGCCCCTTCCACTTGAACCAATTCATGTTGGTAGAATAGAACATAAGATGATAAGGCAACTGGACATATTTACTTTTACATATGATGGGACCTTTTTATTCCTTCAATATAATGCCCTGATACTGGTTCGATTGTCTTTGATGTCTTGAAAAAGCAAGCATTCCTGCTTTCACTAAATATAAGTATCTCATAACTCTTGTACCTTGTACAGATACTTCTAAATACCAAAACAAAACAACAAAAAAGGTACTTCTTGAGTTTTATTTAGGGAGCTAAAGTTATGGAGTTGAAGCTACAACTTCTATCAAGTAACTTTGACCAATAAGGTCTCATATCATTCAGGCTCCATTTACTTGCAAGCATTATGCTTGGCTTTTTTTTTTCTTTCAAAAAAAAGTGAAAGTGGGTTTGTTGGTCTTAACTTGGCCTATTTGGTTTTGCATGAACTCATATATTTAATTGACTTTAACCAGTTATTGATGTTATGAACTTTAAGCCATCAACCCAGTGTATTTGGAGTTAAGTTGTGGTATGGCGATGATGATCCACCATCTAGTTTTGATGGTTACAAAAATATGTGAATTTGAGTCTGTTACAAAAAAGAGTGAACCTTGCCTCCTTATGCTTAAGAATTACTGGTATTAACCACTTCACATTGTTTATTTCGCCCAGAAATACTATATTTAGACATGAAAATAATTCATTTTTTATTAAGTTAACTGAAATTAAAATGAATCGGGTCTTGAGTTTCTTAACTATTTTTTTGTTGTTAGGGGAGGTTTGACCATTTACAAAAGTCAAATGCTAACTATATATATGTTAGTATATTTTGAATTCAATATGATTAAGTGGTCATTGGTAATTAGCAATACCAAATCTTGCCATATCTAACTCAATACATGGTTTATTGTTCCTTTTTAATTAGATAGTCTTATGCATTAGAAGCCTCCGAGTTATTTCCAAGTAATTCAATTTATATAAGACCATTATAAAGCTTTATGTTTTGATCTTTGTATGCCATTCTTGTGCAGGCCTACAGAGGATACATGTGTTTTTTTTTTTTACTTTTGGAGACGATCTTCATGAAGATGGAGTAAAAATGGCTAGTCCTTAAAGCAAGTTTGAAAAAAGGACAAATATGTTATTGGGCAGTCAAAATCATCTAATTTGCTATGATTTGCTACAGTCACCTTGTATACTATGCTTTGTGGGTTCCTGGCTACCAGTTACGCATATGTGCTTGGTAGTAGACATTGTATTTTATAAACCAACTAGTACTCACAATGGAACATATGATTTTCTTTTTTTAGCTTTCCAAGATATCCCACGTCATGCGTAGAAAAGACTAATCTCTTGAGATATTGTCAGGCACTGGAAGTTGGCACCTCTCCCAACAGAGCACTTTTCATTCTCAACCTCTAGGATTTGATCCCTTGACGTGTTGGTCGAGGGGCCGAAGCCCCTTCCACTTGAACCAACTCATGTTGGTTGAATAGAACATATATATGATGATGAGACAAATGGACATATTTACTTTCATACAAGATGGGACCTCCTTATTCGTCCCATATAATGCCCTAATAGTGGCTCGGTTGTCTTTTGGGTCTCGGAAAAACAAGCATTCTCGCTTCCACTAAATATAAGTATCTCCCAACTCTTGTACCTTGTATAGATTTTTTAAATACCAAAAAAATAAGATACTTCTTGAGTTTTATTTAGGATGCTAAAGGTGTAGAGTTGAAGCTACAACTTCCATCTGGTAACTTGCCACCTGTCGTAGGCTGTTTATGAAGTATGTTAAGTGTTCAATTTATGGGGGTTTGTGGTTTATAAAAAAAAAATGTTCACCCCCTGCCATATGTAGCTGTTGAGTTTTTCTTTCTTTTGCATTTATTTGATTTTGTATTGTGCTGCACCGATTGTCACTTCCCAGATGACCAGGTGCATGTAAGAGCTCGACTGGAGAAGTAGGACTCCATTTCTTTTGCACACCTTACCTGCTCACTTCACCTTCTCCCCTAATTTCTTGCTCTTGGCGACACACTAGCCTGTCCATTAATTTAGCCACCACAACCACTTCCCATGTCCAGATTTCCCACCAACTTCAATCAAATAAGATAATATTGATATATAAAAATAAGGCAAGTATTCCAAATTATTACAAAATAATTACAAGTTTGGTTGGCGATCGGAAAAGGAAAATTACTATATGTGATAATCTGGCAGTGGGTAGTATAATTGCCAGGCAAAACCCAGAAGCAAGAATGGCAAAAATTTGTTTGTGATTCAAAAAATAATAACAATATGTCCTTTTGGAAACTTGGCTGATGAACTGTTTCACGCACTTAATGAAACTCTGAGTTTGTAAAAATTTTTTGTATTAGGTTTTTTTTTTCGCTTTTACAATATCACTAAAAAAATGTCTTGTTCCTTCAAATTGAAGCTTATAAATTTCTTCTTTCAAACACCCAGCAAAGTCATCCCAGTCAAATACTAAGCATAAAAACATTTGATTCAAATCAACCACTCCCTTTTGATTTCTTACTTTTCTTCCCAAGAATCCCCACCTGCTAAATCAAAACACAATAATTGTGACCGTTAAACCTACACCGGACTCGCCTTTTCTCGCAAGAAAAGAAACCAAAAACCTGAAAAATCCCACCAAAACTTTCCAAGGAACCAAATAAGATTGAAGAAGCTAGCTAGCTAGCTATTCCCATCAATGGAGGAGTCACATTGGAGCTCCCAGAAAGGTAATGAAGACGATTCTTTGTCGTCCTCGTCGACACTCTCACCATCATCTTCTTCTTCCTCTTCAACGTCTTGCTACCGTGGCGCCGTTGCGGCTCTCGAATGGTCGCTGCACCGACCGGAAAACCGAGGGATGTTGGAGGATATCCAACGGCTGAGGTTTGTCGGTGATACCAGCTGGGGGGACGTCGAGTCCCGGTTCGACCGGTTGTCCACACCCCGGAACCAGCTTGAACCGGCTGTGAAGTGGACAGATTTCGTTTATTGCATAGGTGAAACTATTTTCTATTTCTGTGTATATCCATATACAATATCAAATTGTTAGACGCACATAAATTTTTATTAAAAATTGTTTCATATAGCTTTCTTTTTCATATGCATAAACAAACTATAAACCCATACTTCGTTTCAACATAAAAAGTTTTACTAGTTAAATTAGTTACAATTTTATAAAATAATAACGTAATTCCTCTGTCTCATTTTTTTAATGAAATGTTTAGCTTTGTCACAAAGGTTAAAAAAGAGAAAAAATTCGTATGTTCTTTCTGTTTTTACCTTTCATTTTTTATACGTAAATAAAAAAAGATGAAAAAATAGATATTAAGATAATAGTTTGAAAGTTATAATATGATACAGCAACTTACTAAACATAAAAACATTACTACATTTTGCGGTTGATTAAAATAGAATATGTTAGATCATTTTTCAGACAGAGAAGGTATAGCATTCTTACATTGGTGCCGTGCATTTTGGGAAGGCTTGAAGTTATAACACATAATTTTGGTTGTTTGTCTTGTAATACTATATTGGTTTTAAAATGCTTTTAAACTCTTAAAATTAGTAGTAATACTCCAATAGTTTAAATATTAGAAATGTATTTAATTATTCTATATAGTTTTCTTACCTTATGATCATGTTAATTTCTAGGAATGCAACAGTCACCAGAATTTGCGAATGAGCTATTAAGGGCACTAAGAGGAGTGAGGGAGTGGAAACAGCCCATTATCAAGAAACAGCTTCATGATTACTGGCTCTGCCTCACAAATCCAAGCTTTGAGGGAAGAGCACAATTATTTTTTGACATGTAATAAAATTATAAATTGATTTTTTTATTTCATTTTGAATTTTTTTTTAGTAATTATCAAATTGGTTTTGCTATCTCATCACCTAAATTGGTTACCCATTTCTTCTTTCCCAGGTTGGATAGAGACATGGACGGAAGAGTTACTGAGAAGGATTTGAAGCAGGTGAAATTTTGGCTGTCACAAAATTTTCTGAAAAAAAAAAACTATACTTGATGAGCTTTATCGGGGCTCAAATGTCATGTTTAAAGATTTGGGTACTGAATTGGCTCATAGCCTTAAATATCTGTCCTTCTAAATTGGTGCTGTAATTTTTGGGCACAGGCAATTTTGGTGAGTGCTTCCGCAAATAAGATATGGATGACAAGAGAGGATGCTGAATCACATGCTTCTCTTATCATGGAATCTGAAGACATTGAAAATCGAGGCTACATTGAGGTACTCCATCTTTTCCTTTTTGTTCAATTAGGCCCCGTGGTTATCTTTTGCTTTATTTGGTTTAGTTTTATTTCATTCAGAAGTTTGTCTCCTAATGGTATGATTAGGTGTTATACAAATGGTGATTCTGTCGTTGTAATTAAGTGTTTTTGACATTTGAAAGAAATAATGCACCTTAGGCTTATAGGAAAATAATTTTTTCCATAGCAATAAATTTAAGTAGCAATTAGATAAAGGTAAACTCTAGTATAACTTTTATTGACTTTTCTTCGAGGAAAAACTAAAACATATATATTTTTATTTTTATCAACTTTTTTTGAATTTATTTTAATGTTTAATGTTAGATAAAGCACTTAATAGCTAAACTATTTGATTTATCATATGCACATGAAAACTATCCATATGCATCGTTTAATTATAAGTTAATTACATCAACCTCAAGATAAAGAAATCTTGAAATTATCAATTCTTTATAAGGAATTTTTACATATGACTGATGTGATTTTGTGTTTGTTGAAAATTTGTGGGTGAAATATAAATTTGGTCCTTTAACTTTGAAGTTCATCCTAAAGTGGTCTCTTAACTATAAAGGTGCATATTTAAGTTGGGCTAGGGAACTTTAATAGGTACTTTTAGAGGTAAGTGACTACTTTAGGATGAACCTTAAAATTTGGGGACCAAATTTGAATTTAAACCAAAATTTGGTAACACAAGCTAGTGGATGTTAGTAATTGATTTTAAAAGAGTTAACATCAGGTAGTTTTAGGCGTGTTAGTCATTATCACAGTCTATCACCTAGTCATCGCTCATAATTTTTTCATGTTGATTTATAGCATAATTTCTAATTCAAAGTTTTGCATCAAATCATTCAATTGTATATAATTATCCAGCTTGAAATAAATTTGCATGATTAACATTCTAGCTAGATATGGATTAATTTTAGTTATGATTTTTTTATCCTTTCAAAACCACTTACATAATCTTTTTGTAATTCGTGTTAGATTTTCTTTTAGTTTGGTATTCAGAATTACAATGTAAGAAAAAGTTATAAGAAGAATCCTATTTATAAGTTTACCTTAAACCCCACCCTCTCCAACATAAGCCACCATTGTACTGCAAAGAGGAGAAATATCCTGCACAAATCACAATTTGAACCCTGGCTGACAATAGATTAAAATTGATTAATGTGCCATCAAATTTTTAAACAGATTCATTGTGATAATAAACACATGGGGGGCATCCCACACTACGTAGTGGAAGGGCAAAAGTGTAAAGGGACACGGCTCTTCAACCCCTAACTCAAGTTTGAGCCTCCTTTTCTTCCTTTCCTTCAACCCTTAACCTTTTATTTAAGGTTATCAAAATCAGGTTTCTACCTAAAGTAATTTTGATTTTTCTATAGTTATAAAGTTATAAAAAATCATAGAATTGTAAGATTCTACAGAAAAAGTTCTCGGAAAAAGATTAAAAGAATATAATCATTTAAATTATCTTATAAAGTTCATATTGCACAACAATTTTTACTTACTAATACTCTAATACCATAAAAAATTTATTGTCATAAAAATACAACACAAGAAACAAGTTCTATAACCCAAATTCATAATGAGAAGCAAAGAACATCTTAATCATCTTGATTCATGACCGGTGGAAGTATAAGTATTATCATCTTCAAAATTCATATATTCATATTCTTCTTTTGCCAATACATTATTTGATAGGTCAAACTGATATATATGCAAACATTTGTACTAACATCTATATCTACATCTACATAAATCTGATAATTAATGTTATCAAATTTATACTGAAAAAGAGTGACTAAGCGACATAAAGAGTCTGAGAAAAAAAAAAGTGATGATTTGGATTTTATTTTTTGGTTATCTTTAAGTTTATTTTTTGTTTTAACTCTAAATGGGTTGAATTTGATTGCATAAAGATTAAGTTGAATAATAGATTACTATATTATCATTTTGCTTCCTCAAAAAATATATTTTCAGTTTGTTATCATTTTTTGCCAATTTCAGTAAATTTGATAATAATAATGTAAAAACATAAAGTACTAAAAATTTTAAATTTTTAAGACTAAAGTTGAGACTATCCGTTTCTACTTAGATATAAGTTTCTATTAAAATTTGAGACGTTTTTATTTTCAAAGTTGTAAAACTGTAAGTATCTAAGACTCAAGTCAAGTAGGCTTTTTATTGTGAACCTATGTGCAGATGTACATAGTGCCCAACAATAGTTACGGTAACAAACAAGCCATCAAGCCTAGCCTGCTTGTGATTTCAATTGACAAAATTGCCCCTCCATTGTCAATTGCCCTCTGCCTCCTATCTTGCATTCTTCACTAGTTCATTGGAATCTTTCCATGACCTCCTCTGAAACACTTCCATGACATATTAATTAATTATAAAATGATTATTAGCATAGTAAAAATAAAAAATAATTATTAGCATATTTATTTAGAAACTTTTTGATTTATTTTTTTAGGCACTTTTAAATTTGAAGCTAACATTTTTTTTTTTTTTGCATATTGTTATAGTCACTTTTACATTTTGCATTAGACATTTTTTTTATTTTTATTCTGAAACTTTTGTTTATTGTTTTAGATACTTTCAGTTTTTGTAAGATCAATTATTTGTATATTACTTCAGACATATTTACATATTTTTGTAAAGATTTTAACATATTTATTCAAACATTTTTACATGTCATATTTAGACACTTTGATTTATTTTTTCAGAGACATTTAAATTTAAAGCTAACAATTTTTCTACATATTATTATAGTCATTTTTACATTTTGTGCCAAACACTCTTTCATATTTGTTCAAATACTTTTATTTATTGCTTTAGATACTTTTATTTTTTGAAGATCAATTATTTACATATTATTTAGACATTTTTATGTATAGTTATGAACAGTTTAACATATTTATTCAAACGTTTTACATATCATAGTTTGGAAGAGAAATGAGTGCCTACAATAGAGATGTAGGTTTATTTTGTATACCAATATTAATTTTAATTATATTTTTGTTAATTTATAGGAAGTATTTTTATTATTTTGTACTAATACTGTGATTAGAAACAAAGTATAAATTAATTAGAAAAATTAGAAGCTAAGTTATGAGGCAAATCGTTCAACAAGAACAAGAAAGCATAAAAAAAAAAATTATGATTGAGTTTATCAATGTACCATCGGGTGAGAAAAGGGAGAATATCTTAACGTCCAAACCAGGGTCACCTAACTAGGAAGCAAAATGTTGATCCAGCTAGCCGCTTGGGGTGTGGAATTCCTTACCCGGTGGCGGCGAAATGGAATCATCAAAGCCAAAGAGTTTCCAAATGAGTTTGGGGAAAATGATTGAGAAGAAGTTGTGGGGTTGATCGGGGGAGTGAGAGTGCAGGAATAAGTCGATGGAGGCACATGCGGAGGCAATCTGGGAAGGGGTGATGGAGGAGAGAACAACAACAACGAGGTCCTAAGATCGGGAGAGGGAATTGACGGTGTAAGAGTAAGGGACCATGGAAAGATCGCAATCTTGATTGAGGGATCAAAGTTTTGGAAGAAGCAATGAAAACATGATAACGCATTTCTCAGCTAGTAAGGGATTGAAGTTTTGGAAGATTGTGTTTCTTCTTTCCTTGTAAGGGGTGAAAAATTACCTACTATGACTAATTAGATATATGTTCACAACAATCTTATTACAAATTAACTCAGGCTTTGATAATCATGCTTTTACTTGATAAGCAGCTAGTAAGGAATCGAAGTTTTGGTTTGGAAGATTGTGTTTCTTCCTTGCTAATAAGGGGTAAAATTAAAAAATTATCTACTATATCCAATTAGGTATATATTCACAATAGCCTTAGTACAAGTTAAGTTAGGGCTTAGATAATTACGAGGTTAAAAGGCCCGCACATTGCGACGGATACATAATATCACAATATTAAGAAAAATAAAAATCAAGAAAAGTAATAAAAATAGTTTGGGTGCCCAAAGAGAAAATGTAAAAACCTTATGTATTTAGAGTTTAACAATTAACTCAGAAAAAGTTAAGAAAAAAAGCTCTATTTCACTAAAAAAAATAAATAAACCAGGATGACCAATGTTTTAGTTTAGAAAACAACACACCATAAAAAAAAAAAAAAAGAACCAAGAGATTAAACAAAAATACTAAAATTAAGTAGTTACTAAGTTTAGGGTCCAAAGTATCAAGCTGATCAAAATTGTGGCCTAATATGAGAAACGGAAACAATGTAGGGACTGAAAATGCGTTTCACCAAAACAAAACGTGAAACAGAATGAAAGTGTAAAATTTCAAGAAAGGCCCTTAAAAAGAGACTTTATTTCCGAAAAGCTAACCAAACTTCTACACAAAGCAATCGCGTCCAAAAGAAATAATAATAAATAGGCGAGCCAGTCCAAAACCAAGGGACAAAACCGGAAAGACACCGTTTCCTGTTGTTCAAATGAACAGTAACCCGAAAACAGGTTTTAGTATATAGTATAATAATGTTTTTACTTGTAATATAAAATTCTATTAAAAAACAAAAACATGGCGGGGATATATAATAATACTACAGTTCGTTTGTATGTGTAGGCTTCCCAACTGGGAAGGCTCTTACGGGCAAGCCTTGCAGAATGCTCCCCTACAACTCCGCCGCGTCGGGAAGATAGACGGTCACCGAGGGCGGAAATGATGCTCCGCTCTCGGTGGCGGCGAGCCTGGGTGATATCTCTCTGGGCGGTGGCTTGCGCGGCGCTTTTCACGTGGAAGTTCGTGCAGTACAGGCACCGGAAGGCGTTCCAAGTGATGGGGTATTGCCTCTCCACCGCCAAGGGAGCCGCCGAGACCCTCAAGCTCAACATGGCTCTTATTCTCCTCCCCGTTTCTCGCAACACCATCACCTGGCTCCGCAGCCATCGTCGTCTCACCTCTTTCGTCCCCTTCAACGACAACATCAATTTTCACAAGGTAATTAACATTTGATCTTTCATATGAGTCCGTGTCTACTTAATTGCATCACATTATAGTTCATATATGTTTGATCAAGTTTCTGCAACAAATATATTTAGACCCAGATGAACTATTAAGAAATTCGCCTTCCCTTTCAGTGTGATCGACCGGGGCATACAAGTGTTACCCCAAATGAACTATTAAGGAATACGATTCACATGAATTGCAATCAAATTTAAGCCGTGCCCCTGTTGGGTTCCTACAAGTTTTGCATCCACAGATTGCATACTAATAATATGGAATCTATAAAATGATTTTGTAGTTGTTTTGCTTCTCTATTAACAACTTTGTGGTAACTGTTTCTCTTTATTGCTTATGTTCTTTTGTTTCTTTCTTTTTCTATTGATTTGTAGTTGGTTGCAGGAGGCATAGTGATTGGTGTAATTCTACATGGTGGCACACACCTAGCCTGTGATTTTCCAAGAATCAGTGCATCTAACAGTTCAGTCTTCCAACAAACTATAGCAGCTAGATTTGGTTATCGTCAGCCATCATACATACAAATATTGGACACAACAGAGGTCGTGACAGGGATTGCCATGGTTGTGCTAATGGCTGTAGCGTTTTCACTGGCAACTAGGTGGCCACGCCGCCAGTCTCCATCACTCCCAAGGTCTGTCCGAAAGTTCACCGGGTATAACACCTTCTGGTATTCGCACCACCTCTTCATTCTCGTCTATGTATTGCTCATTGTCCACTCCATGTTCCTCTTCCTAACAGATAGCCTGGTGGAGAAAACTGTAAGCCTACAGGTTTCCTTTCTACATAAAAGCTAATAAAGTTATGTCCAGGTGATATTTTCAGTTAACATAATGTTAAGAATCATGTTATGTAGACATGGATGTACATTGCCATTCCCGTTCTGCTATATGCTGGAGAGCGGATTTTTCGAGCTGTAAGATCAGGTCTCTATGAGGTGAAGATTTTGAAGGTATATAAGTTAGTATCAGCTATTTGCAGGTACACTCGAAGATCTTACAGCAGCCTTGATTTCATGTCACCTCTTATCATTTGTATTTGTTTTCTACGAAATTCAGGCACACATATATCCTGGAAAAGTTTTATCCCTCAAATTGCCAAAACCAGATGGGTTTAGTCACAGAAGTGGCATGTATGTGTTTATACAATGCCCTCAGATTTCACCCTTTGAATGGTAGGCCTTGTCTTGTTATTAACTTTCTCATTGATGTCCAGGGAACCCGTATTCTAGCTAAGGAATAAAAACTAATTGATCTCCCTAAAGACATGAGACACCAATCACAAGTCAAATTCTTTAACAAGCTGATTAACTTTAAGCAATTAAGATGGATAGAAGCCTTACTCTACTTGATTCCTCCTGATTTGAAGCATTAGGTTGAAATGATACACTTGTCCAGATTAGGTGTAAATTGGTTTGTATTTTGGATGGGTACCTACTATATCCTTGAGCGCCCAACTATTTCAGGCACCCATTTTCCCTAACTTCTGGACCAAGAGATGAGTTACTGAGTTTACATATAAGAAGTCTCGGCGACTGGAGCTATCAGCTGCACGGTCTTTTTCAGGAGGTGAAATTTGGTTAAACTAAAGGCTTGGGTTCTGCAATCAGATATTCGAAAGACTGATTACATGTAACAAATTGTAATCTGTTTTTGCAGGCTACTTTGACAAGAGCAAACTGGTATCCAAAAATTTACATTGATGGACCATATGGTGCAGCTTCTCAAGACCATGTCAAATATGATGTAATCATGATGGTTGGCCTTGGCATCGGAGCCACTCCATTCATCAGCATCCTCAAGGATATTGCCACTAGTTTCCAAACACTCAACAACCATAACGTAAACTAGCTTTGGCCCTTTTCCGTGCAGGCTAATCTGCATCAGAAATCTGAGTTGGTCCATTTTTAGGTTGGGTACTAAGGCAAAGCATTATGTGCAGGCAGATTATGAGGAATGTGCCTGCAGTGCTAGACGTCCATTAAAGGCTTATTTCTATTGGGTCACGAGGGAACAAAGCTCGTTTGAGTGGTTTAAGGATGTCATGAAGGAAATAGCACCAACTAACCAAAAGCAGGTACTGGCTTAAGAATCCACTTCCAGAAGTATGGGGCATTCTTCTATTCTACATACAACTGATGATTGCCACCTTCTGCTTATGCATTTAAATTTTTTTCTGCACTTGTCATGAGGTGTGATGGTAGTGTCTTTATTTTCCTGCTGTAGACTGAAGTAGAGGTGTTCAACTTCCTAACAAGTGCACATCAAGAAGGGGATGCCCGCTCTGCCCTCATCAGTGTTATACAAGCCTTATGTTTTGCCAAGCACAGGATCGACATTGTCTCTCAAACTCCGGTGAGTCTGGAATGAAATCCCAGCTATTGGATCCATATTTTACGAATTAGTTTTAGATTGGATGCTTAAACACAATATTAGAGCTTGATCGTCTAGTCCCTCCACCTATCTCAGTTTTGTAGACGTCCTGCTGCCATAAAAATTGCACTTGTTCTGTCTGCTATCTATGAGCTTCATACACTTAAATGTGCCTAACTCACAGGTCCACACCTATTTTGGGCGACCGAATTGGTTCAGCATCTTCTCAAAGATGGCACAGAGACATAGAGGGACTCGGATCGGTAAGAAAAACCTCTGTTATACACCCGATATTAGTTCAAAGGAGGTCCAAACTGAACTCCACTTTGGTGGATATGAGAATGTGTCTTGCACATACTTTGGTGGATAGGTGTGTTCTACTGCGGCCCATCAGGAGTAGCAAGCGAGTTGGAGAAGTTGTGCACCAAGTTTTCCACTACAACGATTACCAGATTTGTATTTCACAAGGAGAATTATTAGAGATTTGTTCATCTTGTTCTCTTCAAGCTCAAGCGACCAAGGTTCAACCAGGAAGTGCCGAAGTGTATAATATTACGTAGAATGATGTGTAGAAACATCGTATAGGAGCAGTTGGCACTTGGAAGTACCCGTTGCGTACATGAAGAGGGAAAAGACAAAAAAAAAGAAAGAAAAGAACAAGTCATAAGATGGTAAATGTGTATAAAGATGGTTGTTGTAGTCGTATATGAAAAAGAGGAAAAAAAAAAAATCATAAGATGGTTGTTGTAGTTTAAGGTTCTGATCAGAATTGGGATTTTAAAAGGAACCGCTGTTGGTTTTCTATGAATTGATGTTGAGGAATTAAATCAAATCATTATTGAAATCTTAGAATATAATGGAATCATTTTTCGCCTAAAGCCTTTTTTGCCCCTGAACTTTGCTAAGTTTGACCTTTTACCCCTTAATTTTGACTCGGTTCAACTCGTCCCTTAAACTTTGCAAATTGGTATTTTTTACCCCTTAGTCCAATTAAATGAAGAATGCGTACTAAAATAAAAATAAAAGAAAAATTAATCTGCCATCACATCAGCCAATTCATCAATGTTTTCAAAACAAGGCAATTTTTCCATAAATATTTTTGAGACAGACATATTTGCCATTAAATTTTGACACTAGTGATAGTGGCGACATCCAAGAAAGGTGAATGAAGTAGGAGGTCGTCCAATGATGGTGGATCACGCACGATACATGACAAGCAACAATTGACCAACAATTATACAGGCAAGCAACAATTGCCCAGTAATTAATGTCACTGGAGTTGAGCAAATACATAAGTTTGGGTTACTGCAGTTAGGGTTCTAGGGCTGAGAATGCAGCGATTGTGTAAGTAAGTTTAGGGGAAATCATGGTGAAAGAATTCACCAGTGCACTTCTCTGACCTTCCATTCCCAACGGGTTAAGAAAAACAAGTTAAAAATAGTGGCTTTGATGTTAGAGATGAAAAATTAAAGTGAAAAATAGAAAAGAAATACAACTTGAGTGACTATACAATAAATTTTTATTTTTACCATTTCCACTTGTGTCTCCACATGTGCTCCACATCAACAAAATACTACCACTTCATCACTCTGTCAACATGTCTTGATATGTCATTAACTGCAGTAGCAAATCTACCACTTTAAAAAATGTTAGTAGCAAATTTCTTTAAAATAGAACTTTAGTGGCAAAACTACTCTGAGCCCTATACTTTAGTGGCAACATTGTCTCTTTTACCATATGAAAAGTATGAAATATGTTAGTGAAAAAGCCACAATTTGTGAATGAAAACAATAGATACATGGAACTAAATATCCTATTCTATCTAGAAAGTCTTATCATCTCTTACGTATCATGGTTCAGTATAATCGAGTTTTCAACTCATTTATTTATTTTTGGTCCAAGCACGGCCATTTGTCTTCTTTTTTGAAGAAACGAAAAATTAACAAGCTATATATATTTTTAAAGCATCTTTAATAAAAACAATTGGGAAAAGTCGCATTTTGTCATTAATGTACCAGATCTGCCACTATAGGTTTTTTTATCCTAACCTCCCAGTAATGTTTTAAAAAAGGTCGACTATACCACTAAAGTTTCAAATTGATAGTAGATATACCATTGCTCGTTAAAAAGTTAATGAAAAATGTTAAAAGTAACAAGTTTTGAAATTTTGGGATGATAATACAAGTTTTAACAAACTTCAAGGATCGTAGGTAATTAGACTATCTCTGTCTCAAATCTCAACCAACCACCATCGCTACCGTCTGAAGCTTGTTCTACTACTGTCTGTTGTGGCAAATGGTAAAAAATTTCCAAATGTTTTTAGCGTCTTGATATGGATTTTTCCAGAAGCTGAGAGAACTCCTATTCTTGTCATGCTAAAGGTCCAAATGCATTGCGGCAACTACATTGAGAGAAATCTGCAAAATTTGTCCTCGATTTTCCATGTAAGAAGTTGATTTGCAAATTTCTAGACATTTTTCCCTAATTGGTTTTGCATTTCACTTCATTTCTAATTTAGAGATTCAATTCTATCTCCTTTCAAGTGTAAAAATGGTGAAAATGGGGGCAGAGCTTAATTGAATGAATCCTTTTGTAATTTGAGAGAATTTGCAATGCAAAGTCAACACTAAGGTCAAACTTGTCTCCCTTCCGGTAACCCATTGTCAGAAATTCTGGGCTCAACTCCAGTAACCCACTATCGAATTCCAAGCTTCCTTTGGTTTGTGGGCGGGATTGTGGCAATAAATATTGCTATAAGAGCTAGCTTTCTCCATCAAAAGTTCAAGGGAAAATCGTACTTTGCTATCAAGGAGGAAATGATATAGTGGGGAAGGGAAGCACATTAAAACTTGTTGGTGGGTGAGCCTGCAAGGAACAACGATACATCAATTTGTAAAAATTTCAAAAGTCCCGATATTCTGAAAGATACGTAATAATCTCAAAATTTCAAAATATACTATTTTTTTGCCATTTCCCATTATTTCTTAAAGAACAGTGGCATATTTGAGGCAATTTTAAAACTTTAGTGGGAAATTGGGTTTAAAAAAAGCTATAGTGGTAGATTTGTGACCAAACCTAGACATCAATGACAAATTTGAGATTTTTTCCAATAATAGTACTAAAATTTCATTCTTTTTTTATGAAGTAGTAACAAACTAATAATAACAAGGTCATGAAACTTAAAAATTAGAAAAAAAAAATTAACAGGGTGCCAACTGGCGCAAGGAAGAGCGTACATCTTGTTTTTTTTTTTCCTAGATTTTCAATTTTCACATGAATTAATAATGCAATTAACGAAGGATATATGTGTGTGTATCGGAAAGCTGATATTAATATAATGTGGGTTGAAGATGGAGGACTTAATCAGGAAGTGGCCTCCAACCGAGCAACTCGACCAGGACGTCCGGTAATAAACAAGTAGAGCAAGACGACCTGCGGACACAAGGGCAGAAACACAAACACCAGATTCCTCAGGGCCTGAACTGGGAGAGAGCATTGAGCAACAATGATGGAGGAAATCATCGCCGCCAACAAGCTCAATTGCCGTGCCGCCGACCGGACCTCCATAGGAAACGATTCGTTCAGAACCAGCCAGCCGACAGGTCCCCAACCCAACCCATAGAAAACGAACAACAAAACTGTCCATGGCATTAAATAGAACATGCCGCACTCGTCAGAGTCAGAGGAGTCGGAGTAGCCACCAATTAATGTAACAGTTAGTGAAGTCGCTGCCTTTGTTCCTACAGCTCTCAACAAGATTGGAGAGAACATAACCCAGAAGCCGATTCCTGTTAGCTGCTGGAACAGGGAACCAAAACAGCCGCCGCAAGATAGGGCTAATGCTGCCTCTTGCAGATCAGGTCCGTCCATGGAGTTTTGGATGCTGTTTCCAGGCTACGCATCGTATCCTTCAGTTCCCTCTCGATTTCCACATCACTGACCGTGCTCGGCTGGAGATGTCGCAGCAATTCCCCTGCCCTTGTGCTCTCCCCCTCTCCAACATCCAGTTGGGGATGTCCGCCGGTAAGAACCTGGCTGAAACAAAGGCCGCCAGGTTGCCACGAACAGGCCGGAGGCGGCCAGAGCTTGGAAGGGTAGGAAGATTGGACGATGCTTGAGGGGGCGTCATTTCAGAGACATAAAATGGCATGAAGTGGAGTGAGAGACCTATTCCGAAGCCCAATAGAAGCTTGCCACCGACGAGCATTCCGACGGCACTCGCTGCAGCGTGGAGGCTGACTCCCGACGCCATAGAGACATAGGCGATAACCATGGGTGTTTTCATCCCCAACAAACTCTTCAGCGGCGACACCAAGAGCCACACCACTAGGGCCACCGCATACAGGGAAGAAGTAAAAGCCAACAAGACGGGATCACAAAAGCTGGGCAAGAGATTTCCACCTGGCTTTTCCAAGCCCTTGAAAATAGACGGGAATAAGGTGTTCAACAAAAATTTCATGGATGAAACGCAGCCGGAGATGTCGATTTCGTAGCCAAAGATAAAAGCAGTTGTTGCAGCCACCACGTAGACTCTCACAACAGAGGGAGTCGTCACGACAGGGTACTTGTTACCGGACTACTCATGTCTTCCTACAGAACCGGACTGCTCATCACTTTCTACGAAGTTGTTACCAACGGCGGATTTAGAATTTTTACAAATGGGGTCTAAATACATATATAATTATTAAACTCTAACATTAAATGATGAAACTTATTAGTTTGTATATACTATAATGTAATGATAAAAAAAAATTAGAAGAAAATTTGAGAAAAGGCCCAATTTATCTTTTTTTTTTCTCTGTTGTTGGTCGAATTACTAGAAAAATATATGAATTAATTGTGAAAAAGATGAGCGAAATATTTATGTTATATATAATGTAAAAGACAAAAAATATATATATAGAGAGAGAGAGAGAGAGAGAGAGAGAGATAGCTTATTAACTTTATCTTTTATCAAATTCATTTCACAATTTTTCTTTTGAATTAGAGAAAAAGAGTGGCAAAAAAAGTTTCAGGCCTAGATAGGAAAATGTGTGAAAATTAAAGGACCAATCTAGAGCATTTTCCATGATCCTAATTGTTAATGGAAATAAGAGACTGACTTATTTTCTATCTTCCTTAAAGCAAGAGTGAACTATTATTTTGTTCCAGTATAAATTATAAAAATTATAAGGGTCCATTAAAAAATTTAAATTGTCTAATTACTTAATTATATATATCTTATTAATATTTTTTTTGGAAAAAGGGTTCCAGGAACCTCCATAATTTCAACTCGGATTCGCCACTAGTTGTTAATAATGCCGAACATAGCTGCAATGGCCAATACCTAGCACACTACAGACAAACCATGAAAGAACACCATTATCTATTGGATTGCTCTATAACATATCACGTTAAACTAGGGTGGTTTAGATAAGTGATTGTTAGCTATTAGTTTGGATAGTTATCTCATGAATAAAACATATCCAAATATATAGGTAAAAGTCTTAAATTTGTCACTAATATTTTGGATTGGGTATGGATTTGCCATTATAGTTTTTTATTTTGCCTGATCTCCGGGTAATGTTTTAAATGGGCCGAATATGCCACTAAATTAAAAATCCTCATTTAAAAATTGTTACCCATGGATTCACAAGTCATTATTCACTTGTCGATTCATCTATACCTTGTAATGCTAAGCTAACTTTTCTTTCAGATGAATGTAGATGTTGATGGCTCAATTACAAATAACCAACATCGAACACACTTAGAGGGGAACCAACCAAGTCACTGGCCTTCCAAACTAGGGAACAATTGAACATCGGTTCAAGAGGTGGGCACAGAAACTTCCATGCAATTACCTCCATTCCTAAATAATGCTTTACCTGATGCTGCTAGAGAGGCGAGCATTCCCCGTTTTTATACTATTAATAGAACTTCCGACGGGAATAATGTTTGTAATAGTAGTAGGTTTCTGTACTCTACTGCTCTTTGTAATGCTGGTAGCAGGAGCAGAACTTGGTAATTGGCTCCTTACCTTGATGATCCAATCACCCCTACTGGCATTGGCCACTAAAACCACTGGCATAGGCAGGCAATTAGCTTTCTTGCTCGATGCTCTTCAGGGACTAGTCAAGTTCTTTCTCCTCCATCTCAGCCAAGTGACAATCTTCAGCCATGCGAGATACAAATCCTCATTGTCTTCCTGCTCCTCACTCTCACCTGTCACGCCGCTCATCCACTAGCAGACTACATCCGCTTCCTGTTTATGTCCTTCATCTTGCTGCAATCCTGTACTTGAGTTACCTTCTTCCAGTATCACCATGGGATTTTCAAATTTTGGCTCTGATCTAAGTAGATTCAAGTAATAGGAGAGAAGCCAGAAACTTCTAGAATCCAATTCCTGCGAAGTAACGAGAATATTCTATGATTCTTTATACAGTACATCAAGCCTCACCTGCCAACTTTGATTTTATGTTCATCGAGTTGTTCACATAAGCTTCAGCTTGCTTTGTTGCAGTGTAATCAAGCTTATTAATGTTAGTGGTTTTATCCAAATAAAAGAAAATCATCAGTAGCATGAGTCAACATAAAAACGTTAATAGTTCTTTTGGAAATTTTTGCCTAAATAAAGAGAGAAACCTCAATTCCCATTCCAATAACAAAGAAATCTGGCCAACACGATCAGCCTCCAGCAACAAAGCCAATAATAAACATATATTTTGACTCCCGCAATAATAAGACACGGGTGAAGATTATTGGCTGTTCCAATTAAAAACACTCGGGCCGGAGCAAAATGAGGTCCGAACAAACCCTTCGCCTCTATCTTATTTCATGACCATCAAGAAACTCCAAAGGTAGGACTTCTATGGCTAGCCCTCCAGTGCAGATGCTCCAGATATAATTTCAATCAATTCTGTGGTGATCGCTGCTTGACGGGTTCTGTAATAAAGATGTTCCAATCTTAGTTGTGTTATAACAACGTAAAGGACAGGCAGCTGATGTACAGAAGTATCAGATATACACCTAAATTGTACACAAACAAAGGCTGTTTTCACAAATACAGGAACATAGAGAGAGAGAGAGAGAGAGAGAGAGAGAGAGAGAGAGAGAGAGAGAGAGAGAGAGAGAGAGACCTGTTATAAGTTAAAGTGAGGCGATCAAGCATCTCTCCGGCATTTCTGCTTGAACTATCCATAGCAGACATTCTTGCTCCTTGCTCACTGCAAGCATTCTCCAACACCGCATTGAACAACACCTGCAACAAATTGTTCACATAAACGAAAGAGTTTATTTAAGAAGAAAATCGTGGCTTCCATTAGCAAATAAGTTCAATGATGCAAGATGCTTCAATCACATTAACTTATTATTTTATCTGCACATCCCAATTACTTACACACGAAAACTGAAACTCTACTAGATTTTGAAGTATTTCTCCCTTTGTTTCACCACCTTCAATTTCATAGGAGTCTAGTTCACCAAGCTTTCCTCCTGCTTCAGCCTCTTTCTCAACAACCTAGACAAAATGATTCACACCAAATTTCAGAAGCTAAGGTAAATGATGTATGGACAACAGAAGAATACCAAGAATTATCGATGCAAAACTCTAACTTCAGCCCAATGTTAGCTTGGAGATTCTTTTAAGAGGCACAATGTTTAGATACGCTCTAATATACGACCTCTTCATCTGCACCAAAAAGAGAAAAATACAATTCCTGAATCTGAAACTTTTAGTGAACTGACCTCAGGTGATAATATGGTTGCTGTTGTTGGCAGAAAAGAAATAACTGACTGGAATTTGTTGAAGATAATTCTCAATGCGTCAAACTCCACATTCTTCAAGATATCATCTGCAAGAACAGAGACCTGAAAAGGTACAGAATCCGTGAAAACAACATAGAAGTATTAACTCTTGTTCAATCAAATAAGATGCTATATAATCTCCAAAATCCATATTGAAGTTTGATCAACAAACTAGTGGTAAGAAGGTAGGCACAGAACTACTGTTTTCAACATTGAGCATGGAGGTAAAAAGGAATTCTTTTTTTTATTTTTTTTAAAAAAGCAATAAATGAATGTGAAAGTTAAAATGAAACCAACAAATGTAAATTTGAGTTTCCATCTTAGTATCAAACTAAAAAAATTGGAATCCAACAAAAAGAATGAAGAAAGTGCCAACCTGGGTGTAGTTCAGTGGATTCTTCTGTAAGTCGGTGACTACTAACTCTATATCCTTCTTTGAGTCACGTATCAGCTGAGCCTTTGCCTTCTCTCCCAGAATAACATATTTGGTTTCCTTCTCAGGACCTGCAGCAAAGGAACCAGATAAAATGAAAGGAGCCTCTCACATCCACCATCTATGGTGAAAAGAAAACAAGGAGAGTGCAAAATATTCCAAGATAAGCATACCAGATGTCAACTTGTGCGATGCCCTGCTTACTTTCACAGCAGTAGAGTTGATTCCACCACAGAGACCTTTATCAGAAGATACAGTAACAATGACATTCTTCTTGACATCAACACCTGGGGGGCAAGGAAGGAAAATTAAGTAAAAATGATCATGATAATCATTCAAAAGCAGCACAGCCATAACATTCCAGCTGCAAAAATCAACAAATGCAGCATCACGAAAATAAGCCAAATGGGCATAGCACTTCTATGTCCTTGAAGCTAAAGTTCCATCCTCTATGATTAATCTAATCAAATTCCTAAATAAGTCTACTTGAATTCAATTCAGATGACTTAGAGAACTCTAATCAGTTCTATCCAAACGAAATGGGACTCTGCTAGAACCAAGCTCAGAAGAACAACAAAAAAGATCATCAGTAAGATATCTAAATAAGACAGAACTCCACCTAATGCAACAGTATGATTAATAAGCATGATGAGAACTACTTTGGAAAAGGCAACTCCATCAGCTAAGCATCACAATATAGAAAAGCACAAAGATTGAAGCTATATTATTGGACATACTGGGGGTATCGCCAAGAAGTGCAGTAAATGGTTGCCAAAGGCCACGAGAATTTTCAGCTCTTGTTTGAATTCCTTTTAACTTTGAGGCTGCAACCATTTTCATTGCCTTTGTAATTTTCTGAATGTTCCTAACACTCTTCATCCGGTTCCTAACTGCATAAGTTATGCCAAGGATAAAATATCATCAGACTTCAACAGTAGCTAATACAGAAAAACCAACAGATGAATGTCTAGAATAAAATAGGAGCAGAAACCAGCAAAATATGAAATTTCCTTACGAATTTGGGTTGAAATATGGCGCACACCTAGTGGGCTTTCCTCCCTGCATCAAAGTCCATTTTGATCCAGTTAAAATGATCTCCATCAACATTAGTTCGACCTTGACATTATTTTTATTTTTAAATAAGATGAAATTAAGTACATTAAGGAAGATTAATTTATATATTCCTTTCTACTACTGCTAGCCATTTTGGCTCCTTAATATTTTCTAGCCTAAGTGTCGAAACAACCCTGGCCTGGTACAAACGAGTTTCACTCATATCAGCAGAATACATCTCAAGAGATGCGCATAGAAGCAATAATGTGGCATCCTTATATCTATGTCTCTTGAATGTGTAAAAAGACTACCATTCTCAAATTAATCAATTCAGACTAGGTACCCTCCTGTTTCTAGCTATGAGCATTCGATGTTCTAACATCATCCTGAAGTCGAAGCTCTGATTAAACAGCCAAAATGCGAGGAAACCAATGCAAAGCAGTGGGGCTTTAATTTACTCTCCATACTACCTTAAAAGAACGACTAGATTAGCAAACATCATTTCCAATATTCCTCTAAAACGTAGTCAATTAATTAATTGAAGATAATGATGAAACGGTGATGACATGAAACAGGGAGAGATCAAAAGAATGAGAGATCGTACTCGGCGGCTAGAGGAGAGCAGCGGACGGCTGTGATCGGGCGCGGGCAGATGGGAGGGAGGAGGCGCCTCCCCTCGCGTCTGAGAGCAGCCATAGCCATCGCTTATCGTGCGCTAAAGAACCCTAAAAGATCACAGATCCAAACTTGTTTCTGCTTCGCTGCCCAGTAGTTTTTCTTCTTTTATTTCAATCTGCACGTAAGACTGAAAAAGGTGCGAATTTTAGGCAGCGATTGGATGTGAAAAACTATTTTCCTTGCCCTTTTCTGTTTTTAGTTTTTATTTTTTATATGCAGTTTTTTAAAGTATTTTTTAAAAAATATGTTTAATTGTTATCACAAGAAAATAATTTTCTGAAAATGAAAAGCTGAAAAATAAGTTTAGTTAAAAACATTTTCTTTATGACAAGATTCTATATTATTGCACGGTTAAAACACCCAAACGTAGTACTCATATAAAAGAAAAAAAAAATATGTTCATGTGATAAAAAAAGGACGAATTTCAAAAAATTCCCTGAGGTTTAGTGAATACTTCACTTACCCCCTCCTATTTGAAAATTCTCCACTTTACCCCCTTAAGTTTAATAGATCCATCACTTACTCCCTTCCATAATATTGTAAATAATTTTAACTTACTTACAATGCTCAATTATTATTAAATTAAAATTATAGTCTTTACAGAATTGTAGATTTTTATAGTAATAAATCACATAAATACTAAAATGAATACTTAAAATAAAAATAAAATCTATTTATTTGAACATTTATATACTGGTATATGAACATTAATGCTCTTGTCAAATGTGGATACTGTATTTACTTAATATAATTTCCCAATAATTATTGTATAATACTATTTAAAATTTTTCTTTACTTAAAGAAATGAATTCTTAAATATAATTTCCCAATAATTATTGTATAATTACTAGAAAATTTAAATTTTCTATTATTGATGAACATTTCACCTAGGTGAAATTTCAAAAAGGTGACAATTGTGATAAAAAGATGGTGTAGAAACCTTACTAAGCATTTAAGGGCGAGATTATTTTGCATTAGTTTTAATGTATTGTTGTACATTATTCTTATATAAAATTATTATTTACTTTATTTCAAAAAAATTATTATTTAATGAAAATTTTAATTTACTGAGCTTTACATTTTAAAAAGTCTAAAACTACCTGGAGAGTCATAAAAATATTCTAAAATTATTTTTTAAACATATTAAAGTGTAAAATTTTAATAGATTAATAATTTTAGATAAATAATCACTCTATATAATATGATGCAAAAATGATCTAATTCTAAAATTTACTTTAATTAACTTACATATTGTCCATTTTATATACATATAATTGATAGTTTTCATATTAATTTAGATACTTTTACCTATTACTTCATACACTTTTATTTTTTAAGGAAGTTTTACATGTCTATAATATAATAATTACTTCAATTATATGTATATAAAATGGACAATATGTAAGTTAATTAAAGTAAATCTTAGAATTAGATCATTTTTTCATCATTCTTATATAAAAGTGATTATTTTGCTAAAAAATATTAATTTATTAAAACCCTACACTTTAATACATTTAAAAAATAATTTTAAAATATTTATGTGACTTTCCAGGCAATTTTGGACTTCTTAAAATGTAAATCACGGTAAATAGGTAATTTGAGTAAATAATAATTTTTTTTGAAATAAAGTAAATAATAATTTTATATAAGAATAATGTACAACAATACATTAAAACTACTGCAAAATAATCTTGCCCTTAAATACTTAGTAAGGTTTCTACACCTTCTTTCTATCATAATTGTCAACTTTTTAAAATTTCACCTAAGTGAAATGTTCATCAATAATAGAAAAAAGAATTTCTTTCTTTAAGTAAAGAAAAATTAATAATTTAAATTTTATAGTAATTATACAATAATTATTGGGCAATTAGACTAAGTAAATGCAGCATCCATTCTTGACAAGAGCATTAATATTCATATACTAGTATATAAATGTTCAAATAAATAGTTTTTATTTTTATTTTAAGTATTCATTTAGTATTTATGTGATTTATTACTATAAAAATTTATAATTCTAGAAAGACTATAATTTTAATTAAATAATAATTGAGCATTGTAAGTAAATTAAAATTATTTACAATATTATGGAAGGGGTTAAGTGAAGGATCTATTAAACTTAAGGGGGTAAAGTGGAGAATTTCCAAACAGGAGGGGGTAAGTGAAGTATTCACTAAACCTAAGGGGGTTTTTTGAAATTCGCCCTAAAAAAACTATCATAGTTATAATGTTTGTCATTATATACGGTACAATTTTGAAAAGAATATGATACTATTAAATGTAACTAGATATACTAAAAGACACCGCTTTTTTTGGATGATTAACAACTTTCTCATATAAAAGTTGAAGAAAGGTGAACTCATTTTTCTTGGGTCACTCTGTATCATCTCCTTTTTTAATGTTTTCTGCTATCCATTGTAGACAAAAGAAAGTACAATAATATCAGTAAATCTTTTATTGAAAATCAGAGTTGATGCTGTTATTTTGGTTAGACTCAAACTGAGACATTTTTTTTTTAAAGTAGAGAATTTATAATATTACTACAAAAGCTCTATGTACAAAGCTAACAAACAGAATAAGTATATATGTATATGTATAAGTATGTATATATATACAAAGCTAGGGTAAATTGCACGTGTTACCCCTAATCTTTAATTGTTGTTTCACTTCTAACCCTAATCTTCACTTTGCACATAGCATATCCCTAATCTCAATAAAACGTTTCATTTTAACCCCATTTTGGATGAAAATTGTTATCTCAAATGAAAAAAGCCACGTTAATAGGGGAAAATGCTTGCCTTTACCCTTGTAAAAATTTTCTTTGCCAAAAAAGCCTCAAAACTTTTAAATTTGACAAAACTTACCAACAACCCCCCAGTAGCCCCGTCACCCTCTGGTAGGCCATTCTCTGGCCTCCCTTTCCTCCCTCTCCCTCATCTCCTCCCATCTTCGACCTCCCCCTCCTCCCCCTCCTCCTTCTTCTCCCACCTCCGGCCTTCCCTTTCCTCCCCCTATTCCCTCCCTCCGAATCCGTCCGATTCCTAGTCCCTCTCCTCCCTTCGTCTCCAAGGATGACGGTGTTCCGTTGGCCACTATATCTGGATCATCCCGCAGTACATGATGCCCCCCACTACCCAACATGTCACAGTGCTCTACATCATCGTCAGGGAGGACTTCTCATGCACCCTAGCCGAGTGCCTTGTGCTCAACATCCAAAAGGTCGATATGCCAATTCAGCTCCAAACCACCATTTTCCTAATCGAACAATCGCATTATCGAAAGGCCGATAGTGCTCCGATTCATCACCGTCTCTCTTGCCAGCAACCGTCCCCAGCACGAATCGGGCCTCCTCCTCATATTTAAAATTTTGAGGCTTTTTTAGTAAAGAAAATTTTTACAGGGGTAAAGGCAAGCATTTTCCCTATTGACGTGACTTTTCCTGATGTGACTTTTCCATCTGAGATAACAATTTTTGTCCAAAAGAGGGTTAAAATGAAACCTTTTATTGAGATTATGGATACGCTACAAGCAAAGTGCCAAGATGAAGAGGGGAGTTGTTTTATTATATTTTAAAATTTTAAGGGTTATTTGTTAAAGAGAAAGTTTTCTGGGGTTAAAGTTACAATTTTGCCCTACAATAATATGCTGATGTGGTTTTTTCCATCTGAATTAACAATTTCTGTCACAAAAGGTCCAAAATAGAACATTTTAACCACATTAGGGAGGTACTTTGAACAAATTCAAGGTTGGGGCTAAAACGGGAACATAATTAAAAGGTTAAGGGTAATGGGTGTAATTTACCCAACAAAGCTACAAGTCTCAGCCTTCAAGAATCACCAACTAGGCAAAAAACCAACAAACCGAAAATAGAAGAAACAACAAGACACAAGCTAGACCTATACAAATGGGCAAAACAAAACACACTAGCCTACTCACTGACCAACACAAACAGGCCTAGGTTTCGAGCTTAGACTACTCAAGCAACAACAACAAAACAAGCAGAAAACCAACTAATCTAATCTCTGTACTTAGTACTAGGGATGAGACCCTGCCTTGAGGTTTTGTTTCATAAGTGTTTGAACCTGCTCTACACTATAAAAGAAGCATGGTGGCTACTAGCTAGAAATTTTCTTTACCATTTATAACTGTAAACAAATAAAACTGTAAGAATTTTAAAAAATCCAAAGAATAATAAAAAATAAACCAACTGGGAAAAAAAATAGGACAACACCCATTGTTTCTGTACTTGTGTATGGCAATGATGAAGTAATGAGTAGTGAAAAACAAGACTTGTGCAGCAGCAATATCCAAAGACACAATTATATATGTGTGTGTAGGAGGGAAGGGTGGTGCTACATGTGTGTTGGGGCTATGTGTTATGGGATTTGGAAGAATAAAAGTGAAAGGCAAGAGAAATAGAATGCATTCTATGTTAGGTTTCGGGAGCCAAACAGCGCAGCGGAATTTAACCGAAACCCTCAAGTATCCAAGTGAAACGAGGTAAACCGGGTGTTCAAAAATTTTCATACCTAATTTTCGATTGAGATCTCTCACTCAACTGTAGAGTCGAATCACTAAACCTGAACAGTTGATGTGTTCAGGCTCTCTATGGTATCCACACGAGCCTCTCGGGATCACCACTCTTCCACCGCGTCCCGGCAGATGCGTTTCTCTCGCACTCGCAGTGCTAGCTTGCGTCCTCCAAGGAATTGCAAGAGAAGAGTGTGGCTATCCTTTTTGGAGGCTAGGGCAAGGAGACCTGCGAATTTCTCACTTAAAAGTTGTATTTATAGTGAGACTCAACTTCCAGGCCTAATGGGTTTCAAAGCCCTAATCCAATTAGGATTTAATTTCGGGCTTAATAATGGCTCAACTCTTGGGCCCATTATTAATACGAAATTAAAGTGAAACCATAACCCAAATAATTAGCCCATGCACTCTAATGATCCAAATAGCTCTATGTGTGCGACCCAATAGGCTCTTGCCATGTTGGCAATGATCATAAATCACATTTATGATCATAAGCAATGAGCGGTGTCTAGCAACACATCATTGCTACCCAAGTGACAAGATTGTCGGTGATTCAACTAAACCTTTATGATCATCACCGATATATGCCATTGTCCCTTTGTCCAAGATATCAAGACTAAGCACGAGACATGGAATGTGTCACTCTCGTATAGCCCAATCTTTGGTTTCTTGATTACCGAGTAGACCAACTTAAACTGATGACATTGATATCATATATCAACTCATCCAAGCATGGCCATGCATTTTTCTAAGTCTCACTCTATCAAGGGGCCCGAAGATATCACTCCTGTTACATAGGAGGGACAAATCCCATCTTGATCATACAAATCCCTCCGCATGATATGTGACATACCCAATGACCTCCTTCAAGTTCACTCAGTTACGAGCAACAAAGGAAAGTATCAAAGTATGTGACTCACATGTAGGGAACCTTGATGATCTTAGGTCGAAGGACTACATATACCATGATCACTATGAGAATCACTTATGACACTCATATAACGATCCATGTAGTGTTCTCATGGTGGGTCGGTCCAGTACACAAGTTCTCCAACTTGTACCCATATGTAGACTACATATCTCATATTAGTCTCCACATATGCTAGTCGTTATGTATTATTGCAACCCGCTCCACAATAATACTAGACCAGGGATGTTTAAGAATATCATTATTCTAGGGTTACGATTATGTTTGTTAAGTTACGCAGAAACAAAACAACAAACATAATTGTTGGATTAATGGCTTAATAAAATATCATGACTTAATGTGCAAAAATACAATTATCTCATGATTGGCTTTTGGGCACAACACTAACATTCTGTTCATTTTTTCCTGCCTTCTTTGTTTCATCAAACTTGTTTTCATTTCTCAACAAGGTAATTACCAATACTAACTGCGTTTTTTTTGTTTTCATTTCTCAAGGCATAGTCTCCTCACTAGTACTAAGTATAAAGATCAGATTAGTCTGGAAGATCCGTCTTCGTATTGGGAATGCGATTAATCAATAGCGCTATAAAGAATTATAAACAAGTAAAGAATCATAAACAAACAAAACAAGCGAATTAGATTAAAAGAATGATAAAAAACTAGATGAACCCAAGTGAATCAAATGAAAGAACAGACCTATTCAATCATTATAGACAAACAGAACCATTCAGTGAAGAATGCAAGTGAATCAAATGAGTGAACCCAAGCAAAAATAGAAAAAGATTGAGAGAATAAGAGGGATTAGATGAACGGACCCGCAAATCAACTACTTATAGAGCAAGGGTGGCATAATCTATAGATAAATCGAAATAAGTGAAATAATGCGGCGCATCAGACGATGAGGAATCAGATCGAAGACGGCATGGCCTAAGATTTGTTCAAGTAAGGGAGAAGAGGGTTTAGACTTGATCGAAAATTTTAATGAATTGAAAAGCATTTTTGAAAGGGTAAAACTTACATAAGCCAGCTTACCGTGAGCCATCCCCAAAGATATTTTATATGTATAATCTACTCCCCAAAGTTTTTTTTTTGTCCTGTTTCCTTGATCCAGGAATTAATTAAATTTCCAAAGCTTTTCTCCTCCTAATAATTAAATATTACTGTTAAGATCTTTTCAAACTATCACCAAAGTCACGTAACAACCGTAAGACTCGTTGTTAAAGTAAAAGGGCAATAAGATTGTGTAAAATGTCGACAGATAGCTGGTAAAGATATTAATACTAATTGATAATTACTAATGGATAAAATCTTTAGAAATTTAACTAAGTCGACTTCAAGGAGACAAGATGAAGAGGAAATTATAGGAAATAGAAAAATAAAAAAATTCACAAGCCATATTAATTAGAGATGTTGAGAAGAAATTAGGAAATTGGAGTATTCCTAAAATGGACAAATGGAAAGTTTATCAAAAAGGAACTTTGATCTCAGAATGACTTATGCAAACAAAATGATAGAAAAAACTATTCCAATAATGGAAGAAGACCATAAATTCAAATTATTTTCAAAAGGCATGATCAAAGATCATCTAGAAAATCATTATAACTACTTGCATGTTGGACTTGTGAAAATTGATTTGAAACTCTTAATGAGGAATGGTTTGAATACTTTTGTGATAATTGCCTTGAGAGATTGTGGACATAATAAATTCTTTGATTCTTTGTTAGGCATTGTAGAATCAAGTTTGTGTGATGGACCAATTTATTTTAATTGTCATCCAAACTTCATTGTTTCTTTAAAAGATCCTCATATAATGAAAGTCTTAACTGCAAATATCATGGCATCTGGTTTTGATATGTTAGAAGGACCCCAGAATCTTACTTTAGTTTATAGAATCTATTACAAAGTGATGACAACACAAATTGGGCCTAAGGTTTTAGAATTTGATTCACGAGGAAAAACTTTACTATTAAAGGCTAATACAGAAAAGAGTAATGTTGGCATTCCTAAACCAATTAAATGGAGAGATATCAAGCTTCCAAAAAAATGGATTTTCCAAAACAAAAAACCCATGAAAACTTTGAAACCTCAAGAATTAGAAAGAATAGTTGAATATGAAAATGGAGAAGTTGAAATAAGATTTAGCAAAGACAAAATTACAAAAATTGATTTTTCAGAATTAGAACAAAAAAGTCTTCCTTCAAGAATTGTTTATAAACCCTTTAGAGCATCATGTTCTTATGTTCCAGAGTCTGAACATGAGAAACTTGTAGGAAGAGTTAGAAAATCCATGGAACAAGTTTCACATCCTGTCTATAAAATTGATCCAGTTGTCCTAGAAAAAAGTCATAACTCTAGACAATAAGAAGAAAAAACAAAATCTATATCAATAGGATCTCCCAATCATAATTTTTTATATTTCCAATTAAATGTTCTAATTGAACCATTTAGGTTTAACCCTCAAAGTTTAAATGAAGATTTTTTGTCAAAAAGAAATGAAATCAAGAGAAAATGGTTTTTTGACATCTATACCAAAAAAGACAGAAAAAAAATTAAACATCTTTGGTATAAAAAAATAATGAGAACTAATAAGAATTTTGAAATTTTTTTAATGGTTTATTCTAGGCATAGTGTTGGATGAAGAAGTTACATTAGATGTATTAGAAGATACTGATGGGTTTCGGGAGCCAAACAGCGCAGCGAAATTTAACCGAAACCCTCCAGGATCCAAGTGAAACGGGGTAAACCGGGTGTTCGAAAATTTTCATACCTAATTTTCGATTGAGATCTCTCACTCAACTGTAGAGTCGAATCACAAAACTTGAACAGTTGACGTGTTCAGGCTCTCTATGGTATCCACACGAGCCTCTCGGGATCACCACGCTTCCACCACGTCCCGGTAGATGCGTTTCTCTTGCACTCGCAGTGCTAGCTTGCGTCCTCCAAGGAATTGCAAGAGAAGAGTGCGGCTGTCCTTTTTGGAGGCTACGGCAAGGAGACCTGCGAATTTCTCACTTAAAAGTTGTATTTATAGTGAGACTCAACTTCCATGCCTAATGGGTTTCAAAGCCCTAATCCAATTAGGATTTAATTTCGGGCTTAATAATGGCTCAACTCTTGGGCCCATTATTAATACGAAATTAAAGTGAAACCATAACCCAAATAATTAGCCCATGCACTCTAATGATCCAAATAGCTCTATGTGTGCGACCCAATAGGCTCTTGCCACGTTGGCAATGATCATAAATCACATTTATGATCATAAGCAATGAGCGGTGTCTAGCAACACATCATTGCTACCCAAGTGACAAGATTGTCGGTGATTCGACTAAACCTTTATGATCATCACCGATATATGCCATTGTCCCTTTGTCCAAGATATCAAGACTAAGCACGAGACATGGAATGTGTCACTCTCGTATAGCCCAATCTTTGGTTTCTTGATTACCGAGTAGACTAACTTAAGCTGATGACATTGATATCGTATATCAACTCATCCGAGCATGGCCATGCATTTTCTAAGTCTCACTCTATCAAGGGGGCCCGAAGATATCACTCCCGTTACATAGGAGGGACAAATCCCATCTTGATCATACAAATCCCTCCGCATGATATGTGACATACCCAATGACCTCCTTCAAGTTCACTTAGTTACGAGCAACAAAGGGAAGTATCAAAGTATGTGACTCACATGTAGGGAACCTTGATGATCTTAGGTCGAAGGACTACATATACCATGATCACTATGAGAATCACTTATGACACTCATATAACGATCCATGTAGTGTTCTCATGGTGGGTCGGTCCAGTACACAAGTTCTCCAACTTGTACCCATATGTAGACTACATATCTCATATTAGTCTCCACATATTCTAGTCATTATGTATTATTGCAACCCGCTCCACAATAATACTAGACCAGGGACGTTTAAGAATATCATTATTCTAGGGTTACGATTATGTTTGTTAAGTTACGCAGAAACAAAACAACAAACATAATTGCTGGATTAATGCCTTAATAAAATATCATGACTCAATGTGCAAAAATACAATCATCTCATGATTGGCTTTTGGGCACATCACTAACAAATACTTAGTCTACCAATAAGACTAAAGATGGGAAAGAGATTACATCTCCACACCCACCTAACACTATGGTCATAATGGGAGAAGAAATTAAAATATCTGCTTCACCCTTCAAAGCTTTTGATGCAAAAAACCCTAAAATTGCCAAGAAACCTATAGATAAAAAAGATCTCCAAAATGTCATGGAATAAAATAATTATACAAATCTTTACCTACAATCTATAGGTAAATAGATGAATAGAATTGAAACAGTTTTGGATAAGTATAAGTTTGGTCTTACAAAAATTTCAGTATATAAGCTAGAAATTTTGCCAGAAACAACAAAATCCTCAATAAATTTTCTTAGAGAACTTCCATAATTTAAATTAAAACCAAATGATAGAATTACTGATTTAGCTTATCAAATAGCTAAATTGACACTTAAGTCTGAAGAACTAAAGAAATCTATGGATAAAAAACAAAAAGGTCTTCAAATAAAAGTTATTGGAAGAACTTCAAATATCTAAGACTTAATTGATTCCCATCACTCAGAACATGAAACTTTAAAATTAAATCGAATTTGTTTTGAAGGGGGGAAAATAGGTCCAATTAGATATGTTTTCTAGAGTTTGGAATGGACCCCATCCATATGCTCCAACAAAACCATCTCATGTGGATATAAGATTAAATAACTATTCTAAACTCTATGCCTTTGCTGAATATATTGGATATTCAATAAGAGAATGGAACACAGATGGTTTGTTAGAATATCAAATAAAGAAATATTTCTAGATTTTGGAATGTACCCCATCCATATGCTCCAACAAAACCATCTCCAGTGGATATAAGATTAAATAATTATTCCAAACGCTATGCCTTTGCTGAATATAAAAAAGATTCAATAAAAGAATGGAACATAGATAGTTTGTCAGAAAATTAAATAATAAACACTATCCAACATATGATTATCTTTGCAATAGTTGCTTGAAAAGGAGTTGATAATTCAAATCCAAATATAGCAAAATGATCATAACTGGTTTTACAGGACAATTAAAAAATTGGTGGGAAAAGTGTCTAACTGAACAAGTTAGACAAGAAATAAAAAATACAAGAAAAATACTCGCAATACAACATGGAAACCAATTAATCCAAATAAGTGAACCGGATATTGTAAATACCTTGCTGTGTACTATTTATTCTCATTTTGTTGGAGATGCAACAAACAAATAAAGTAGGAATGGTGAATTATTGTTAAATCTAAGATGTATAACCTTATCAAATTTAGAATGGTGTAAGGATACTTTCCTCACTAGAGTTTATGAAATAGATGATTGTAGATCCTCTATTTGGAAAGAAAAATTCATCCAGGGATTACCTAAACACTTTGGTCAATTAGTCATGGACCATATTAAAGAGAAAAACCAAGGTCATCCCAATCTAGAAAATTATACTTATGGCCAAATTATTATAGAAATTAAAGAAGTTGGGTTAAAAAAGTGTCATGAAATAAAGTAGCAAAAACATGAGAAAGGAGAAAAATTAGCATGAAGAAAAGAAATGGGTAGATTCTGTTCCCAATTTGGTTATGATATTCCAAGACCATATTCTAAATATGAGCCTAGAAAACAGAAGAAGCACGAATCTTATAGAAAATATAGGAGACAAAGATTTGAAAGATTAAAAGAGAAACTAGGAACTTCTAGAAGATTAAAAAGGAGGAAATCTAGAAAAGATCAAAAGGTTTGTTGGAAATGTGATAAACCAGGAAAATTTGCTAATAAATATAAGACAAGGCAAAAAAATAAACTCTCTAGAAATAGATGAAGGTTTAAAAAAGAGTTTTAATGCAAATTTTATTGAATAGTAATAGTGAATCTGAAGAAATCCAAGAACAAATAACTTCTGAAAATTCTGAAGAAATAAATGAAATTAGCCTTTTTTATAGTTCAGAATCTGAGTCAAAAAGTTGTGGTTCAAATTATGGTTGTGATTCTTGTTAGATACAGAACACATTTGAAAGTCTACAATTAAATGTAATTCAGGTCAATGCCATTGCTGAAGAAGATAAAAGGATCTTAAAGATTGTTAAACATATTGATGATATAGAATTAAGAAAAGAGATCTTGTTCAAATATCTTGATAAAGTTGGTAAGCAAGAAAATCAAGTAAATCAAGGTAGAAAAAATTTTAAAAAGAAAGTGGATATACAAGAATTAACCAAGCCTTCTGTCTATAGTTTAAATGAAATCCTTAAGAGAATAAATGAGACATAGAAGAGCTAAAAGGAACTTGCAATATCAGAATTGAAAGGAGAAATTTCAGAAATAAAAATAGAGATAAAATCTCTTAGAGATTCACCAGTATAATGACTTTGTTGACAGAAAATCAATTCAAGTTGACAGCAGTGGTCTTAGTAAATTTAGGAGCTGATAGAAACTGTATTAAAGATGGAATTGTTTCTTATCAATACCTTGATAAATCCTTTGGATCTATTACTGCTGCTAATAAAGAAACTATACTAATAAGGTTCAAAGTAACAAATTTTGATTTATGCAATGAAGATATTTGTATTAAACAACATTTTACAATTTTAAATATGAACCAAGAATAATTCTGGGAACTCTATTTTTGGTTGCAATCATGCCTTTTAAAGTGAGTATGAATGAAATTTCTATTAACAAATTTAGAAAGAAAATCACTTTTGAGTTTGCTGAACCACCTAGAAGATCATTACTAGAAGAACTCAGTATAAATTTGGGAAGAAACAAAATGTTCGTATGTGTTTACAAGAAGAAGTAAAACATAAGAATGTTGAAGAAAAATTAGAAGATCAAGAATTAAGACAAAAAAATAGATCATTTTAAAAGAATTTTAGCCGATAAAGTTTGTGCTAATATTCCAAATGCTTTTTGGCAAAAAAAGAAACACATTGTGAGTCTTCCGTATGAACCAGAATTTAATGAGAAAAACATTCCTACAAGGTCTAGAGTGATCCAAATGAATGAAGAATTAATTACCCATTATAGAAAAGAAATCTTGGATTTGTTGGACAAGAAATTATTAGGAATAGTTTTTCACCATTGAGCTGTTCTGCTTTTTATGTCACTAAGAATTCAGAAATTGAAAGAGGGGTACCCAGATTGGTCATTAACTATAAACTCTTAAATAAAGTTCTTAGATGGATTAGGTATCCAATATCTAACAAGAAAGAACTATTATCCAGACTTCATAATGTTGTGACATTTTCAAAATTTGATATGAAGTCAGGATATTAGCAAATCCAAACTGCCTAAGAAGATAAATATAAAACAAGTTTTAATGTCCCATTTGGTCGCTATGAGTGGAATGTCATGTCTTTGAAATTGAAGAATGCCCTATTAGAATTCTAGAAAATAATGAATTAAAATTTCAATCCTTATAATTATTTTACTATTATTTACATTGATGGTGTGCTTGTGTTTTCTCAATCAATTGATCAACATTAGAAGCACTTAAAAAAATTTG
This sequence comes from Aquilaria sinensis, assembly GCA_005392925.1. Lineage (NCBI taxonomy): Eukaryota > Viridiplantae > Streptophyta > Magnoliopsida > Malvales > Thymelaeaceae > Aquilaria > Aquilaria sinensis. The sequence continues at coordinate 365,508 of SMDT01002147.1, forward strand.
TAAAACTAGTAAAAGATGCAGGATTGGTAGTATCAGCAAAAAAGATGAAATTGTTCCAAACCAAAATTAAATTTTTGGGTCATATAATTCATAAAGGAACAATTAAGCCTATTGATAGATCAATAAGTTTTGCCGATAAATTTTCTAATGAAATTAAGGATAAAAAATAGTTACAAAGATTTTTAGGAAGTTTAAATTACGTTGCATATTTTTATAAAGATCTTGCCAAGGATTGTAAACCTTTGTTTGATAGACTAAAGAAGAATCCTCCTGATTGGAGCTTAGAACAAACTAAAGCTATTCAGATAGTTAACAGAAGAATAAAAGAAATTCCTTATGTTAATATTTCTAATCCAAAAGCTTTCAAAATTGTTGAAATAGATGCTAGTGACATTGGATATGGTAGAATATTAAAAAAAAATTAATGATAAAGAAAAATTAGTAAGGTTTACTTCAGGAGTTTGGGATCAACCTCAAAAGAATTATACCGCTATTAAAAAAGAAATTTTGGCAATTGTGCTTTGTGTCACAAAATTTGAGGAAGATCTCCTCAATAAGAAAATCTTAATTAGAGTTTATTGTAAAGTAGCTAAAGATATTTTGCTAAAAGATGTTAAGAATTTTTCCTCTAAGCAAATTTTGCTCGTTGGCAAGCCATTTTATCTGCTTTCGATTTTGATATTGAATATATTACTGGATAAACCAACTCTTTGCCTGATTTTTTTTCTAAAAAATTTTTATAGGGGAGAGAAGATGGCAAAAAATTTGAACCAGAAAAACAAAGTTATTCTCTATCAAGAATCCAAGGAAGATATAATGAAAATAGAAAGCTATCTGAAAATGGATGTAAAATTGACTAAAGCTCTTTTAGCTCGGAATCATTTCCAGTTAGAAAATCCTAAAGAACGAGGAAATTCCTCCTAAGAATTAATTCAGAAAAAGATAAATCTGAGGGAAAACCCTCCAAGAAAAGAGATTTTTGGCTTGGTAATAATGAACCATTGCATTCCGAAAAAAAAAAGAACATACAGAAATTTCCAAGAATCAAAGCAGAAGAGCATTTCTTCAAGGCCTTCAAAGCCTCAAGAAATTTTCATGTACAGTTTGGGCATACCAACTATATTCCAAGAAATAAAAAGGAAATGCTTAATTTTTCCAGAAGATAAAGATTTTAAACATCTTTCAGTTATAGATTTGGTAGAAAAATACTTGCCTGACCACCATAATCCTAAGTGGCAATTCTAGCCACTCAAGAAGCCTCAGTTTTTTGAATTACAAACTGGTTTTGTTGAGATTGAACATAAACCCAGAAGAACTAAGATCACCATTAATCCTAAAAGTCGTGATGAAAAACCTTCAGAAAAATATATTTCAGAATTAGGAATTTTCTCATTTAAAATATTAAAAGTTTGGACATTTGAAGAATAAGGAGTTCCATCTGAAAGAAGAAGAATTTTAACTAGAGGAAAATATGAGAATATGTTATTCTTATATTGGGACTACATCAAGACTTGGGATGAAGTTTTTCCATATTCAGAATAAAGACCATCAACATTCATGGATGGTTTTATTTAAGACCAAGCAAAGAAAATTCCCAAACTAGTTTTATAACTGGTACTTTGGAAAGGGATTATTTAGAGACTTTTTCCTAGAACAAGTAATAAAGTCTTTTGAAAGATTTTGCATGTTCCAAGAACAATTCCTCGATAAAAATCAAAATGTGCCATTCCCAGATTCATTTTTTGTGGTCATGAACCATATTCCTTGGATCCTACAATGACCTTATGAAAACAAGAAGTGGATTATGATACCTACTTAACTCCTTGCCTAGAACGAATTTGGGAAACAAAATGGTTGGATAAATGAATACTTAACTAGTATTTACCCGAGAATATTAGATTTGATAAAATTGATATAATTGATGGAGAAGCCTGATGAAGACTTCCTGGATGTTATGCTTAATTATTTTTATTAAGGAGGACAATTCAAGGATAGTCAAATTCCTATCTCTATAATGAAAGAGAGAATCCTAAAGTCTACCCAGAAGTAATTGGTTTAGAAAGGACAAGAGAGCATTGGATCCTAATCTGACAAAAATGACTTGGTAAGGACCTATTAAAGGCATCTCTGACTAAATGCCTTAATTTCCACAATTTTTAAGAAAGGGTAAACAGAAACCGACAAAGAAATAAAGCAGTCAACAATCTGCCAGCTGCCCAAAATGATTGGCTCCACCAACTAAAATAATGGAGAACCATCTGGCTACTAATTTAGAGTGGTCCCAGATTCATTACTTCTTGATTGGAGAATAGTTAATAGCCTTATCTCCAAGGCTCAGAAATTCTGCCTATTTAAGGAGGTTTTCCTCTAGTCTAAAGGCATTCGAAAATTTTTATCCCTCTTTTAGTCCATGTGTTGGACAACTTTCTTTCCACCAGAGTTTGTATTTTATTGCTTAAGTCATGTGTTCATATCTGTACCAGAGTGGTGTTGCTCTTGTTGAAACTTAGTCTCCTCCTTCAACAGTTTACGTTTGTAATCATCCTGTTGTTCTTCATTATTTTGTGGTAAACTAGTTTTCACTAGTTGTCTGTAAGTTTTATTTCAAGTTAATACAATATGTGTGTGCAAATTTTCAATCTATATGTTTGTTATAATCTATGTTTGTACTCTTGTTGAATATTGTATTTTAAAAGTGTTTTGAAGTACCTGGGCATTTTGGTATCAGAGCCATATAAAGGATTATTGTCTTCATGCTGAAACTGCTATTTTAAAAACCTTAGGTCCTTCTTTGTAAAACTAAGAAAAATTGAAACTCTCACCTAGAATTAATCTAGGGCACACACATGACCTACTTTTTTTGAAAAATGGAAAACAAACAAAAGGAAGTTTTCTAATTCTTAATAAGACAAAAAATTGTTTTCCTAGAAAAATGAAAACAAAAAAACAGTAAAATAAACACATTTTCTTTTCATTTTCCAATTTTTAAAAAATTTCCTAGAAAAATAAGAAAATTTTCTAGAACTAAACACACCCTTATTGTTATGGAATCAGGACATTCTCCATTGTCGTACAAGGGAATCATAAATCCTAGACCTTTATACGACATCATTCAACTGCTCTAGGATGTTTACTATTCGGATAAAATAAAATAAAAAAGGCACAAGGGGCAATTTTTCCATTAAAGTATAGGTGGGAGAATGATTTTGCCATGAAATTATTTTTTGGGCAAATTTACCATTAAAATTTTTGAAATTGGCAAACAACCATTGCTATTAACGGGATGTGATGACATGGAGAGTAATGGAGTGGCATTTTTGATGACATGAAAGTTGCGTTGAGGCATATGTAAAGGTATTTGATAGGTGGCTTATAATTGGTGCAAACCAGAACAATAATTTCCTTCCATTTGTTCCACTTATCCCTAATTTCCTTCATTCCCATCAAACAGTTGTGCTACGGAAAGAAGTTGTCGCTTGAATGAAACAAACCAGTATGCTAATTCAGAGAAAGTGAAATCTGAGTGTGACCTTCTTTAGAAAGTTAAATTTTAGAGGGATTGACAGAAGCAATAAGGTCAAAAGGCAAAGCACCAGAGGAGGTAGAGGAAAAGGGAAAAAAAAAGATAAAGATCTACTGTATCAAGGTAATGGGAAAATGACAAAAAAAACTTTTGTCCTTGGATTCTTTAGTCTGGTGCATTTGTTATTAGGATATGGGACTGGGCTTTTTTAATTTTGTCAAGTGGATTTTTTTAATGGTCCCACCAACTCCTTTGCCTATGTGTATTGTGATTGATAATGGGTTGATTCCTCTTTTGTTGCACTGTGGGGGACAAAGTGGACAACTATGGTATATAAATACACTATACATCACAATGGTATGTTTGTGGATGGGCCATTTAGATATGAGGGTAGAAAAATTATGTGCATTGTATCAAAGCAGTATTTTTATCTGTATGTTGATATAATAAAGTGGTTGAATGAATTGGAAATAAAGAATGTGGGGAAAGTGTACTACTAGGTCACATGGGGTTTCCTTGAAGACAGAGATGACATTAGGTTGGTGTAGGTGAGGTTTTGGTATTCTTTACATTGAACATAATGCTGCGGTTGGTGTAGGTGAGGACACAAATTTGGTTGGTTTTGAATGGTTTAAGGATAAAGAGGGTAGTGCATCTAAAATAAATAAGGGTGTGGGGACAGTTAATGGAGGGAAGGTTGTAACCAAGGAAAGTGCAACCAGACAAACTTGTCAGGAGTCAAAAGTGGAAGTAGTGAGGTCTTTTGTGAGCTGTCCTGTTAATGTTCCTGTTACAAAATAAGAAGGTAATGAGTTAGGAAGGCAGAATGTGGACAACCCCTAATTCCTATCTAATGACGATGATGATGAGGTGGTAGAGGCTAGGCAGAGGTTGAAGGTGTTTGCATCATAATAGAGTATGGGTTTGAATGTTGCTGCAGAATATGAAGAAGATAATGAAAGTGAGGAGTATGCAGTAGATGAAGATGACAAGCCTAAAGTTTTAGCAAATTTAAACCGGAAGCAAAGTGATGATGAAGGGACAGATTATTTGCCATCTTTAAGCATAGGGAGTATTGATTCTGAAGAAGATGCAGATGTTAAAAACTGTGCATAGGTTTTGAAATTTAGGAGGAGCAGATTCCTAAGGTATCATCTTGATTATGAGACAGTAGAGTTTGATATTGGCATGATTTTTTATGATGGTGAGCAGTTTAATAAGGTTGTTGCTAAGTATGCTGTTAGGCACCACTAAGATGTCTATTTTAAGAAGAGTGATCGTGTGAGAATCTAAGTTGTGTGTGAGGAATGGTGTCCTTTCAAGGTCTGGGCTTCTAAAAGTAGTTGGTTGAGGTGCTTTCAGATCAAAAGTTTACACAAGTCTCATGCTTGTAGGCAGAAGTTTAAGTTGTGTTTGGTGACTGCCAAATTTGTTTCAAAAGTGTATTGTGCAACCATTAGGCGTGATCCTACTTTGAAGATAAAACAGATTAAAGGGATGTTGAATGATGATAGGAAGCTAAATATTAGTTTTAATATGGTTAAAAGGGCAAGGCAGATTGTGAGGCATGAACTAAAGAGGAATTATAAGGATGAGTTCAAACTTCTTAGAGATTATCAAAAGGTGTTGCTTAGGAGAAACCCTTGTTCAACAATAGTATTAAACTGGATAGCAGCAGCAAATATGCCACATGTGGTGTTCAATATGATGTAATTTTATTTTTACGTCTGTAAAAAAGGATTTGTTGAGGGTTGTAGACCATTAATTGGAGTTTATGGTTATTTTTTTCAACAAAAGCATATTTTCTCAATGTTTGAGGACATTAGAAAGTACATGATAAAGAGGTTTCATGAGAAAAAGGGAATTGTGCAAGAGGTGGAATGGTAAGTTTGGTGATGTTGTTATGAAAAAATTAAACAAGAAGTATGAAAAAAGTGGTGCGTGGATTGTTATATTTAATGGTGATGGCCAATATGAGGTTTAGTGCAAAGCGATCCAATTTGCTGTTAAGCTTAAGGATAGAAAATGTACTTGTAGGAGTTTGGAGCTTTTAGGAATCCTATACCAACATGCTATCACATGCATCTTGGAAAAAAGTGATAAGATTGAGGATTATCTTGATGATTATTACAAGAAAGATAAGTACTTCCAAGCCTATTCATACTTCATGTACCTAATCAGTGGCCTCAATGCTTGGCCAAGGTCTGATGAGATTCATATTCTCTCACCTATATTAAAAACTGGTCAGCGAGGTCGGCCTAAAAAGTATAGGTGCTATGAGCATGATGAACCAAAAAGAAAGATGAAGCTGTCAAAGAAGGGTAATGTCAACTATTGTGGTCTTTGTCATCATGAAGGACACAATAAAAGGTGTTGCTGTCTGAACACAACTCAATCTGAGGCACCTCAAAAGGTGAACATGCTCCTACCTTCATTTTTGTTTCATTTCTCATGCATTTAGATATAGCATTAATGTACACACATGAAATATGCAAGTTATAACAAATGCCACTGATGTGCAAACAGAAAACACAAGGCCTATTACTGTAATTGCTTTGTAGGGAGTGCCTTTTACAAGATCTAGTCATAAAGGTATCAACATACAGGTATTGGTGTCTTTACAAGCACATACACTAGGAAAACTATCCATAATGTAAATATTGTTCTTTTAGGTAATGCATCCACAATGTCACAATAATTTATCCTAATTCATTTATTTGACCTGATATTTGTTGAGTAGCCTAGAAGGAAAGACAATGAGGTACTACAACCAAGGAGAAGTAGTTTCAAGAGGGTGCAGCATTGCTCAAGTGCATCTAGAGTAGGTACAGGTACCTCTGCCATGGAATTATCCTCATAAGGATCAGTCATGCTGCCAGTTACCCTTCCAGAAGCAAGTAGTCAGAATAGGTTCATATACTTTGGTGCCCAATTCATGAGGCCTATGTGTTCAACACCAGCTACCAACAACTAGTAACCTGAAGATGCCTCAAGTCAACCAAAACAAGGATGATAGCTTAGACAGAGCTTTAGGCTTTTGAAGAAACAAACAATGTTTCTTACAAGGATAGCTAATGTTCCTAGGATTTTTTGTATGTGATAGCATGTAAAACATTTGACCAAATTGACTATCATCATTATATGTTCCTAGGATTATAGGTTAACTTTGATAAAATGAAGGTTTCTATCACATTTTTTGTGTGTTTGGCTTCGCTTGCTACTTTAGGTACCAATTGGATTTGAATTAAGAGGATTATAATTCGATTCTTGGGAGATAAATTAAAGAGAGAAAAAAGAGCAAAATCAGTGAATTGATTTTTTGACTTACTTTTTGGTTTCAAATTCAATTAATTTAGATGGCCCAGTGATAGATGTGTTCATGCAAACCTAGAGAGACTAAGAAATTCAATATTTCTTTTTTATTTTTTGTCACTTTTTTTTAAAACATAATTTTTAATTTTGTTTTTTTTATTGAATTGCATGCTTAAATTTTCAATATTTCTATTTTGATCTATTCAGCCATAGTATTTGGTTTTATTACAATTCAATCATTTTTCTATTAGGGTTTAATGGTAAGTACTAATGAAGGATGAGTTATGCAACATTATGCAACAAAATGATAGTTTTAGGATGAATGGTGTAATAATTCATGTTCAAATAACATAACGCAACATATGTCATAGTTTAGTGACTATTCATACACTTTACCATTTTTATGGGCTTATATCAGTTCAATGCTTGCTTCCAAGTTTAGTTTTTGTAGTTATTGGTTTCTAAACTTGAAAACAAATAAATTGAATAGCAATATGTTAATTCTACATATATAAGTTAAGGCTAAATTACACGATATGCCCTTAAAATGTACCTTATTTTGCATATTTTCCATCGAATTGTGGAACACAACAAATTTAGGTCTAAAATTAAAGAACATTGCAAAATGGCATCTTCATCTATTAGTCTCCATCAAGGTTTTTATGGAAGTCCAGCATGGTAGTTGGGAAGTGAGACATGGCTAGTTACTTGGCTGATTATCAACGTTAGTGGCAACAATTGAGAGATTTAGGATAGGGGAGACAAAGGGTTAGATCACAACTAAGACATAACCTTAAACTTGATCAAGTGAGGAGGGAATTTGAACTTTAAACTTAATCATTGAGTGTTTTTGGAGATAGGTGGGTGTGATTGAGTACTTGGCAAAATGGTTATGGAGTGGAAGATTCAGGAGAATAATGATATAGAGTGGTTGCCTAAATATGATGAGAAGCGTAGTGTCTCTGATAATTCGATGTGTGTGTGATGAAAATTTGAATAGGATTAATGTTTATGAAGTCGAACTGGAACACTTGGTTTTGAATGGTTCAAGTTATGGTAGAAATTCATTTAGGGTTTAGGAATAAGTACCCTAGTTTTTGTGATAGATGAAAATGGAAGTTTGATGGTAGAGGTAGGAGTGAGTTGCTTGTTGATTGATAATTTCTTGCTAATGTTTGTTGTTTTAACATTTGAACTTTGTTTTGCAAGTTGTGATGTATGGTTGAAGTGTTACTGAAAGTGGAATAGGGGTTGTGTCTATTGTTTTATGGTGAATTAGTGTCTAATGTTTTAAAGTGCCTATTGTTTCACAATGGTTTAGTGGCTACTGTTTATGTCTGTGCCTGATAGTGTCATGGGTACAAAACAAAATGTGTTACAGATATAAATGCAGTATGTTTTAAGTGGCTTTTATTTTTGTTTGTGTAATGCCAGAATCGATGGTATTGAGAGTGTCTTAGAGACATATGGTTTCTTGTATTATAATCAAATCATCTTCTTGTATAAGATATGGTTAGATCACAAGAAATTTGATTGTCTATTGTTTTGATGCTCTTTTTTTGTTAATTGTGAGGGAAAAGTGATGAGTATTTCACCATCAAGCTTTACCATGGTGGCATGGTATCTTGCCCACATGATGATGAATGTAATGTTAGTTATGAGCCAAAAAATGTTGCTTATGTGGATTGGGTGGATCCTGATAGAATCTCCATCGTTGAAATTGATAGAATGTTAGTGGAGGTTCACATTGAGTTGGCTCAAAAGGATGAAGTATTATTGGAAAAAATCAGGGGAAAGCTTGTACAGAGTTTTTGTAATGTTCTTAAGTGACATAGAAATATTAGATATGGTGAAGCAAATTCCTGATGTTAGGGTGATATACATATATGTACAGTAGATGGGTGTTTTTGAACTTTCTGGTGATGTGTGAAACAATCAAGGTGGGACTCGTAAGAGTAATGTAAAGTTGAAGTTGATGAATAAGAATCGTAGTAGTGACATGGGACAAAAAAGAAGTGTAACCAAAACATTGTTACAGTGAGTGGAAACTACAGCAAAGAAGAGAGGAAAAGATTACTGCAGGAGTTTTTGAATTATATTGAGTTAGGCAGTGATCCATTTTCTCCAAAAGCTCCATCTATTAGGTATATGAAAGGCCAGTAGCAAACTGATAAATAGAAGGTGTTCCTGAAAAAAGCTACTAGTGATAATTCAGATAAGAACTTTAAAGTTGTTCAGTCCTATGATGAGAGTGGGTCAATAGATAAGAGTGTAGTAGTGTTCAAAGTGTTGATGGGAATGAGAGTGAGTTAAAAGTTTTGATAGTCAAGACTCAGACTTTCATGATGAGGATTATGATTTTTTTATGATGATGAGTTAGATGATGGTCTGTATAATCTGACAATTAATTATGATGGTGAAAAAGGCATTTATATGTATAAAAAATCTAAAAAATAACCAAAGAAAATGGTATTAATGAGATTAGTGGTGTTGCTGAAGCAGAAGAATTTGGTGAGGCTTTTAGTGTTCAAGCCAATGATGGCATTGATGTGAGTTCAAAGTATGCTGGTTTTGATGATTTGGACAATGAATATAGGTTTGATGATGATGCCAGAAAACCTAGAAAAGCTTTTAAGTTTCATGCACTAGTTGACACAAAAGGCCCACGTTTCATGTGCCAGAACAAGGCCCCATGCCCTGAATTGCTAACACTGATAGGCTATTTGGGAACTATGATCCCACTTAGATTACAATTGGCTGGTTATTACTTGTGAAGTATGCTAAATCATTATGTGCAACTAGTTACTTAGCCTACCTTGCATAGGAAATATGCATGCATTATCCTAGCTATGCGATAACAATAAATTACATTGTCCTAGCTATGCGATAACAATAAATTAAAACTATAAAGAAAACTGTGGCATCAGTTCATAAAACATAAGTGAAAACAAGCCAAGACATAAAAACTTTAGTTGCTTTAACTTCAAGTAACAACTATGTACATATATTTCAATCTTATATGCACATAAATGTAACCCTAGTGTTATACACACCAATGGACACTAGTAGAGATAATCCCTTTGTATGAAAATACCATACATTTAGAAGAAGCAGCTTATATCTACTAAGATCCATTCTTAGCTCTTCACCCAAGCAAGCTAGCTTCAAATGATGAGCCACACTTTCCGTGTACTCACTTAGCCTCAAACTGTAAGGCAAACACTTTGGTTAGTACTAGCTTATGCCATAAGTAACTTAAAAACGTGGAGTTTCTTACTTAGAGAATACTTTCAATCCAATAAAACATAGCCTTAACAACTACCCTTTACCAACTATTAAGCTTGACTAACCCACTTATCCTGCACAACACTTAAAGGGTGAGTACTCAAAAGTACTCAATAAGGGATTTGGTACATGCAGGGGGAAACAAATACAAGCATACAAAGCACAACAAACATACAAATATATATGTATAACATACAAAGCAAAGCAAGCAATCAACAACACAACCAGAAACAAGGATAAGAACAATAACAAACAATGCAAATAATGGATAGATGGATGGATGAATGAATGAAATATGCACATGCAAATGCACTTAGAACTTCCTTACACCAGTAGATGCTAGACTTGCTTTGAGCTTATACGGCTAGGGTACTTGGATACTGGCCGTCATATCCTTTGCTAGCATTTAACTAACCCCATGAAGTCCTCTTTGGGCGCCTTAGAGTAAGTTGTCACTTACTCAACCCTTGCTCGCTACTGATGACTTACTTAAAGTAAGTCACCACTTACTCCTTCCATACCCGTCTTTTACCTTAACTTTTTGTGCAAGGTAGTTGCTTTATATGGTTCAACTTACCAAGCTCTTTGAGCTTAGCTCAGTGCTCCTTAGTGGCTTACTTACCAAACCATAAATTTTGGTTAAGATCCTCTTAGGTTTCCTTTTCATTACTCGAAGGTCTATGACCTTCCACTTGGCCAACAAAGAATCTGAAACCCGCCTTAATCCCCTTAATGTTCTCTTAGCAACTTAAGCACTTTAACCCCCTTAGCCACTATTACTTACCCTACCTTAACCATACCATTTAGCTACCATCTAAATAATGCATAATTCCCAACTTAGGAATGAGTTCTAGACCCAATCGAGGCTACAGAACATCTTAAATTAGCGTAAGGATGATAGCCAAGAGTTTGAGGCATTCTTAGGATGCCTCGAGCTTGAGGGACTAATGCCTTGGTGATGCCATCAGCAATGCGTCGCCAAAGGCATCAATGCTCAGGAACCCTAAGGTTTACTGATGATGAGTTGGGTGGCGACACGTCGCCAATGCACTACAACATTGCGTGACAACGTGCAAACTTGAACGAAACTTGCTTAAACTTTCCCATCCCACGGCCAATTCACATGGGTCTTGTTTCTACTTTATTCCTATATATAATACTACATTTCTATGCATTATTTGAGCTGAATTAACTTAAATCCTTTACCTCAAATGCTCCTTAAAGCAAGAACAAGCAACAAGCTTACTTAAGTTCCATAGAGTTCCTTTTAGTTCTAAGCTTGATTTCAACCAAATTGGACACCAAGGGCACAAAATTAAAACCATTTCTAACCATTTAACAAGGTTAGAACTAACCCACAACGATCAAAGATGTTTACCTTAGGGTTTGAACAAAAAACTTGCAAGAACAACTCCAAATGCACATAATTTGCCAAAAATGAGCTAAGGGCTTATTGGGATGGCTTTGGGACCTTCAATTTCATGGAATTTTGGATAGAATGAAAGCTTTCAATGTAGAAAGCTATGGAGGAGAGAGAGCCACGAAAATGGCAAATGGGGGGAGATGATGAATAGTGTCATTTCCTCGACTTATATAGCCAAATTTTCTTCCATTTGACACTTTGGCCCTCAAACTTAACTTTGCATCTCTTAGGCCACTTAAACTCTTCCTACACCAACACTTCTTCATCCCATTGAAAGGTTTTTCTTACCCAAACACTTTGCCCTTAAGTCACTTAAACCATTATAAGACATAATAGCTCAATTTCTCACTTAGTGCACTTTTCACCCTTAACTTTTACTTTTGGTTCAAATTGCTATAAACACTTATGCTCTTAAATCAATTAGTTCAAAACACTTGCATGAACCTAATTTTACTGAAATTATAGTCATGCCACTGACTTTGGCAAAAATTACTATTTTACACTCCGTACCCTTTAGGTGCCAATTACACTTTAGAACTCAATTTAACCTTACTTAGCTTGTTTCCTTGCTTAATAAAACTTATTTGAGGGAAATAACTTAGAATTTACTTACCTTAACATTCAAAATAGAGGAAATACTAGGAGAGCCTTTACATTTCAAGATTGGAATAAAATTCACAAATAAAAAGGAGTTGAAGGAAGCTGTGAAAGTATTTTTGGTTAAACATAAGCTTGACAAGGGTAAGCAAGCAAAGCAGGACAAAGGTAGGCTAAGGTTTAAATGTTATGGTGATAGCTGCCTATTATTCATTTATGTAACTACCATCAAGAATGAACCTGGGACTCTTTAAATTAGAACTATGAACCTAAAATGTACATGCATAAAAGGGTTCAACAATAAAAAAGTAGACTACAAGCTTTTAGTGAAAAGGTATGTTGAACAGTTAATAGAAGACCCAAACTAAGATGTTTTAGGCTTAATGGGAAATGCTAAGAAAGAATTTGACATTAAGGTTGGTAGGTAGAAGGCATGGAGGTTGAAGAAGAAGGCCCTTTCGGAAATTAAGGATCATGAAGATGCACAGTATGCTATTGTCAAAAGGTATAGTTTTAAGCTGATAAAACAAAACCCTGGAACAACTTATGTACTGTAGTATGAGTTGGGGGTATTTAATAGACTGTATGTTTGCCTTGAACCACTAAAGAAGGGCTTCCTGGATGGTGTAAATCAGTCATCAATCTTGATGGATGTTTTCTGAATTCTAGACATAGAGGGCAACTTCTAACTGGTGTTGGGATAGATGCAAATGATTGTATTTATCGTATTGCATATGTTGTAGTTGAGTTAGAGTGCAAGGATTCTTGGATGTGGTTCTTGCAACTTTTGGCTGATGACATTTGAATTGAGAACTTCTATCATTGGACTTTTATGTCAGAAAGCAAAAGGTAAACAATTACCCTTTATGAGATTAATTCCTTGCTGGTTGTTACTGCTTCAACTACTGAATGTACATTTTTTGTTATACATTTTGGGTAGAGTTTGGTGCCAGTTCTGGAGGATCTATTCTTAAGGGAAAACACAAATTCTATGTTCACCATATGTACAACAACTTCAAAGCAGCTAGTCACACTGGTAAGAGATTAAAGGATCTCATTTGGAATACTGCAAGGTCTTCTTATGTTGCAAAATCTAAGAAGTGGATGAACATACTAAAAAGTGAGTCCCCTGAAGCTTTTGATTGGCTAAATGCTAGGCCTCCTCAAAATTGGTTTAGGTCACATTTCACCAATGATTTAAAATTTGATATGCTAGTTAATAACTTATGTGAGTGTTTTAACAAGTTTATTCTTGATGCCCAAGAAAAGAGTATTGTGTCTTGTTTGGAGTTTATTAAAGTAAGATTTATAATCAGAATCCAATTGAAAAGGGACACTATGATGAAACATAATGGGACACTTTGTCCCAATATCCAGAAGAAGCTTGAGAAAATAAAATGACTCAATCTACTACAATGTTATCTAGTCTAGGGGTGATACATATCTAATGTTTGGTGGAGTAGAGTAGTTTGTTGTTAACCTTACTGACCATACATGTGCATGTAGAATATGGGACTTGACTAGAATACCATGTGCTTATTTTGTTGCTTGCATAAGATTGATAGGTGCTGATTCCTATGTTGATAAGTGTTACAAAGTTGAAACATACCTTTAGACATACTAGCACATTTTGAACCCTATCAATGGGACAAAATTATGACCTACAGATAATGGTCTTAAAGTGATCCTACCCCCCGTAAAAAGGCCAAAAGGTGGCAAGCTTAAAAAAGCTAGAAGGAAAGGCAAAGATGAATTAGGAGAGGCCCAAAACAAGAATATATGGCCAAAGCCAAGTGAGATCAAGCATTGCTCCATATGTGGTGCAACTAATCACAACTCTTAGACCCATGCTAAGAACATTGGGAGGAATACATCTAGTCTTGAGGTAATTTCACCAATTACTTGTACCTTAAACATTTTGTTTTAATAACTTGAACCTACTAAGTAATTCATTGAAATAAGTTCCAAGTATAGTTGACAATGAAATGACATCAGCTAATCCAAGGAAAAGGCATAAATTGAATCCTGTAAGGTGTTTTTGATTTGAAGATATTATGTGTGATAACTTTTGATTGATACAAGTGATGTTAACTCCTTTGTAGTTTCAGAGTTATGGTAAAACTCGAGCATTAACCTAGGCTTCCAACCAACCAGTGCCCCAGACCCATACATACTGTTATGTTCCAGCAAGACTCCTTAGCCAACTGGAAATGGGCAGAGGCAAGCCTTAAGGCAGACCACCATAAGGCAAAACCCAAAACACAAGGGGGTCTTTGTAGGCATAGATGATGGAACTTAGAACAATGTATTTTTGTGGATCTTAGTTGTGGTCATTTTGTTGTAGGTTTGGACAATTTTGGGATTTTGACATAATCTTCTAGGCTTTTTGTAAATGCAAGCCAATCCCCTAACCTTAGTGATACTTTATGGCTTTCGGATAATTATTACCTTGTGAAAGTATTTTGAATTGTACATTATTGCAATGAATTTGATAACAACATATGAACTCATCCATATCCTCTTGAATGTGCTTAAGTTTGTTAATGTACAACTTCATGGCATTCAACTTTTTGGCATCAAACATGAACTCTTCTCATTGGCTTACCAACATCCATACATAGCTTCTTGATGCAACATATTGGTGCATCTCATTTCCATTAACAGTGCCATTTCAACATACACTACATATACATACTAGCATAGCCACAACCTATTCAAACTAACAACACCATCATCAAAGTAGAACCCAACATTATACACATAGCACAAGACACAACCAGCAACACCTAACATTATACCCATTGATGATTTTCTTATCTTTTTTGGAAGTTCACCATCATCCCAACTCTAAAATTGACACTTATCTTGTTATGACCCTCCTTAATGAATAGGCAAATGGCTAAGAGAACAAGGAGTATGAAATCCTTGGGAAGTATGGGACCCTAGTGCTAAGACTCAAGAAATAGAGGTTTAAGGGTTACATAGGTGGAGCATCTAAGGTAAGCTTACCCGAGATAAAGAAGACATGTGCTTAAAAAGACTTGGAGACACATGAAAGTGTAACAAGTTGAGGGACCCAATTGAACACCTATTCGGGTGGCAAAATTGATAAAAATCAAGTCAATGTGGAATGCAATGTGCCATGCAAGAAAAATGGGCTTTCCTGGGCTAGCATTTGAACCAACTCTAATGCCACTTGGCTAAATTGGGATTATGCATGGCTCCATTCACTAATCGGATGTACATTCAAGTTAGGAGCTCCATTTTGGCAAGAGAAGGCTATTCTTAGCAAAATTAATTTGGGTCCTAAGCAATCAAACGAGTAAAGGTGAAAGCAAGCAAGATTTGTGTGCCTCAAAGGTGTTATCATGTTGTTTCGGTCATTAGAGGCAGGCTGGTAGGCTGTGGAAGGCTTCAAAGCTGCTGGCGGAGGTTTATTGTGGGTAAAGATCATTCTGTTTAGCATTCACTTTGAATCCTATGAAACTTGGATGATTCAAATGATGTTCTAAGCACTTAGGGGATGACCAAGTAGTCAAATGAACCTGAGAGGCTATTAAGGGCTATGATCACTTTGGTGATTATGTTGCGCTAATTAGCTATATCATAGCCAGGCATTAGGGCTCGGATTTGGGTTGGCTGACTCAAATTCCAGAGCCTGGAGTTATCTATTCAGTATTAAGATCACTAATAAGGTTAATTGAATAAATATAGATTAAGACAATGCTTTCTAGGCCCTATAGGCTGCCTAAGCATGGTTGGTGCATGGTGTGTGCGTTATGTGTGCTTCTGTGAACTTGGATGTGCATGTTGGCCCCCATATTTGGCTATATATGTATGTTTTCTTGTTGTCTTTCTTGTCTTCTTTGTCTTCTTTGCAAGTCATTCGGGAATTAAGGCTTAATGCTTATGTTTATGTATATATGTGTCAAGTAGGCTCAAAGTGCTATATGGTCTTTACTGAGTTTATAAAAACTCATGCCCTATCCTTATAACTTTTTAGGGAAAGGCATTGAATGAGTGGCCTAAGTAGCCAAGTGTGTTATGAAGGACTTTTGACACAGGTACTAATGTTTTGTAGGACTAATGCTTAATAGTTGGTATGGTAGCTAATTACCTAGAAGACAAGCTAATGGTGCTGGCTTGTAGGCATTTAGATGTTGTGGAGAAGGGGAACTCTACTTTGTTATAACTAAGCTAGTGCCTAGGTGTTGTCTTGTAAAGACTTGTACATTTATATATGTACTGAGCCCAAGTGTGGGAAAGGGTAGGCATAAGTAGCCATACTGAGTGTGTATAAACCTCTTGAATGAATGCATACATATGATAAATGTTTTCATAAATGAAATTTCTGAGGTTTTGGTTGTACATGCATATCATTGAGTAATTATTCTTGAAGTGCTAGGTTGGAGCACTACTTAGATAATATTGTACTTTCTGTAGTCCAAACCCCCTTGGTGCATAGAGGCGTGCCCTAGGGCTATTATCGTCTCCTGGGCGCACGCCCCGTGACCAAGCTATTTCCTAGTGCTAGCACAGCATGCTCCCTCCTGCACCCTAGCTACAACCTAGGAACTCGAGTGTCATTGAGCGCTAGTGCTAAGTGCATTCACTACACGTGTTACATACACTAATGATAATGCCCAAAGTAGCCCCAGCTACCCTACCACCCTCAGTCTAGGGTGTGCATAGGCCTGAGCCAGTTTTGAGTGTGACGCATCTTTTCCCTGCCAACAATGTTATCAATAATTAGATTATTGGCTTCCAAATTTCGTAACTCCCCTACAGTGACCATCTAATAAACGAGCAAAACAATCCTTACCCCAAATCAGTAGCATCAATAGAATCTCCTTCCAGGATTCTTTGGTTTCCATGCCGTAATTGCTTCGGCCTCTTTTCACATTTGCATAGCGGGATTTCTTCATTCTTTGTTGAAACCCAGCTACGACCTTCGCCTTCTAACATTGCCAACCAAATTTTCCATTCCCCTCCCTAAATTCCTCTGATTTCCCATTCCCGCCTCCAAAAAAATCTATCCTACTACTGCTTTTGACTCCCATCTCAGTCAAGCAAGTAGCCATGTCTCATTTTCCAGCTGCCACGTCTAACTTTCATCAAACCCTGATGGAGATTAATAGACGGAGTCCCCATTTTGCAACATTCCTTAATTTTAGACCTAAATTTGCTATGTTCCACAATTTAAAGGCAAATATGTAAAATAGGGACATTTTAAGGGCAGATCGTGCAATTTAACCCCTCTAATGTTTGACCATATAATATATTACTAGTCATCCTTCTGAGTTTAGGTATAATCATACGTTTTCAGTTAACATGTGCTTAGTCTAATAAAAAAGAATCAAAATTCAAAAACCAAATAAAGTGAAATACATTTAGATGGTTCACATTGATTCTAATATATAATTCAATTGGTTCAAATCAACTTTTTGTATAAATCCAAAACCGGTAAGATTGTTGTATTTAGATTGGTTGAAAACAGATCCAACCAAATTAACACCGCTAAATTGACTTCCCAAATGAGAAGAATGTTGAGTTTTTGGTAAATTGTCCACTTTTTGCCTTGGTATTTATTGATGTTAATTGTTCGGTCCTCATAACATATTGTTACAGTTACACCATTGATAAAGGTTGCCAGTAGGTTTGAGATGCAATTGAACCTCTTGAACCTAATCAAACTTATCGATCCAACTTTAACTTTCGTTCAGCAGATCTCATGCCTAAATTCTATCTTGCCAAACTCACAGGAGTTAGTTCTCAAGCCTACTGAAAATTTTCAGTCTAGCTTGAAGCTATGTGTTTTTGGACTCGATTTGATTTAATTACACCCCTAAATACAACGATGTTAAACATTTTTTTTTATTTTTCTGGAGGATTTTTTTCCAATCTATTTCTGGAGAATTATGTCACCATTAGTTTTTCATACACATGATGAATGCTTTTTCAAAATATCTAAATATTTTTCAAATATATCAGAAGTATCCATATAAAGGAACTCAAACACCCACATAATTAAACTTGCAAATAACTTTGTTCATACACGTGATGAACGCTTTTACTACATCGTAATATTTTAAAAATATATAGAAGCGTTCATAGAAAATAGCTCAAATGTCTCCAACGATATAAAATTTGTGCACTTCGTAAAACTTTATTTAGACACATGATCCAAATATTTTAGGCATAAAGCTTTAGTATAAAATGTTGACAAAAAAAAATACTATAAAAGTAATGGATAAACGTGCAAGCCCACGGAACATATACATGCATACATATATGCATGTGTTATTCATGTCCACATATATTATAATATTTGCACCAACTTTTTGTAAAACTAATGGTTTGATTTTATGATAATATCCATCTTGCAGACGTGTCAGTACAATACTCGCAGATACTGAAGCATATCTAACAAAAAAAATATTATAAGAAATATAACTAAATATTTAAAAAATAAATGGTCAAAGAAATGGTTAACTGTAGATTTTAAAACCCTAGGAGGATTCAACCACAATTTATGAGAATAAGTGCAATTAACCTTTAAATTTATCTGAATTAATTAGATAAACAGATAAAACTAGCATTAGTAAGACTTGGAACTTATTTATTATATAGACTAAAATATTCAAAAGGGAAAACAAAAACAATGACCAGAATGAACCTGACGGCCTTGACGCGGACGCCATCAACTCAATTTGAAACCTCAAAATTACTGTATCCTATACCTGTTCCAGAAGCCAAAATTTCATTTGAACTTGAATCATGAATATATCTTTTGTTTCCCGCGATGCAGTCTAGGAAATGGGGGAGAGATTATTGGGTTTTCCAGCTAAAACACCCAGAGAAAAGCAAGAGCCCCCCAACAAACCCCACACCTATCTACCATTCCGTGACTGCCAAGAAACTCGAATGTTAGCGCCTCCGTGGCTAGTCCTCCAGTGCAGATGCTCCAGATATAATTTCGATCAGTTCTGTAGTAATTGATGCTTGACGGGTTCTGTAAAGCAGATACTGAAAACTCAGTTGATATGGACGCATAAAAAGGGACAGGCAGATTACGTAAAGATGGACCAGATATACAACTATTTTCTACATAAACAGAGGCTGTCGGTCCAGGTACAGGAACAGAATTATGTCCAATATACATAGACCAATTTCTACCACTTGAAGGGAAGCCTGTCATGAGAGAGAGAGAGAGAGAGAGAGAGAGAGACCTGTTATAAGAAAGAGTAAGGCGATCAAGCATCTCTTCAGCGTTTCTGCTTGAGCTATCCATAGCAGACATCCTCGCTCCTTGCTCACTGCAAGCATTCTCCAACACCGCATTGAACAAGACCTGTCATGAATTATTCACTTTTCACACAAGTCCTTAACTATTTATAGTCGCCGTATCATACAAGAAGTTGGGCCCCAACTTTCATGAGTGGACCATCAATTTGATGGTGCAAGATGCTAAATTTTCATAACATTGCATCAGAACTTCATTCACTTCTTTCCCATTTATTCTGATGAAAAATAGTACATGGATAAAACATGTAATATTCTGAAGCCACCACCTAGCAAAACAGTAATGTCATAACTTATAACACCAGATTCTTTAAAAAGAATTGTATCCGACCGTCAATTCATGTTGCTCCTGCTTTCATTTTGATGTCCAGAAAAATTTCTACAAAAATTTCTAGAATTCATTGCACAAAAATCTGGTACAAAATTTCATGAGTCACAAACAAGCATGTTAAAGAGTAATAAAGAGAAGCACACTTCTCTTTCAACACTCCAGCTATGCTACATCATTTTATAAAATGAAAGTTCTGTTTAAAGAAAAAAGGATTGTTGGTTGAATTACCCAGTAACAGAGATGACAAATAGTGACAAGAAAATCTTAAAGTCAAGGAAAACAAAACTCATAGATGTCCAGGCACATTACGAAGGTGAGTTTCTTGTGGCAGTAAATTCTCAAAACCCCTTCAGAGATAACTTGGTGGGCTACATCATCAGCTCTGATAAGTGAAAACCAATTTCAAAAGGAGGTGCAAAATAAAACTGATAAGCATGTAAAGTTTATGTGCATCTCAAAGACTTACACAAGAGAACTGAAACTCCGCTAGATTTTGAAGTATTTCCCCCTTTGTCTCACCGCCTTCAATTTCATAGGAGTCTAAGTCACCAAGCTTTCCTCCTGATTCAGCCTCTTTTTCAACAACCTATATGAAACACACCATCATATAATCCCAGAAGTTAAAGCAGATTAAACAGAAAAGAAAACCACGATTCTCAGGCTGAAACAACCATACTAGTTTGCGGGTTGTCATAAGAGGCTCAAGGTTTAATCTCCTCTTCCTATGAAGTCATGTGTATTAGGGGAGAAAAACAAAAAACTGGAAGCCAAAACTTCCAGTGAACTGACCTCAGGTGATAATATGGTTGCTGTAGTTGGCAGAAAAAAAACAGCCGACTGAAATTTGTTGAAGACAATCCTCAATGCATCAAACTCCACATTCTTTAAGATATCATCAGCAAGAACAGAGACCTGAACAAGAACAAAATCAGAGAAAACATAAAAGGAGTATTTAAGCAGCTCCCATTCTAGAAAACAGATACTCCAAGTTCAACAAAAAATGAAAACACTGACGGGTGAAAGCGCAGCAACCAAAGTTCACTATCCACAGCAAGAATAGAGACCAAACATTGGTAGAACAATTCTATACAATAAACAAGAACTAAAACTAAAATGATAAGATGATATCTAGCCTTCAGTTTTGTCTTGAAGATTAAATTTGAACACTCAGAATCCAGTGTGCAAAAGAATGAACAAGGTGTAAACCTGGGTGTAGTTCAGTGGATTCTTCTGCAAGTCAGTGATGATTAACTGAATCTGCTTCTTTGAGTCACGTATGAGCTGAGCTTTACCCTTCTCTCCCAGAATAACATACTTGGTTTTCTTCTCGGGACCTACAGCAATGTAAATGCTCATAAAAACAGATGCATCTCATAAAGAAACCAGGACACAAGGAGAATGAAAAACAGTGCTAGGTAAATATACCAGATGTCAACTTGTGCAGTGCCCTGCTTACTTTCACAGCTGTAGAGTTAATTCCACCACAAAGACCTTTATCAGAAGAGATGGTCAAAATGACATTCTTCTTGACATCAACACCTGGCATGGCGAAAGAAGAAGGTAGCAGCATGACCTTTTCATTACAGGACAATAGCCATTTAAACAAGTTACCTCACGATCTTATCACCAAACTAAGCCAAAAATCAGACCAGCACTTCCGTTTCATAACTGGAGCTAGATTAGTCTCTTGCAAATTAACCAACATGGCCTAGAGTAGTCCATTCTTTCCTAATCATATGAACTGCTACGCAACAAGCCAAGCACATACCATCAATGAGAAAGGGCACATTGACTTCATAATAAATTATGTGAACTAAAGAGCGAATAAAAAATTCAGAGAACTAACAGCATAAGCAATTACATCATACATACTGTAATTCATAACATTGACAAAGATTGAAACTACATTATTGGACATACTGGGGGTATCACCAAGAAGTGCAGTGAATGGTTGCCAAAGGCCACGAGAATTTTCAGCTCTTATTTGAATTGCTCTTAACTTAGAGGCTGCAACCATTTTCATTGCCTGGGTAATTTTCTGAATATTCTTGACACTCTTCATTCGGTTCCTAACTAAACAAGTTATAACCAGAAGAAAATATTCATCAAACATCAACAGTGAGTGATACAGATAAACAAAAAAATAAATGGAAATGAGCTAAAAAAAGAAAACCATACCAACTTGAGTCGAAATAGAACGTACACCTAGAGGGCTTTCCTCCCTGCACCAGAGCCCATTTGATCCAGTTAAATGACCTCACTTGACATAACTCTGATCTCAACATTATATAAAAATGAATATACATAATTCACGGTAGGTATCATCTTCTAGTTAGAAGCATTCGGCATTCCACAATTATCCACCCAAATTAGCAAATTTAGCAAATTCACAATAGGTACTGATAGCCGAAGGGCTATCGCCTCTCTCACTACATACTTCCTGCCAAAAGCGTGGCCGGAAAACTTAGCATCATCCGAAGGAAGTGCTAACACTGACCTCGGAAGGGGCAAAGTCAAACGCCTCGAACTCAGAACTTCGGCTAGAACGTCAGAAATTTCAAAGATGTTGCCGGCTCCCCCGGGGGACCAAACGGATCGTCTTCAGGGATAAAGAACCAGCTATTGCAAGCAGGAGAGACTCTCCCCGAAGGCGGAACCCCCGAACCAGGGAAATCCGTACCAAAGGACGGCCTCGCCTAGAGGACCTCGGGAGTACAGCATGAGCATTTAAGGAGCCTCTGACATGTCGCCCACAGGCGTTACACGCCGCCTCAAACGGCGGTCTGACGCATTGACGCCGTTCGAGTCTTGTCACAACCTGTCTCAGTCCAAGACTTAAGGGGCCTATAAACGGCTACTTGTCCCCTACGCCCGAAGGTACAGAAAGCATCCAACCGAATACGTGTCATGATCTGAACGGGCTGGGCATTCCTATAAATACCAGGAAACAGGCCCTGGCAAATGATCGGACCCTATCTCCCTGAGAAAACACAAGCATGCAAGGCCTTCTAATCCTTTAGTGCTCCTCCTCTATCTCCCCTCAGGACACTGACTTGGGCGTCGGAGGCTCTTCCCCGGAAAAATACTCCGAGGACCTCCTAACCTTTGTTTTTTCTGAGCATTTCAGGCACGCTCTGCTGGGAAACCTTTGCTCCAGACGTTCTTCCCTTCAGGAAGTCCCTCCCGAAGTCATAATGTCACCCGACGAAGATGCTGCTGGGCATTATTTAGCGCCGTCTGTGGGAAACCACTCTCAGGTCACCGTTGTTGAAACTCGGCGTTCAAAGGACAAGGGACTTCCGAAGTCCTCGTCCGCGCCTGAGGCTCAACCGGCTACCGAGCAAACCCTTCCAGGGACTTCCTCGCCTGAGGAAGAGCGTCCTCTAGTCGTAACTATGAGTTTTCTGCGCGACTTTCAGCGCTCTGTTGTGGCTAAAATGACACAGCAAATAGACCGAAGGTGGCTGCAACCAACTCAGGGCCAAAGGCCTCCCTCGCCAGCATGCCCTCGGGAGAAAAGCCCTAAACCAACCAACCGCAGTTCGGGAAGCGGGGATCCGTGTGAGGAGTCTTCGACGGAAAACATGCTCCTCGGGACACGACCTACGGGACAAACGGGGTCCAAGCGACCTAAAGTCCCGCGCCAAAGGAGCTCATCACTTGAGGCGAAGTCCCCATCCCCTTGGCACCGGAGTCACTCCCCGAAGAGACGCCGACAATCTCCCTTCCCAGAAGCCTACAAGCATCAGGAGGAAGAGCCTAGTGCCACGTTCCTTATGGAGAAGATATTAGCGAGGTTGGAAAGAGTGGAAAAACAGGTAGCTCGCAAACTGGTTTGGGCAAGGCTGTCTGAAACTTTCTGTGGGGATGAGTTGCCGTTCACCCGAGCAGTAGTTTCGGCAGCCATGCCAGGTGACTTCCGGGTGCCTCGGCTAGAAACCTATGATGGCCGAACTGATCCACAGGCCCATCTAACAAAATACAAACGCAGCATGATGATGCACGGTGCTGATGACGCTACCTTGTGCAAATGCTTTGAGGTCACCCTCACAGGACCAGCAACAGCATGGTACAATTCGTTGGCTCCAGGAACCATCAGGGAGTTCCAGGAGTTATCTACGGCCTTTACACAGCAATTCATTGGAAGTCGGGCGACGGCGAAGATGCCTGTCCAGATGTTCGACATAGCGCAAAAGAACGGAGAAACCATCCGCGACTATGTCGAAAGTTTTAACAGAGAAGCCTTAAGTGTTCCAGACTTCCGCCCCGAAATACGCATTCTCGCCATGACACGGGGCCTTCAGAGGGACTCACAGTTGTTCTATGAATTTCCCAAGGACCCTCCGGACACGCTTGGCGAATTCTACCGAAGGGCCGAGCAGCACATGACGGCTGAAGAGCTAAGGATGGGTGGACCGAAGTTCGATCACATCCGCCCCGAAGGGTCCAGTCAGCAAATGTGGTATTCAACTGACCAGGCGGGATGACCTCGAAGAATTAGGGGAAGGAAACCCCTAACCTTCACACCCTTGAACACCACGAGGACTAACATCCTCATGACGATGGAAAGACAGGGGACCCAGATTCAGCGGCCAAGGGCCATGACTGCTGATAATAAAAAGAACATGAAGAAGTTCTGCTAGTTTCACCGCGACCACGGCCACGACACCGAAGACTGTTTTCAATTGAAAAAATACATAGAGTCGCTGATAAAACAAGGCCAACTTCGGCGATATCTGCGAATGCCTTCCCCGAAAGGGAGAAAAGAAGAAGAAGAAGGAAAGGCAGATGACGAGGACTACGACTCCGACAGACGGAGGAATAGAAGTCCGAAGAGGCGTCCCCCACCTCCGGCGGGAATAATACAAACAATTACGACAGGACTCCCATCCTCGGAAAGAAAGAGGAAGGCCAGAGAAATATCAGTGATGGAATATCAGAGTCCGACGAAAAAGCTGGCCCGCAAGGATGGTTCCACTGTCATCTTTCCCCATGACGATCCGCTTCTGGTCATGGCGAGGATAGGAAACTGGGACGTCAAGAGAGTGTTGCTTGACGATGGATCAAACGCTGACGTCCTCTTTTCACATCTGCTGCCAAACTTGGGCATATCCAACAGCGATCTCAAGCCCGTCACTTCGCCTACTTTCGGGGTAGGACCATCCGAGCTGCCCGTCCTCGGATGGATCGATCTTCCCCTAATGATGAAAGGAACTTCGGTGGACGGGACAGCTGAATTATTCGCCTCCACAATGACAAGGTTTATTGTCATGGATGTTCCTTCATCATACAACGCCATCCTTGGGAGGCAAACACAGGGAAATTTGCACATTCGCCCTGATGTAAAATACTTAACTGTCACTTTTGCCACCAAGGATGGAGACGCAGAAATCTTCATTGATCAGGGCGAAGTAAGGAAAGTGTTCGTCAAGGCACGAAAAGCTCCAGCAAACAACTTCGCGCAAACTGTAGAAGCAGAGGCTTTACCAGGTGGAAAACCAAAAAAGGGCGAGGCAGAAGATCCCGCGAAGGTAGAAATGGAAGAGGTAGAACTTGTCCCAGGCCGAAGTACCCGAATAGGGAAAAACTTGGCCGAAGGAGACAAGAAAAAACTTGTATCCTTTCTACTGATGAATAAAGACCTGTTTGCCTACTCGCCGAAAGATATGCCGGGGGTAGACCCTCGCATAATACAGCATAACCTTAAAGTAAGTCCGGAAGCAAAACCTGTCCGGCAAAAGAAACGGGGCATCTCAGTCCATAAAAATAACTTCGTCAAAGCCGAAGTCCAGTGCTTACTGGACGCAGATGTAATCAGGGAGGTCAAGTACCCCGCGTGGTTAAGCAATGTGGTTATTGCCACAAAAGAAGGGAGCAGTAAGCTCCGAATGTGCATCGACTTCAGAAACTTGAACGATGCCTGCCCAAAAGATTCATACCCTCTCCCATCAATAGACCAATTGGTAGACTCGACTGCCGAATACGGGCTCCTAAGTTTCCTAGACGCCTTCAGTGGGTATCATCAAATAAAGATGGACCCCAAAGACGAGGAGAATACTGCCTTCATCACGGAAGGTGGAACGTATTGTTACATCAGGATGCCCTTCGGGCTCAAAAATGCAAGAGCCACCTACCAGAGGTTGATGAGCAAGGTCTTTAGTGACCAAATAGGGAGGAATATGGAAGTCTATGTCGATGACATGATAGTCAAGAGCAAACTGCCTACCGACCACGTCGCAGATCTAAAGGAAACTTTCCACCAGCTCAGAACCTTCGGGATCCGCCTTAACCCCGAAAAGTGCATCTTCGGCGTAACCTCGGGAAAGTTTCTTGGGTACATGGTATCAGAAAGAGGCATTGATGCTAACCCCGAAAAAATTAAGGCTCTGCTCGAATTCCGAACTCCCGTCACAATAAAAGATGTGCAAAGACTCACCGGAAGGATAACCTCTCTTAGTAGGTTTATTTCCAAATATGGAGACCGGTGTCGAGCATTCTTTAAAGTCCTCACTAAGGCAGCAAAAAAGGAGGGCAACCTCGAAAGTGATGATCATCCTTAGAATGAGGACTGCCAAAAGGCTTGGGAAGAACTCAAAATCTACTTAGCCCGTCTGCCCACTCTGCGACAACCTCGCGAGGGAGAGCCCCTCGTGTTATACCTCGCCGTCACAGAAAAAGCAGTAAGCTCGGTCCTTGTGAAAGAGGAAGGGCCGAAGCAATGGCCGGTTTATTATGTAAGCAAGTCCCTGCACGGCACCGAAGTCAGGTATCCCTTGCTACAAAAAGCTATATATGCCCTAGTACTGGCAGGGAGAAGGCTACGGCCATATTTTCAGGCTCACCCTATCATCGTCCGAAGTAGTCTACCTCTACGGGACGTCATGAGGAAAGTTGATCATTCAGGAAGGCTTTCCAAATGGTGTATAGAGCTTGGCGAACATGACATTACTTATGAACCTCGGAAAGCCATAAAAGCTCAAGCCCTGGCAGACTTTATTGCCGAAGTACCCATCGCCGAGGACAGCCATATGGATCCCGGCGGAGGTGAGCCAGAATGGACTTTGTATGTCGACGGAGCCTCGGGCTCCGAACACCAGGGAGCTGGGGTAATTATCAGAGGCCCCAAAGGTCTAGAAGTAATGAAAGCCATCAAGTTTGGCTTTGACGTCACCAACAATATGGCTGAGTATGAAGCTCTCATAGCAGGGTTACGCCTAGCCAGAAAAATTGGTATAAAAAACTTAAAAGCCCACAGCGATTCCCAGCTGGTAGTTCGACAAACAGCAGGGGACTACGGGGCGAAGGACCCGACCTTGGCAAAATACCATGAACTGGTAGCAAAGCTTATCCGAGAGTTTGACACCATACGAATCGAAAATGTGCCTCGTCGAGATAATGCCGAGGCAGATTGCTTGGCAAAGTCGAAAACATGCACCGAGGTGCTAAACCACCCGAGCATTGCAGTGCTGAGCATAGTAACTCCGGGAAAAGGCTGGAAAGATCCGATAAAAAGATATCTCGCAACCAGTGCGCTCCCCGAAGACCCCAACGAAGCGGCGAAGGTACGGAGACATTCTGGTCGTTTCTTCCTAATTGGAGAAGAATTATATCGGCAGGGATATGCAAATCCACTGCAGAGGTGTGTTGGCGAAGAGGATACTGAAATGATCCTCGAAGAAGTTCACGAAGGCGCTTGTGGTTCGCACATTGGAACCGACGCTCTAGCAGCAGTAATACTTCGCCAAGGATATTTTTGGCCTACCCTAAGAAAGGACGCTAGGCAGTTCGTCCAGAAGTGTGGTAATTGCCAAAGACACGCGAATATCCAAAGGACACCCTCGGAATTGGTAACTTCGGCTGACTATCCCTGGCCCTTCGCAGTTTGGGGCATAGACCTCATTGGGCCACTCCCGACAGCGCCTGGAGGCGTGAAGTTCTGCGTAGTCGCAGTAGACTATTTCTCTAAATGGGTCGAGGCAGAACCCTTGGTGACTATCTCGGCAAAAGATGTGCAGAAGTTCGTATGGAAGAACATTGTATGCAGATTTGGCATACCGAAGGTACTAGTAGCCGACAATGGGTCCCAGTTTATAGACAAAGGGTTCCAAGAATTTATCAACAACCTCGGAATAAAGATGCACTTCGCCCCAGTAGCTCACCCCCAAAGCAATGGGCAAGTAGAAGTATCTAACAGGACCATAAAAGATGGTCTGAAAAAGAGGCTGGGGGAAGCAAAAGGGAAATGGCCAGGAGAGCTCCCAAGTGTGTTATGGAGCTACCGAACAACACCCCGAAGAGCCACAGGGGAGACACCTTTTTCACTTGTTTTCGGTACGGAGGCTATCATCCCAATCGAGGTAGTGCAACCATCAGTGCGAGTCCAAGTGTTTGATGAAAGGGGAAATGACCTCGGCCTGAGAACCAAGCTTGACCTCGTCGGCGAACACAGAGAAATAGCCGAGCTGAGAAGAAAAGCTTTTCAGCAAAGAGTGGCCGCGGCTATAAACTTGCGAGCCAGGCCAAAGGGAATAAAGGAAGGGGACCTCGTTCTCCGAAAGGCTGAATTTGGACCCCGAAGGCCATCCCACGGGGTACTTCGCGCAAATTGGGAAGGTCCTTATCTAGTACTTGCCGAAGTACGAAAAGGAGTTTACAAGCTCGGTGACGCCGAAGGCATAGAATTAAAAAATACATGGCATTCGGATGCCTTGAAAAAATTCTATGCTTAGGATTTTGGTGGGAAAATTGTATTGTACAAGTACAAAAGACTTAGCCAAAATTCTTGAACGTAAATTGTACAAGTTAGAATTTCGCAAGGGTGATCGCCGTGATAAGCGTAAATATGATTTTCCGAAGTCTCTTGAGCGAACGTGTTCGGGACAATGGGAAATGAAAAATTTCTAAGTACAAAAGACGTAGCCAAAATTTTTCAAAAGAAAGAAAGAATCTTTATTAAGATGGACCTGCTTACAAAGAAGGAAGCTCGCCAAAAAAGTACAAAGAAGGAGAAAAAGAAAGAAGGCAAAGGACCTAAGGCAAACAAAGGAATCTCGGCATCTCGGGAGCCACCAGTTCCTGCATCCTTGTCCACCGCCTTCGGCGCCGGAAGAGGGAAGGGCAGTTTAAGGTGCTCAATTTTGGACCAAGACCACCAAGGACCCTCAGGGATGTTTAGGGCCTCCAAAAAGGAGAGGTCCAGATCTGGGAACCTCTGCAGAACTTGATGCCGAGCGAGGCAAAAGCCGTCTTGAAAACTGACCTTTGTCATCTCGTCGGCTTTCTCCTTCTCGACCCCTAAAGCGTCAA
The DNA here is from genome assembly GCA_005392925.1 of Aquilaria sinensis. Taxonomy (NCBI): domain Eukaryota; kingdom Viridiplantae; phylum Streptophyta; class Magnoliopsida; order Malvales; family Thymelaeaceae; genus Aquilaria; species Aquilaria sinensis. The sequence continues at coordinate 394,587 of SMDT01002147.1, forward strand.
GTTCATTCTCCAGATCTGCGATCTCCTTCTTCAGTGCCTTCGTCTTCTTCTTCTTCGGCTCCTTCTTCAAAGACTCGACCTCGGCCTGGAGCGCGGCCTTTTCAGCAAGCACCTTCACCAGGAGAGCCTCAGACTCTGACTTCTCCTTTTGATGTGCTTCGTTTGCCGAAGTCAGCTCCGCCACCTTGGAGCCAAGGTCAGAAATCTTTTGGGAGGAGTCCTTCAAAAGCTCCTCTTTTTCCTTCAAAAACTCCTCCCGAACGGCAGCAACCTCCTTCTTCGTAGCTTGAGCCATCTCCCTGTTCCTGGCGACCAAGTCAGAGCACATGGCCTTAGATTTTTCCAGGCAGTCTAAGACCGAGACTTGGAACGCCGCCTGCTTCGCTGCCCGAACTCTAAGGAGGCCAGTGTACCCCAACAGCTGCACAAAAGTAAGAACAAACTCAGTAAAACAAAAAAAATGAGCCAAGAACTTAGAAGAAATCAAAAGGAAAAAACAAAGGCGTGAAGTATACCTGGGCAGCGTGCTCAGAAACTCTGGCAGCAAGGGACTCATCGTCCGGGCACGCCTCAGAAATAGCCTTGAAGGAGGCCTCGGTGAGGATCCCCCTCGAAATTTGGTTGGCCATTTGCTGGGAGTCGCCGGAGTACAAGTTCATGTCCTCCGTAAACGACCAGAAAGGCTCCCTCGGGATCTTCCCCTTCGGGATATGGGAATCCCGAAGTGCTCGTTTCCGGGCGTGCTCGACCATCCAACCCGAAGACGGTACCTCCTCTGCAGGGCAAAACAAGAAGCTTGTCAAAACAAGTAATTCTCAAAATACAAAAAAATAAAGGCACCCCAGCTCGTCTAAAAAATGAACCTGGCGGCACCTCGGCAACATCATCGTCGGAGTCCTGGACCCCCTCGGCAGAGATCTCCTTGCCTTTGCTCTTGCGGCGCTCCTCGGCAGAAGGGACTTCCACCAAGGCGTCCAGAAGAGCCGCCGAGGAAGTGGGACTCCGAGGAGGGACGTCAGCGGCGACTTCGGTCGGCGGGACAGCAGCTGCGTCAGGCTCTTCGCGCACCTCCTCGGGAATTTCCGGGGGAGGAAGAGGCGCGTCTTTCTTCGCCCGCTTTGCCGAGGATGGCCCGGCCCCAGACGATTTCCGCCTTCGGGAGACGGCCTTCTTTGTTTGCTCCCCCTTCTCGGCTTGACCGAGGAAGAGCGCCTTGTAGTAAGCAGCGGACTCGTCGCCCATCTCTGAAAAAGAAGGAAAATATCAGTGTGAGTCTAAGTGGTATCCATAACAAAAAAAATTTTTTGGATAACTTACTCTCACAAAAGGCCTCGTAAGTAACCTCCTTCCGAAGGAGTTTCACCAGCCATGAGTCTTTCCCGGTGATGGCAGGAGCCGGCATCCCGAGGTCCGTCTTATGCTCCTTCACTACCCCTAGTTCCCGAAGGACCTCTTCGGTCATCAGTTTCCACATGATGGGGAAAGGGTAGAGGGAGCGTGAAGGGACCTCGGAATCCCAGTCGGAGACTGCTCGGATCCGTCGGTCGAAGTCCGCGAATCTGGATGCCAACTCAGGAGTCAGCAGCATCCTCGGGTCTATGACGTCCATCTCCAATTTTCCCCGAGCCCACTTGGTCGGAACGTACGACCAGGCCTCCTCCATCTTCAGAAAGAAAAACTTTTGTTGCCACCCCCGCCAGCTGTCCTTAGTGGCGAAGGTGAACATATACTTTTTGCTCCCTGATCCCCGAGGTAGCATAAAGTAAAAGCCACCCTTCGGGACTGTGTAGAGCTTATAGTACTGCAAAAAAAAAATGAAATGGGGTTCTATTTTGAAAACGCCGCACATACAAAGGAAGGCGTTAAAGTAACAGTACGAGTTCGGGGGAAGTTGATTTACGGCAATGCCATGAAATTGGCAAAAGTCGCAAATCACCCTCGAGGGAGGGTACCGAAGTCCGGCCTTCAGTTGGGCGCGAAAAACGGTAACCTCGTTTTGGCGGTTCATAAAACTGACCTCCTGAGGTCCAAGAAGTCTGGTGGTGGCGTAAGAAGGAAGAAAGAACTTTTTGGTCCATCTTTCCAAATTTTCTGAGGTCGTACAGCAAGTATGACCAAGAAGGGGAAGCCAACTTTTCGGGATAGGAGAAACAGTTGGCGAAGACATTTTTGAAGAAAAAACGACTTCGGGGAATGAAAAACCGACTTTGGGAAATCTTTAAAATCAAAAGACTCTGGAAATCAAAACCCACCGAATCTTTTGCCAAAATCTGGGTTTGAAGCCGCCGTCGCGAAAAGTGGCCGAAAAAACTCCGTCAATAGCACCAAAAAATAGGGGAAAACGCAAGAACGATTAGAAGGCAGGAGGGAAGCAAAAGCAGATTATGACGGAATAGCATATATATAGGCCGAGGGGGGTAGGCGAACCGGCGTCATAAGTACTCCGCGAAGGCGAACAGTCTCGATAACTGCTCATTGCACATAAAAAGGCGCGCCTGCTGTATCCGATGCAGTCCTCGCCGATAACAAGCTGCCACGTGTCAGCCATCGTGCCAAAAGAAGGACACGCCTTCTGACACCCCTAAACCCTGGGCGCGCCGCTCCAGACTGACACGCCTGGTTACGAGACGTGACGATTGCGCAGACCTACAAAAGGAGAGAAGTAGGCTACCTCGAAGACACCAAAAGACAGGCTATGGGCGAACAGCCTACGTCTTCGGACAAAAGGTCCATCTTCGGCACAGGTATTACACCCAAGGTCCCGAAGGGCGCTCTCCAAAAGCTGACAAGCCGAAGTTTCCACTTCGGCTTTCTGAAGGGGGGCCTGTGATAGCCGAAGGGCTATCGCCTCTCTCACTACATACTTCCTGCCAAAAGCGTGGCCGGGAAACCTGGCGTCATCCGAAGGAAGCACTAACACTAACCTCGGAAAGGGCGAAGTCAAACGCCTCGAACTCAGGACTTCGGCTAAAACGTCAGGAATTTCAAAGATGTTGCCGGCTCCCCCGGGGGACCAAACGGATCGTCTTCGGGGATAAAGAACCAGCTATTGCAAGCAGGAGAGACTCTCCCCGAAGGCGGAACCCCCGAACCTGGGAAATCCCCGAACTACGGGCATAATTCTCGAAGAAGGGCATCCGTACCAAAGGACGGCCTCTCCCAGAGGACCTCGGGAGTACGGCATGAGCATTTAAGGAGCCTTTGACATGTCGCCCACAGGCGTTACACGCCGCCTCAAACGGCGGTCTGACGCGCCGACGCCGTTCGAGTCTTGTCACAACCTGTCTCAGTCCAAGACTCAAGGGGCCTATAAACGGCTACTTGTCCCCTACGCCCGAAGGTACAGAAAGCATCTGACCGAACACGTGTCATGATCTGAACGGGCTGGGCATTCCAATAAATACCAGGAAACAGGCCCTGGCAAAGGATCGGACCCTCTCTCCCTGAGAAAACACAAGCAGGCAAGGCCTTCTAACCCCTTAGTGCTCCTCCTCTATCTCCCCTCAGGACATTGACCTGGGCGTCGGAGACTCCTCCTGATAAATGTTAATTTTGTGGTCAAACATGTTGACTTTTTGTCAACTTTGACCACAATTTTCTACCTCATCACTCAATATTTTTGGTCAATTCTTGCTTTGATCCTTCATTTTGTAGGTTGGAGAAGCGGACCATAGCATTGGAATGGCACCGGGACAAGTGACACGAAAAACGGGAACGTAAAAGTCAACGGACATTATAACTGTGGCGCCAGGAGCGTGGCCTAGGCGCCACAGTATAAAGTCCTCTGCCAAGAAAAGGGCACTTTGGCGCCCAGCCATCCATTCTGGCGCCGCGGCGCTAAGCGCCCTCGAGCTCTAGCGCCTAGGCGCCCAAACACCCCTTCTGGCGCCTAGGCGCCAGTCACCCGGGAAAGGTGGTCCCCTACCTCAAATTTGAACTCAAGCTAGCTATTGGCCAAGGATTTTTATCCAATAGGGTTGGTAAGTGAAAGGGACGTCCTCAAGAGTGGAAAAAGCTGGAACCTAGCAAGAGGAGGAGGATCTTCATCTTCTTCATCTTGATTTTTAGCTTCCTAGAACTAGTTTTCTCCATAGGTAGATTTTTAGCTTTTCTTAGTTTCTTCTTGGTGACCATTGGAGCTAACTTGGAGATTGCTTGGAGTGCTCAAGGAGACTAGCTTGGAGACTTTGGATTCAAGAGCTTCTAGCCGTCTTGGGTTTACTCTTTCATCTCCCTTGTAGTTCTTCATAGATGCCATTATGTTTACTTTCATGATTATGTTTTATTTAGTTATGGAATAGTCTTCTTTTGCACTTTCTATGGATGTAGCTACTTGGATTGATTATGTTGGATGAATTCATGGTTATGTGATGTTAAGTTTCTACCAAATGCATGTTTATTCTTCTCTAGAGCTTAATGTTGTGTTAGCTAGTTGATGGCCACAATTGGTTGCACTATAAATTGCCTCTAAACTCTTGGAAAAGATTAGAAGTAATTGGACCTAGGAGAAGAATTTAAGGGCTATGGACTTGTTGGAAAATTAGTCTATGTCCTTAGGTAAAGGTAAATTGAGTTTTAATGCCTTTATCTAAACTTGTAATCAGGTGGAAATCCTTATTAAGTTTAGATTATAGAGATTAATTCTTTCACTTGGAAAAGTAAGAATTTAGTTAAATAACTTTACCAACATACATTGGAAATTAACCCACTCACCTAAGTTCACAAACAAATCAAAACAAGTAGTGAACCCATAGGAAGTGTTCTTTTATGATTTAATAAAAACTACAATTTTTACATTGCATACTTGCATTCTAGGTTAATAGTATTCCATTTAGCTAAGGTTAGTCACTTGTTTAAGTTGCCTACATTTTCATCCAACTTTGATTGTTTAGCTAATGTTAAACTTGAGTAGTGGTACTTGGCATTCAATTTAATCAATCTTCGTGGGAACGATACCCACTCACCCATCTACACACCTACCGTGCACTTGTGGAATAGTGGGTTTAAAATTTCACAACACCTCCCCGAAAAAAATACTCCGGGGACCTCCTAACCTTTTTTTTCTGAGCATTTCAGGCACGCTCCTCTGGGAAACCTTTGCTCCAGACGTTCTTCCCTTCAGGAAGTCCCTCCCGAAGTCATAATGTCACCCGACGAAGATGCTACTGGGCATCAGGTACCATTTGTATCTAAATATAAGCATTGGGCATTCAACCGCTATCCAGAATTCCACGGTCTGACTAAACCGCCAAAAATGTGAAGAAACCAATACAGGCATGGGTTTTCATTTATGCTCCATTCTACCCTAAAGAAAGCCAACTTAGCAAACAATTAAAAAATAATCTCATTTCTAATCTTCTGCTTATTTCTATTCATTGATCGCAGACTAGAGCAACATTGAGAAAATAAAAATGAAACGAAGACGAAATGGATAGGCGAGAGGCAAAAAAGATGAGATCGTACTCGGCAGCGAGAGGAGAGGACCGGACGGCAGTGATCGGTCGGGGAATGATGGAAGGGATAAGGCGCCTCCCCTGGCGTCTGAGAGAAGCCATAGCCATCGATGATCGGCTACTGAAGAACCCTCGGATTAGATACAATTCCCACGCCTCGTTCTCTTTCGATTCCGAGAGGAATTCTATCACTGGTAAACTGAAATGACTTCCAACTTTTATGGTACAGCTTCATAAAAGCCAATACTTTTTGATATTGAACTTATCCGTCCTAAATCATTAAAATGATTTTTTTTCATCCAAAAGGTCTTTTTCCATTCACAACTTAGTTAAATTAGAAATATTCACAACTTGATTAGAATAGAATGAAACATTCTTAGCTTTTTTAGAATGGAAACATAGAGGTGAAACATTCAACCCAACCACAGCTACCATTTTATGGCCCAAACCCAAACCGAATTGGGGTTCAACTTGAACCAACCCTAACAAAAAAAAACGGATTAGGGTCAGAGTTGGTTGGTTCATCTCGAATCTATCTTCTCACATTTGTCTCGGTGAAGGTGGGCCAATTGAGGGCAAGGCGAGGGAGGTCGACAATGAGGCTAGGAGGTCATAGTGGTCGAACAGCGTAAGGGTGAGGCAAGGTGAAGGACGGTGGCGTTGAAGACAAGAAAGGATGACTAACGGCAGCATAAGGGAGAGCAGTGCGAGGGTAGGGCGAGGCGAGGCCATGAGGTAGGGTCTTAGGAGTAGAAGCACTAAGGGGCGAAAAGGACGAAGCAGAATAAGAAGGTGAGGTAAGGACAAAGGAGACTCAGGCAGCGAGGTTACTAGGTCTAGGTTAATGAGTTAGAAATTAGTTAGGGTTAGGGAATTGGGTTTGGTTAGGATTTTTTATAGGTAGGGAATTAGTTCAAGGGTTGGGTTGAGGTAGGTTGGGGTAGGGAACGAAGGAGTTGGTGGCCTAGATATGGGTTAGGTTAGGGATTTTGAGTCATTCAGGTTGGACCTGAACCAACCCATTTTTTCCTTCCTTATATTGGGTCAAGTTCGAGTCAACCCAAAGTACACATTTTCTACTTCCTGGCCTAACCTTATCCTAAAATTTTAGGTCAGGTATCATGTTAGAGTCATTTGCTTACACCCCTATTTCACATAAGGTTGTTACAGCTACGGATCCCTTAAATGGAGTATCACTTATACATTTCGATATGCAAGTTTTAGTCTAGGCCTTTGAAACTCTGTTGGAGTTTATTGTGGCATGGAATTGTGGGTACCAGTTATAGTGAATCATGACAACAATGTTAACAATTAGTTTTAGAGTTACAAAAGTTATTCCATAAATTTTTAGCTTTAGCAAATTAAAATATTAATATATGCCATTAATAACTTATCAAAAATTCCAACACTGATTGTAAAGTTCACTGTAGGGTATACCATGTTATTTCTTTCTCCTTTTTCTCATTGTTTCAATGGCTTTCCTCATCTTGTTTCTTGCAAACTATAAATGTCATATATCAAGGGACAACTATTAGAAGCTTAGAGTTGACAATAAAGAACCTTTTAGCGGTCTTCCCTAAATTCCCTATAAGGCTTCCTTTTGAACTTAGGACTCACTCATTGTGAGATAGTGTACTCAAATAGAAGACATAAGGTTATTTTTTACTTGCATCTTGTAGCGGGTATTTTATTTTGATAAATTTATCATTAAAACAAATTTTAATAATAATAAATTAAAAATTCAAAGCCATAAATTTATGTTCATTAATTAAAATTTTATTTTATCTTAATTTTGAGTTAGGTTATTTTATGTTATGTTCTTATCATTAAAACAATTAGTTATGATCCAAACATAAAATTGTGAAACATAATATTGTACATGCTTTGAAATGATGGATACTTTTTTTTTCATTAAAAAATAATTCACTAAAAAATTTCATCTCTTATCAATTCAAATTCCAATTTTTAATATAGATGAGAAGTTTATTTAGAAAAATTCACTTTCAATTTTAGGTATTATTAACCAAATTACTTTATTAAACCATTGAGCTTTTAAAATGAATAGCTTATATTACAAAACTTAATTATCAATAATGAAATAATATGACCTAAACACAAAAATCATGTTTAATTTATTATAATCAACTAGTGGTATAAACCATTAACTTAAAAAATTGGCCAAAAAGTTTTGGGACTGAGAGAGGAAATGGTGACCAATGTTTTTATTTTAGAGTGTAGTACATAAAAAAACAACAAAAAAAAAGTTTGGGGACCAACAGAACAAATAGAAAGAATCTAGTTAAGTAGTTATTAAGTTTGGGAGACCAAAACGCAATACTAGTTAAACTTAGTAACTAAAATGGGAAAAGATGAAATATCAAGGACTGAAAATGAGTTTTAATATCAATAAAAAAGTGAATATGGAAAAGTTGTAATGTAGGCCCTTAAGACGCAATCACCTCATAAAAAGAGGATTGAATTTAAAAAAGAGTCAATCACGTCTATGGAAAAGAAAAAAATAATAATAAGAGAAGCAGCACTATTCATGAACAGTACACCCACTCTTTACACTATTCATGAACAGTGAATGGATGTTAATATTTAGAAATATAGTGTAAAATGTCATGTGAAAAAATATGGGGCATAAAAAAGCATAAATGAAATCTTATGGGACTTAAAAGGGGTTTCGACCATTATTGGAAAATCATTGTGATGGAGCTCTAAGGTGATATAGCCCAAAAATCACGCAAAGTCTTAAGCTATAAGCCCTCACAAATTCAATTAAAGGGGTACCAAACAACCAGGCTATACATACGTTCTTAAGGATACACCACCGCTTTTGGACTAGCCAATTCGTTTTAACATAAGTCAACAGACTTATTTTTACTTTTATATTTTTTTTACCTAAAATCAATTTCATTTGAAATTCAATATTATGTAGATACAATAATCCATTTAAAAGTAAATTTTTATGATGTTATTAATTTTTTATGAATTTTTTTAATGCCTTAAATTAGAAAAAATCATAAAAATTTAGTGAGATTACAAAAATTGTATTTTCAATAGAATATTGTAGTTACATAATATTAGCTTTTAATTAAAATTAGTTCCAGATAAAAAATATAAAAATAAAAATAAGTAATTTTTTAGTCAATTGACTTAAGTTAAAATAAATTGAGTGTAACAATTAGTTCTTAAAAATCATCACTTGACTATCCGGGCTATACATATGGAATCAATGTTGGTTTATGGATATTAGGATTGAAGACAAATGCAGACTCTTAGAGATTAAAGTTTCCGTAAGTCACTATTTATCTTCAAGTTTAATAAATATAAACTTGAAGATTTTGGTTCTAAAAGGATCCATAGAATGGCAAATTAGAACATCAGTAAGAAGTTAAAAGAAAAGAAAAATTAAGCACATCTGAAATATAAAAAAAATGGGCGAAAGGATATTGAGAATGAATACCAACAGGCTTTACCTGACAGTTATCAAAGTAATATTTCTTAAAAAAGGAACAGTGGTAATGAAAAACTCTGTGGCATTAGTTGAATGTAAAGGACTGGCGTTCATCCCTTTCAACATCATAAAGTAAGTTAATTTTTTTATTAAAAATAGATGGATAAGAAACTGAGGAGGAAGCTGAAAAAGCCATTTCAATGATTTGGTCTTAAAGGAATTGAAAGCTTTGAGGGAGGCTTTGGTGGTCTACTGAGGATATCGGCTAAAGCATTGGCACTACCGTTTATATGCTTAACATCAAAAGAGAACTGTACAAACTATTACTGTCATTTGAGTAATTAAGCATCAAGAAATTGTTTCTAATGGAAGTTCAGCATTTTGGGAAAAGCCAACATATCCATTTCAACAAGAAAATGGCAGCCAACTAAATGGAATTGAAATTTCTCTATTCCCCTTTTTACAGCTAGGACTTCCTTGTGCGTGGAGTGATATTGTTTTACACTATCGTTGAATTCTCCACTGTTGTATCTACATACGTGTTGTTTACCATTAATTTCTTTAAGAGGGACCACACCCCAAAATTCATTAGAGGCGTCCATCTGTAAAATCACTTTTCCTTTATCAAGAATCTTTAAAGGAAGAAAAGACTGAACCACTTGTTTTAATCTGACAATTGTTTGGTGCTAGTGAGAGAACCACGGAGGAAAGGCCTTTTTAAGAAATAAGTGTAGAGGCTGAAGAATTTTTTATAAGTGTGGGACAAATTTTCTGATATAATTAACAAGACCTAAGATTTTTTTTAACTCAGTTCTTCGTTAGCTTATCTTCAGGGAAATCCAAAATTTTTGTCGTCACGTAAGGCTATGGATGATATTTGCTATCCTTGATTTGTAAACCAAGAAATTCAATGGATGTCTAGGTAATTACCATTTTGGATTGAGAAAACATTGTTAGTGTTGTGCTTAAAGCCAATCATGAGATGATTGTTTTCTACATATTAAGTCATGATATTTTATTGAGGCATCATTCCAGTAATTGTGTTTATTGTTTGTTTTTTCATAACGTAATCAAACATAATTATAACCCTAAAATAATGATATTTTTAAATGTCCCTGGTCTAGTATTATTGTGGAGCGGGTTGTAATAATACATAAAAACTAGCATATGTAGAGACTAATATGACGTGTATAGTATGCATATGGGTGTAAGTTGGGGAACTTGTATATTAGATCGACCCATCAAGAGAACGCTACATGGATCATTATATAAGTGTCATAAATATTTTTCATAGTGATCATAGTATATCTAGTTATTTGACCTGAGATCCTCAAGGTTCCCTACATGTGAGTTACATATTTTGATACTACTGTATGTTGCTCATAACTAAGTGAACATGCAAGTGGTCATTGGGTAGGTCATATATCATGCAGAGGGATTTGTGTGGTCAATATTGAATTTGTCCGTCCAATATAACGGAGTGATATCTCTGGGCCCCTTGATAGAGTGAAACTAAGAAAATATATGGTCATGCTTGGATGAGTTGATATACGATATCAATGTCATCAATTTAAGTTAGTTTACCCAGAAATCAAGAAACCATAAACTGGGCTATACAAAAGTAACACATTTATATTCCATATTTCGTGCTTGGTCTTAATATCTTGGACAAAAGGACAATGACATATACAAATAATGATCATAGTGGTTTAGTTAAATCATTAATTATCCTGTCACTTAGGTAACATTGATGTGTTGGTAGACACCGCTCGTTATTTATGATCATAAATATGATTTATGATCATTGCCAACGTGGTAAAAGCTTATAGAATTGCACACTCAGAGTCAATTGAATTATTTGAATGCATAGGTTAAATTGTTTGGGTTTTGGTTTCATGATAATTTCGGATTAATAATTGGCCCAAAGGTTGAGTCATTATGAAGCCCGAAATTAAATCTAATTGGATTAGGGTTTTGAAACCTATTAGGTTTGGGAGTTAAGCCTCATTATACATACATCATATAGTGAGAATTTTCGTAGCTCTTGCCCTAGCCTCCCTAAGGATGAAATTATAAAGGTTCTGAAAAGTTCCAGTTGCACTTTTCTCTTGCCTTTCCTTGGAGGACGTAAGCTAACACTGCGAGCGCAGAAAAAACGCATTTGCCAGAACGTGGTGAAGGCATGGTGATCTAAGGGGTTCATGTGGATACCGTATAGGGGTTGACCATGTCAACTGCTCGAGTTTATGATTCGACTCAACAGTTGGGTGAAAGATCTCTGCCAACTGGGTAAAAAATTTAAACACCCGATTTACTCTGTTTCATTTGGATCCTAGAAGGTTTCAGTTATCTTCCACTGTGTTTGTTTGGCTCACGAAACCCTACAAACATCATACCATATTGCTTAACTATGTTTGCAAATTGATTTATCAGTTTCGAATGAGAACCTATACAATGAAATAATAACAAAATATCATCAATATAAACAAGGGCTGAGGGCAGTATAGGTTCAAAGATCTGAATCAAAGTTTCCATAATGCTGATGGCAGCAAGTAGAGTATTTTGAAAAGATTTTAGCATTGGTGAGGTTAGCGAAGAGGGTATTTTTTTTTTTTTAGATAATGGAAAACTTGATGTTAGCTAGAAACTCAATTAGTGATTTGTAGTCAATGACGAGTCTAGGTTTCTTTCTAACTTGCTTAGAATGTTTGTTCACATAAAAGGCTTGGCATGCCCATGATGATGCTATGGATTCAATTAATCTTTGGGCTTTTAAGTCTTGGAGTTCTGATATTACCATCTTATTTTCTTCAGGCTTCATATCGGAATGTATAGCCTTTGTTGGGTTAGCGTCCTAATTCTTCTTAAAAGGAAGTTTAACAAAAAACTTATCATTTTTCCATAAAGGAATAGGATGATTCTTTTCGAATTCTGCATAAGATTCATCATATAATTGATCTATGATCATCTACATGATTGAAGCAAAAACTGGATCTAATGCAGTTTGAACTTGACTGGCTATCAAAGCTTCTCCTTCACAAAAATATATCTTCGGGGTAGAAGTCCATGGGAGGAAAAACTTGTTTAGCTTAAGACCGAATTCAATCTATTGAATTGGAATTTTTTTTTATGAGATCAAAGCTCAATATCATGTCTTTGCCATGATATGAATAACTATAAACAAGAGTGATAAGATATTTGGACGGAGATAATCAAGTCCTTATAGGCTTACTAATCTTATCAATGTAAAACACACCATTTGCTGCCTTAAACCTTTCATTGCAAGGAATTCACATATGATCTGGTAATAACTTTGGATTAATGATCATATGCATAGCTCTAGTATCAAACAAGACAATAACAAGAATGAGCTTTACATACTTGTCAACAAAAATTGTGACTTTGGCTTGAGGAATGATTTAAGCAGCAAAAACCAATGGATCAAATGGGCTAATTTACACCATATAAATAGAACCAATGTTTGTAGCTAATCTAGAAAAATAAGCTATTATAACAAATAATGTTGAAGATTTTTTGTCTGTTTCAGAAATATTGATCCCATGTTTTCTTTGGAGAAATCTATGCATGTAGCCTTTGCAATGGTTTTGACCATCTTGGTCTTAGACTTTGAATTTTTTGTGTATAGTTTTTTTTTATAAAATGTCCCATTTGTCTGCAAATAAAACATTTATTGAATTTTCAGTATTTCTTTGGTACCAAAAAAATCTTCTTTTTTTTCTTCTAAATCTCTTAGGCTTCTCAAAGATAGAAAAGAGTTTTTTTCTATGATGCATCTTCTTTGGAGAACAGTGACAAGTCTCTTTATGCTTACATTTGATTGATAGCTCTGGCGGTTTGCATACATTATCAAACAATCCTTGAGATTGACTGAATTCTTTGAAAAAAGTATGTGTGTTGCATAGCTTGTGTAATGTTGCCATCAATGTTTGATAAAGCCGAACAAATGTAAAGTCATTCAGAGTCTTACCATTTTGCTAAATAATTAGGAAAGTTTCCTAACCAATAGTTTCTGGGATCTAATTCAAAATGCTTGTTTGAGATAGTTATCATCGTACCCAATAATGAACAGATAATAACGTTTCACCATTCTTTCAAAATACTTCTAGATCTTTTCTACTGTAAGAACAACATTTCATCTTAAAATATTCTTCTTTGGTAACAGCAATAAGAGAAGATTAATCTCCAAGGAACTTTGTATAACGAACTTGGATGAATGCATCAACATTTTGAACTTATTGAAGATATAATTTTTGATACTGTACAAGTTGTAGATACCATTATTTCATGGTACCTGTCATTGCAACAATAGAGGCTGAAATGACCTTTGCATTTGATGCACTTTCCTTCTACATTTTCCATGCATGCATTTCTAGGAATTTGTCATGCCAAATATGAGGTGGACTATCATCCAAAAATAAGTTTGGCATATCTAGTAAGAGGATGCCAAGTAGGAGCAATGATTTCTTCATGCATAGATTCAGCTTCTTGAGGAACTTTAGTGTCAGGTAGATAAGCACTTGTAGAAGGATCATTATGAACTCCTAAGGTTCCTGATACTTTAGGCTAAGCTATAAAGACTTGAAGATCATTAGATGATGATGAAGTTAAAGATTCATGATCAAAATCATTATCTTCTTCTTCTAAAGAACTACTAGAAGTAGAGGCAGTAGCATCCAGGGTTTCTGTATTATTAGAATGGACCATACGGATATGGTGGTCTAGAAAGGATGTAATTGGGTTGGCTTAGGTGGTCATGGTTTCATAGGCTGGTTCTTAGATTTTAAGCGAGGGGTTCGGACGCTTAGAAAAATGTGGATATGAATGAGGGTTTTCAAGAATAGCTAGTCTTTTAAGCTTTGGTTCCATTTATGGTTTGGGTTATAATTGCCTAGGTTGGACAAAATGAAGAGGCTTGGGCTTGGCTTTCAGTCTAGGTTACTATCACAGGCCTTTACCCTTAATCCCATCTAAATTTATTTAACACATAAGCATACAAATTTATATAACACATAAGCTATTTGGGAGATTTAGGTTGATGTGCTCAGAGTTTCTGAAGAAGAGAGGGAAGTTTAGGTGGATAAAAGTGAGGGAGACACACGAGATGGCCTAAATAAGCCACCACTGCTTCTTGTGTCTCATGCATAAGGTGACACGCACTTGATGCCCTATGTAGTTAGTTTGTAAACTCATGCACCATTGTCAACATGCTGGAAACTTTAGGACCGGATCTAGCATTTAGTCGCGTTAGATTCCTTCATAGAATTAATTGCACTCCTAGTCCCTGGTTTCCATGAACATGCAACTTAGTCTCCTGATCTCCAAGAATCACACTTAAACCACCTATGGACAATTTAGTTAATCTACAATTTCACAATGATAGTGCGAAAATCACAAAAAATTGGGATACCTCAAATTCAATATTTTCATATGCTCTATCCAACCATGCAATAAAAATGGGTCACTATGTGAAATGATAAAAATGCTCCTCTTAATCGGCCTATTTAAATGATCAGTTTTTACCTCTTTTAAGCTACTATACCATCTAATACCGAGAATTGGCTTGCAAATAAATTATCTAAAGTTTTAATTTATTAAATTAACTGGTTACCTAGTAATTTGAGCTTCTTGTAATTACTTTGCCAATTAGACCTATTGCTCCGAGGGCTGTCACAATTACTATGCTGCCTGCAGATGCTTCAGTTGTTGTTTCAAATGCAAGATCTCCCCTTCATGTGCTAAAAAGTTCTTCTGTTAAAAAATGAGATTTAAGATCTCATTATAAAGGTAGACAATTCTTTGTTGGCATTTTGTCAAAGGATTTATAACCGCTTGATCAACCTTTTTTTCAAGGTGAAGTTGATTTGCTCGATTCTCTTAAGAATATGGTTTTGGGAAGCCATGTTCTCAGATTACCAATTAAGTACTTGTTCTACAGTAAATGTATATTTTCTTCATCCTTCAGAGTCAACAGATGTAGGTTGCTGAATCTTTCAAGTATGTTTGGTAGAAGAAGAAGAATCTTCAAATTTTAATAGAGGAAATTCTTCTTCTTTCAACTTGAACATATTAACCTCAAAAGTAGAAAAAGAAGACTATTCCTTCTTTAACTATTTAAGAGCCTTCTCATAACATGGATGTGCAGCCATTTTAAATTCAGAAGAGGAAGGTGGAAGTTCAAATGGCTTATTAGAAGGAGGCTGAAACTGAAAAGGTTTGTCTTCTTTTCTAGAATATAAGACATAATAGTCAAATTTACTGGAAGGTTCACCAAGAAGTCCAACAGAGGGATCTCCATCTTCATATCATTAGCAAAGAAGTTCCTGAGATGATGATTTCTTCTTTTTCTTTTATGCCTTTGATATATCATCACCATCAAAAAACTAGATATAGTCAATAAAATCAAAAACATCAAAATATTTGTGACCCTTCTCATCTTTAAATTGATAAATTAGAGAGCCATCAGCAGCAAATGAGTCAATAAGACACGTAATGCAGGTTTGGGCTCCTTGACTATAGTCATGATTGCTGGAGTAAAAAAGACGTCAACATCTTGAGGTGACTTTGCTGTTTTCTGAAAAAAATATTTCTGTCTGCCCTTTTCCTCTATCAAGGAAAATAGGCATTTTAGACTAAACAAGTTGGTTCTGTTGGTAAAAAGATTCATAACTTGTAATTCAAAAGGCAGGAATTAAGTTTCTGAAGCTCATCTCTAAGAATTTGTGTTGGCACATAAGTTTCATTTTGAACATGTGTTGTATCAACAGAAAGATACAACATAGCGTTGTTCATATTAGGCATTGCAAAATTAAGAGCATGATTTAGGCCTATACACCATTTGGTAATATAAAATTACTGCTAAAGCATATGAAACCTGTTTCGCACTAGTGATCTGCACCTGAATCTTTAAAGTAAAAAGCAAACGGAGGTCTTAAAGTGCCATACAAAAATTTGGAAAAAAGGTGATTAGAATAGTACCAACACTAAGTGTAGTGTCCATAGTACCAATACAAGCACGTTTGTATTTTGTATATTTGGTATCAAGGAAAGCTGGTCTGCAGTGACATGTAGACCTTTTCTTCCATGCTATATAAGTGCAAGCCGAACAACTTCAAAATGAAGATAAGTGAATCATTCAGCAGTCTATTGTTGAGGAAAATAAGAATGAATCTCCAAGGTAACATACTGCTTTTTCTTGGTGGTTGGGAAAAGTATGTTGGTCAAGCCTTGTAGCTTGGACAGACTCCTTAATAGCTCTTCAAGATGGCAAAACCAAATTCTTCACTGTTTTGGTCAAAGAGAGATGGTTTATCAAAAGCTTTACGAGGATTGATGATGAATACTCATAAGTGTATAGCTATTAAGAGTTTAAATCATTATTATATACTTTAAGTATGATTAACTTTTCTAATTTGAGCAATTATTTTACTGGGTAACTATTTACGCGTATTTGTTGTTCATATATGTATTTACTGTCCATATGCGGAGTTACTATTCACCGCATTTTACTGTTCATATAGTGGCTATTGTTTATACGCATATTTATTGTTCATACGTGGATTACTATTCATTTATATTAAATAATTGTTTTTTTTTAATGTAGGTGGATAAATCATCACATGGTGATCCTTCACGAGAAAAATCATATCTAGAGCTGTAGATGTCAGAATTGATTAATTTTAAATTCATCCAAAAGCTAACACATAGATCTTCAACTCTTCTTCATTGCTGAAATTTGATTATAAATGAGACCATCTGTTCTGTTGTTTACTAAAGAGCAATTTTGGTAAAAAAAAATTGTAACTTGAGTTACAAACGTCAATTATGAATGATCAAGCTATCATTTTGAAGTTAAAGAAGAGATCTACAAGTCTCGTGCTTTAAGGAAGAGTTAAATTGATGTGTATGGTGGTCAAAAAATTAAAAAAAAAAATTCAGCACGCCTTTGTTGATTTGTATTTACCTACCTTTTGCTATTTCACCTACCCCAAGACTCTATAAATAGACAGCTTGAGGGAGGACGAAGTCAAGCTATTTCTTAGGCCATTTTGATGTTTTTTTTTTTATCAAAGTTAGCTTTTCTCCTTTGGTTTTGTTTTTGTTTTTAATCGCAAAGCTCTATTCAACGTGTTTTCTTCTGGTCCTTACTTTGATCTTTTAGTCTATGTTTATTTCATCTTTACACATGTTATTTACTCTTATCATAACTAATTAATCATCCTTTTACTAAGGTGAAAGGATGAAGCTTTTGGTATAAATATTATGGCTGATTTAAACGAATAACAACAATAATGATATTTACTTTCTAAATCGATTTAACCACCCTCCTTGTTAAGTGGGAGTCTTGATTCATTGTAGTTGAATCATTGGTACAAAAGTTACTTGATTCCCTCTGTAAAATATTGCTATACCGGCTATATTGGAATCTTGAGTTATTGTGGTTAAAGATTAGCATGATGTATACTTGAACTCATTTACAAGTGTTGGCGTTATAAGATCAATAAAAGATAATGCCAACTCATGCCTAACAATTTTGAAATTTGATTACTAAATTCCCTGATTAGGATTTCTTTTATGTGTGGCTCCCAATTGAATGGCAAGATAGGCTAAAATTAACCATAACCGATATACTAAAAGTGAATCTCCCTAACCTTAGCTGTTTATTTGAATTTGAATTTTAATCCATACTTTTTCACACATTGCACCAAAACTTTCTTTAGTAAAAATCTGTAATTTGTATTTCTTAATTTATTTCTCTATGATTTGACACTCGAATTTCCGAGATTTTATTACTTGCACCAACCCACACTTGGGTTACAGCTGCTAAAGTGTAGCAAGTTTTTGGCGTTGTTGCCGAGGATGTAAAATTAAAATACAAGTTCATTTTCTTTTCATTTTGTCCATTTTTATTTTGTTTTCTTTTTATTGTTAATTATGTGGAAGGCTAACCCTCCTACCTCTTATGTTAATCATATGGAAGTTTAAACCTCCACCCTCTTAATTTCTGTTTATCTTGTTTTCTTTTTATTTTATTTTTATTGTTGAATGGAAAGCTAAGCCTCCTACATTTTCTGTTCATAAAATGGAAGACTAAGTCTTCTATCTTTTTTTGTTATTCATATTATTTTTTCTTATTGTTATTTTGTGTATACATGAAAGCTTGGTCACGTACATTAAGTGGTAGACCGGTAAGAGAATTTTTATCTTCTTCAAACATAGCTGAACACATTAATGACCAAGAAAGTAACCATTCTCTTTATAATAACCAAGATCGGCCTAAAACACTTAGAGAACACATGAATCCCATAAGAAATAGTGCACCATCATGTCTAATATTTCCTCATGATGCATGTTACTTTAATTTCAAGCCATGTATTATTCAACTTTTACCAAATTTTCATGGATTTGCAACTGAAAACCCATACTTGCATTTGAGGGAATTTGAGGAAGTCTGTCATACATATAATAACCTAAACTATAGCATGAAAACCATGAGACTTAAGCTTTTTCCCTTTTCTTTAAGAAATAAAGTTAAAACTTGACTACAGAATCTTAGGTCAGGCTCTATTAATTCACACGATGAGTTGCAGCAACAATTTTTGGAAAAAAATTTTCTTGCCCATAGAACAAATTCTTTCAAAAGGTAAATCACCATTTTCACACAAAAACAAGGAGAAATTTTTTACCAGTGTTGGGATAGATATAAAGATTTACTTAACACATGCCCACATCATGGTTTTGAAACATGGAGAATAGTCTTACAGTTTTATAAAAGTTTGACACCTAAGGAACGACAAATGGTAGAGTTGATATGCAATGGAACATTTGAGGATAAAGATCCTTATAAGGCAATGAATTACCTAAACTTGATAGCAAAGAATACGTAGAATTGGGACATCGCTGATACTTATAAAGCTCCAGGTAACGCTCAATCCCCTGCTTCTACTAGAGGCATATACCATATTAAGGAAAATTATGACCTTTGAGCAATGTTTATATCTCTAGCTAAAAAGGTTGAGACATTAGAAATGAAGAAAGCTGGTCAATTAAAATCTATTGAAAAAATTGTTTGTCACATTTGTGAGACCAATGACTATTCTATTAGCAATTGTCCAACATTGCCTTCTTTCAAAGAATGCCTCCATGAACAAGTCAATGCTTTGAACAACTTCAAGCGGCCGATCCAAAATCCAAAATCCATACTCACAAACTCAAAATCCTGGTTAGAGGAATCATCCAAACTTCAATTTGGGAAGTAATAATCATGATCAACCATCACAACCACTTTCGCACACCCAATAGAATTTTCAACAATCTCAAAGGTATGTACCTTATGTTGCTTCTTTTAAGAAAAATCTTGGATATATATTGCATTCATTCATTGAGAAACAAGAGTCTATTAATGCTCAAACAAGTCAAACCATGATTGATTTGAAAGATACTCTTGCAAAATTTGCATATGTACTCAACATTCAGGAGAAAGGGCAATTTCCTTCTTAACCACGATCGAATCCCAAAGGTCAAACAATGGATCAGGTGAAGTCAATCATCACACTCCGCAGTAGTAAGGTTATTGAAAAATCTATTCCTAATCCTTATGAAGGAAACGATGAGTCAAATTCTAAGAGTGAAAAAGGGGTTGAACCTACACCAAGCGAAGAACAAATTAAATCTCCACCAGCACCTCCATTTCCTCAAGCATTAACTGTCCCTAAGAAGTTGAATCAAAATCCTGAAATTCTTGATATTTTCAAGTAGGTAAAAATCAATATCCCCTTGTTGGATGTGATTGAATATATACATTCTTATGCCAAATTTTTTAAGAATTTGTATATTATTAAAAGAAAACTAAATTTGAAAAACAAAGTCTTCTTGGCCGAGTAAGTAAGTTTTGTTATTCAAAATAATACTGCTTTGAAATACAATCAACCTGGTTGTCCAACAATTTCAGGTTTTATTGAAAAACATAAAATTAAGCAAGTATTACTTGATCTTGAGGCTAAGTAAACTTACTTCTATATTTAGTTTACCAAAAACTAAATTTGGGTCAGTTAAAACCAACCGAGGTAACTTATTTGCTTACTGACAGATTAGTGAAAGTGCCTAAAGGCGTTGTTGAAAATGTGTTAGTCCAAATTGATAAATTCATATATCCTGTAGATTTTATTATTTTAGATACAGTGCCAGTGGAAATTAAGAATTCAATCTAGGACGTTCATTTTTAAAAACTTCTAATGCTTTGATTAATTGCAGGAACGGACTAATGAAGCTATCATTTAGGAATATGACGTTGAAGCTAAATGTTTTCAACTTGCTTAAGCAACCACATGAAAAGGAAGATGAAAGTGAGGACGTTTGAATTATTGATGCTATTGTGGAAAAATATATCCAAGAAGGGAATATCTTTTATCCTCTAGAAAATTGTCTAGTTAATTCATTTGAATTAATTATACAAATAGATCAGGATACATCTAATATATATGCATTACTTAATTCTTCACAGGTAAAAGGAAACAAATTTTGAAAACCAAATATTTAGGAGTTAGGACAACCCAAAGTTGAAGGGCAAGATAAAATACTCACACCAGAGTTGAAGCCCTTACCCAAAGAATTGAAGTATGCATTCCTTGGAGAAAATTCTCCTTGTCTTGTGGTAATTTCATCTACTCTCACATTCGAGCAAGAAGGTAAGTTGATTAAGTTACATAAGAGACATAAAAAAGACATAAAGGGCATTAATCTTTTAATTTGCACACATAGAATAAACTTGGAAGACAGTGCTGAATCTTGTCAACAACCTCAAAGAAGACTCAATCCACACATAAAAGAGGTAGTAAGATCTGAAGTTCCAAAATTACTTAATGTTGGAATTATTTACCTTATCTCTAACAGCAAATGGGTTAGTCCAACCCAAGTTGTTCCAAAGAAGTCTAGCATTATAGTGGTAATAAATAAGAAAAGTGAGTCGTTACTAACTCAAATCCCATCTAGTTTAAGGATGTGCATTGACTAAAGGAAGTTGAATCTTGCCACCAGGAAAGATCAATTTCCATTACATTTCTGGAACCAAATTTTAAAAATAATAGTAGGACATCCTTTTTACTTCTTTCTTGATGGCTCTTTAGGTTATTATCAAATTCCAATAGCTCTTCAGGACTAAGAAAAGACCACATTCAAATGTCCTTTTGGAACCTTTGCATTTAGACGCATGCCTTTTGGGCTATGCAATACCCCAACAACATTTCAAAGATGTATGCTAAGTATTTTTAGTGACATGTTGAATAATATCTTGAAGTTTTGATAGATGATTTAACCATTCATGGAAATTCTTTTGATAATGGTCTTGAAAACTTGGAAAAGGTTTTACAAAGATATGAAAAAAAAAAGGTTTGGTTCTAAATTGGGAAAAATGTCATTATATGGTCACCTCTGGAATTTGTTTTGGGTCATGTTATAACTTTCAAGGGAATTGAAGTTGATAAAGCAAAGGTAGAGCTCATTGCTCAGTTACCTCTACCTAAAACTGTTAGAGAAATTTGCTCATTTTTTGGACATGTAGGTTTTTATCGAAGGTTCATTGAAGGGTTTAGTGAAATATTTGTGAAAGATGCTTTATTTGAATGGACTCAAGAATGCAAAAATTCTTTTGATAAGTTAATTGGTCTTTTAGCATCCCCTCTAATCATACAACCCCTAGAATGATCCTTTCCTTTTGAGGTAATGTGTGATGCTAGTGATTATGCAGTTGGTGTTGTTCTAGGACAAAGGAAAGATGGTAAACCATAACTAATTTAGTATGCAAGTAAAACTTTGAACAATGCACAAATGAACTATACTATAACTGAGAAAAAACTACTTGTAGTGATATTTGTATTGGATAAATTTCGCTCTTATCTAATTGGTTTAATAATCATTGTTTACACCGATCATTCTGTTGTCAGGCACTTAATGTCAAAGCAAGATACTAACCCAAGGCTAATATGCTGGATCCTATTACTTTAAGTATTTAACATTGTGATTAAAGATAAGAAAGACACTGAAAATGTTGTCACTGACCATTTGTCAAGACTGACAATGGATTCAACAACTAAGGCTACACTTATAAATAATTGTTTTCCTGATAAATTTTTATTTTCTGTCACTACAGTACCTTGGTTTGCTAATATCGTCAATTTTTTTGTGACATGACGGATGCCAGCCTATAAGAGTGCCTAAGATAAGAAGAAATTTCTGCATGAGGTAAAAAACTTTTACTAGGATGACTCTTATCTTTTCAAAAACTGCCATAATCAAATATTCTGGAGATGCATACCTGAGGATAAGATAAAAAGTGTCATTGAATTTTGTCATTCAGAAGCATACAATAGACATTTTTTTTCAAAAAAAAACAACTGCAAAGATTTTGTAATCTAGATTTTACTGACTCTCATTGTTCAATGGCACACATGTATTCTGAAAAGCTTGTGAAAATTGTCAGAAATTAAGATCCATTTCAAAAAAAGAAATATGATGCCTTTAACTTCTATCATTGTGAATGAAATTTTTAACTACTGGGGGATAGATTTCATGAGACCATTTCCACCATCATTTGGATTTATGTATATTTTAGTTGCAGTAGATTATGTTTCAAAATTGGTAGAGACAGTTCCATTTCAAAATAATGATTATAAAACTATGGTTAAATTTTTTAAGGAAAACATTTTGAGCCAATTTGGAATTCCTTGGGCCATAATAAGTGATAGGAGAACACATTTTTGTAACAGATGATTTGAATTTTTATTGAAGAAATATGGTATCACCCATAAAGTTGGCACCATTTATCACCTACAAATAAAGGGACAAGTAGAACTGGCAAATAGGGAAATAAAACAGATCCTTGAAAAAACAATCAACCCAAATCGAAAGGATTGGTCATTAAAACTGACAAATGCACTTTGGGCTTATCGCCCTGCTTTTAAAATAGTGTTGGGTAAGTCTCCCTATAGGTTAGTTTACGGAAAACCATGTCATTTGCCTGTGAAACTTGAACATAAAGCTTATTAGATTATTAAAGCTTTCAATTCAAATTTAATGATACTAGTGTTTTGTGCAGGTTACAACTAAATGAGCTTGAGAAGCTGAGAAATGATGTATATGAGAATTTGAAAATATATAAAGCTAGAACCAAAGTTTTTTATGACAAAACAATCTAAAGACAAACACTTGAGGTTGGTGAAAAGGTTTTACTTTATAACTCTCAAATTCAGATATTTCTTGGAAAACTAAGATCTAGATGGAGTAGCCTATTTGTTATGAAACATGTTTATCCCTATGGGGCCATTGACATTGAAAATCCTAAAAATGGTAATGCATTTAAAGCAAATGGACAAAAAGTTAAACCATTTTTGGAGAATCATGATTTGTGGGAAGAAGTTGTTCATCTTAGTGATCCTCACAATGATCATGGTTAGTAAATGTCAATATGTCTTTTCTTCTTAGATAGTTTTCTTTTTATTTTTTTCTTTTTTTTCTCTTATTTTGCTTCATTCTTTTCCTAATTAAATGGCAAATACGATACTCTATGGCTCTTAAGTCAATTATTTTAGTTTCCCATAATAACTGATTTATCTTTCTCCCTCTCTCAATTTCTACTAAAAATTGGATTTTGTTCTTTTTGCTTTGTGAAAATACTTTTCCTCTCTTCCAATAAATGTTCTTAAAAGGATATACTAAGCTAGATGTGAAAAATTAAGAGTTTTAATACATAAAAGGCATTCCTAAATATGTACATTGGTTAATTAAAGCTAAGGTCCATTTGGCTGGTAAAATCTCAAATGCATTTGAGTCTCACATGCTTGGCTTAGGCAAAAGCTCTTATGCCAAAAAATGAAGAGCAAAAAGGTTATGAGTCTGTCACAAATGTGGTGGATGGACTTGTAATACTCGATGTCATTTTTTAGAGATAGTGTCCAATAATCAAGAAAATAAAATACAATTCATTAAGAATGACCTGAGTAAGGATTCTTTGGATGATATCTAATTGACTCTTAAGATGCATTCCTGTGGATTAGTACAAAGTGAACTTTTTGGTTTATGAAGTATTTTTTATAAAGAATGAGAGTATTATAGTCTTGGGAATCTAATTTTAAAAGACACTATTTGCCAGTTTATAAAAAAATCGGATGAGAAGGAAATCTTCTACTCATAGAAGGCGTTGAAGCCGTTACTGAATGTGAAACCAGAGGAAGATATGAGCTACAATCACAACTATTATACATACATGCCATTATTTTTGAAAATTTTCATTTTCTTATGAAAATAATCTACCTACTCTTATAGGTGTAGTTATTGTATTATCTTTTCATCTCTATAAATACAAGTTTTTCTTTTCATTTTTTGTCATAAAGTTAAGGATAAAAAGAAAGGGAACCTCAACTCATAGATTCTGAAATATTTGTGTATTTTGTAGATCTTTCCTTGGAAAGGATGAAGAGTTCCTGAGGGCAGCAAACCATTTGAGTAGAGTTTTAGCTGAGCAAAAAATACATTTGGTATATAGGGGAGGTAGTGTCGAATTGATGGTAAGCTTAGCAATAATAGCATTTGTAGGGGGTAGCCAAGTTTTGGGTATCATTCCTACACCTTTAAAGTAAATTTTTAGAGGCACGACTAGGGAAGAATTAGTGTTTCCAAATTTGCAAGAGCGTTTATTGTAAATACTTTGTAATTTTGATGCCTTTATTGCCTTACCATGAGGGTTTGGCACATTTGGGGAAATTTTTCAAATTGCTTCCATAGCCCAACTTAACATGCACTAGAAACCCATTAGACTGTTAAATGTTAACAATTTCTATATAGGTTTGTTATCTTTCATAGATCAAGTTATGCAGAAAATATTTCTCTCAGAAACGATAAGATAGATCGTATTGTTTGCATCAACTGCTGAAGAATTGCTAGACAAAAGTAGTTTTTGTTCCTGAACTAGATCTAGCAGTAATTCAGATAGACTGGGTCTGATAATCCTTTCTAATAAGCTCTATCCCATAAGTATTTTTTACCCTGCTAGTTGTTTTATTTTTGTTAATTTTTTTTCTTTCCTTTACTAGATGTCAATCTTAATAAGTAATGAAACACTATGGAAGAGAGTAACTTGGACTTGTGGATCTATTTGTAGTATCTTATCTTTTAGTTTTACTACTAGCATTGTCTTTATTTTGGTTGAAGTTATTTTAGGGTTTATATTTTCAATAACTACCATTTCAGGTAATTTCTTATTTACTCTATCTATCTATATTTTGACATTAGGAACAATGTCTTAATCTGGCTGGGGGGAGGGATAGTTGGCACATTTTTTTTTCCTTTAGGATAGTTTTTCTCATGTTGATATTAAAACCATTAGACAAAGCCCTTTGTTTAGAATGATTGAGTGAAAAGTAATTTTACTCGCATCCTATTTTGTATGATAAGCACAAAGTTTTTTTCTTGCAAGCATAAATAGTTGAATGTAGGAATATTTAGCATGAATTTAGGTTTTTTGTTTGCATTTAAGAACCCAACTCATAAAAATATCATCATCAGATATATATCTTGTAATCTGGAAATGATTGTTATTTTTGTAAAATAGTCAAAATATGTTGCTTATTACCTAAGGAAAGTAACTAACCTAGAAAACACTTTTGAGCCCTTAATATTTATTAGGAAGAGAGAGTTTCTTTATTGAGAGTATTTACTTTGTGTTTTAAGCTGGACCTTACTTGGGTGAATGACCTTAAGAATTCGTGCAACCCTACTTCTTGTGTGTAAATTTAACGAAAAATATAGCATTTTAGGGTTAACCACTTACCAAATGACTAACCTTATACATTATCCCTTAGTGAATCTCTTTATGCCTTATAGCCTTATTCTTTGTTTAAACCATGTATGTTTAACCACTTCCACTTCATTTTGATCTTTTATTGTCATTGGAACAAGTGATGCTTATGTGATTTTGGGCATTAGAGAATTAAAATGAATTTGTTGTTGTGTAGGTGTACTTTAGGATATTTTAGGTTACCTTTTGTCATAATAGAAAGTGTGAGGTGAATTGAGCTTGAATCATAAAATTGAGTACATAGCATTGGAGGGTTGAGTTTTAAATGAATTTTAATTTATTATTTCTTGTAGAAAAAGGCAAGAACGACACTATAAGAAAAACCCTCGCAAAATAAAGTAAAAAATAAAAATAAAATAAAATAAATAATAATATTCCTTTTGTCTCATAATACTTGACCTCTTTTTCTTTTATGGCATTCTAAAAAAAAAAGTTCGTCTATTTTCTTTTCATGTAAAATTATATATATCCATTCACAAAAATATCTACGTGGGACCTATGTTAAAGTACATGTCAAAGACATTTTTTCTATCTTTTTCTAACAGATAAATACATAATTATGGGGGGCAATATTGGAACAAGGAAGAAATGCTATATTTGTGCAAGTCAAAGGAGGACAACTACTTTAAAACAGAGGGAGTAAAAAAAAAAAAGAAGAAAAAAAAAGTTAAATTCAATAAGTTTAAAACTCAACTATATTTATTGTCTAAACTCATGTGTTAATATGGAATTGTGTCTTGCAGAAGGCTTGGGAGACTAGAGTCGATTTGGGAGACTTTGGGAATTTAGTGTTTTAGGTGCCCATATTCATTATTGATTGCATTCCTAATTCTCTTAAACTTTACCATTAAAAAAACCTTCATCCAATTCTCGCTTTTACCAAACTCAACCTCATTACAACTTTATATAAAGACCGTTTGACTTGCATTTACATGCAGTCCCCTTTGAGAATCTAATGGAGGTAAAGCTGAATCCCCTTGCAAGCTCCGAAATGAAAAACACAAAGTAAGCCATTGACAAACTGGCCTTAAAATAAGTGAAAATACTTAGGGAGTGATCCTTTATCTTTGGTAACAAGAACTTAACTTTTTTTCCTTTCATTAATTACTTTTAAGTCAAATTCACAAGTGTTATATATGCAAAGCATGATATGCCGTGAGTTATTAGATTATGTGTTTTGTCTATTTTTCTTAGGTTACACTTGCTAGGGATTAGCAAGAATTTGGTTAGGGGATGCGATAAATATTCATAAGTGCATAGCTATTAAGGGTTTAAATCATCATTATACACTTTAAGTATGATTAATTTCTCTAATTTGAGCAATTATTCTACTAGTTTACTATTAATGCATATTTATTGTTCATATGCAGGATTACTCTTCATACACATATTTACTATTCATATGTGGGTTATTATTCATCCATATTAAATAATTTTTTTTTTTAAGTAGGTGGATAAAATCATCACATGATGATCCTTCACGAGATAAATTATATCCGGAGCTGTCCAAAAGGCAACACATAGATCTTCAACTCTCCTTCACATGCTAAGAGCAAGTTTGATTGTTTTCATTGCCGAAATTTGATTATAAATGAGACCATCTATTTTGCATTGCACTAAAGAGCAATTTTGGTAGCAAAATCATAACTTGAGTTACAGACGTCAATTTTGAATAATCAAGCTATCATTTTGAAGCTAAAGATCTATAAATCTTGTGCTTTGATGTGTATGGTGGTAAAAAAATTAAAAGAAGTTTCAGTTTGCCTTTGTTGATACCTGTCTTTTACTATTTCACCTACCCCAAGGCTCCATAAATAGACAGCTTGGGGGGGGGGGGAGGGGGGAGGACAAATTCAGGCTATTTCTTAGGCCATTTTGATGTTTTTGTATCAAAATTAACTTTTCTCCTTTTGTTTAATTCTTGTTTTCAATCTCGAAGCTCTGTTCAATGTGTTTTCCTCTTGTCATTACTTTGATCTTTCAATCTATGTTTATTTTATCTTTACATATGTTGTTTACTCTTATCATGACTAACTAATCATCATTTTGCTAAGGTGAAAGAGTGAAGCTTTTGGTATAAAGGTTATAGCTGATTTAAATGAATCCAAAAAATAACGGTATTTACTGTCTTAATCAATTTAACCACCCTCCTTATTAAGTGATAGTCTTAATTCATCATAGTCGAATCATTGGTACAACAGCTACTTGATTCCCTCTATAGAACATGGCTATAACGGCTATATTGGAATCTTGTATTATTGTGGTCAAAGGTTGATATGATGGATACTTGAACCCATTTACAAGTATTGGCATTATAAAATCAATGAAAGCAAATGCTAACTCTTGCTTAACAATTTTGGAATTTGATTACTAAATTTCCTGATTGGGACCTCTTTTATTTGTGGATCCCAATTGAGTAGCAAGATAAACTAAAATTAACCATAAAAGTGGATCCCTCTATCCTTAGCTATTTCTTTGAATTTGAATTTTAATCCACACTTGTTCATACCTTGCACCAAAATTTTCTTTAGTAAAAATCTGTAATTTGTATTTCTTAATTCACTTTCCTGTGGGCTAACACTCGGACTCCTGAGATTTTATTACTTATGACAACCTACACTTGGGTCACAACTGCTAAAATGCAGCAATTGATGAAAAGAAGATCCGTCAGTGAGACGTTATCTTCTTCTGACAGATATTTAAACTCACAAATAGAGTCAAGGTGAAAGGCAGTAAAAGAACGAAAAGAGGAAATGGGTGTAAAAGTAGCTGGAGTTGAGTTTCCTGACATATTTGATTAGTCTAGTTTGAGAAATCAGCAAGAGATTCTTAATAATCTAACTTCTTTAATACGTAGTTCAATAGCTTTGATACCGAATAGGTTTCGAGATAACCAAGTGATTGGAAAATTGCTGTGATCGAGTCCTGAAGGTGATATAACCTGAAAATCACTCAAAGCCTTAAGCTATAAGCCCTCACAAATTCAATCAAAGGGGCACCAGACAACCAAGCTGTATAGGCTTTCTTAAGGGTATACCACACATTTTGGACTTAGTTTTTAAATATCATCACTTGACTATCAGGATGCTAAACGACAAAAAAAAAAAAATCACTGTTTAATGAACAGTAAAAGTTGTTCCATATTTGATATAGAGAGTAATGGGCTCAACTAATCCTAATAAAGCGAAGGGTGGTCTTAGTGAAGCATCAGCGAAGGAGAAAGAGCTGGCTAACTTTTGAATTTGGGTCCAAAATACAGTTGCGCTGAAATTTTCAAGCTAATCCACTTTTGAAGCATCAGTGAAGTAGAAAGAGCTCGCTAACTTTTGGATTTGGGTCCAAAATACAGTTGCGCTGAAATTTGAAAGCTAATCCACTTTCACTTTTGCGGGAGATTTTTTTGTTTTTGCAATCAAAAGTATCCATATAAAGTATAAAAATTAGTAGATACTCATATATAAAGAAGTAGAAAATGCATACATTTTTAGAACAAAAAAAGCACCAAAACGAATATATCGGCTGGGGATACTGGAGATGCATTTTAATAAATCCCCACGTGCTTTTAAGCCGAATACAATATTAATTTTAAAATAAGGTACAATTTAAGAAAATATCATTTCTTCTACGAAAAGAAAAAGAAAAACTAAAATACGAAAAGAAATACACCTTTGAGAAGAGAGAAACGAGTAGAGGCTTCATCCAATATAATAGTGCGGAGAACACTATTTGCCCAATAATATTCAAGCTTTTTATCTTGTTTCACATATATCATTCATACCATATAAATATTTCTTATTATAATTATGTTATGTCGTAAAAGGTGTCATTAGAGTCTAACATTTATTAAGTGAGATATCATCCATTTTTTTATTAAAATAAAAGTAAAAGTGACAAGTATTATGGTAGACAGAATGAGAGGTTAAAAAACAAGGTAGGCATAAAAGGCTCATAGGGAAAATTTAAAGCTTCCGCGACTATTTGACAACTATTGGAATAACATATTGGGACAAATGTCATTAAAAAGTTAATGTTTCAAAGTTAATGTTTTATTTATTTACTAATCACTTAAATTTTATTTTATAAAAATTAATTTTTTATGAGATTTTTCTCACTCAAATTACAAAGAATTAATAAAACGTATTAGCTTTTAATGAAAAAGATTTGTAAGTGATTTTCAAATTTAGTGTACGGTTTCAAAAAATTATTTTTTTTCCCCTGTCTCTACATTATTAAAATGATTATGCCCCAATAATATGCCCTAAACAATATGAAAAGACACCTCAACAATGGCGTCAGTTTCAAAAATCTGAATTAGCTAGCTAACAACCACAATGACCTCCATCAAATTAATAATAATACTAACAAAAAGCGTGTTTCTGATCTAGAGATGTACATACAAAACATAAGCTGTTGCAAATAGCCCCAGAAGATTTAAAAAGCAACAAACAAGGCATCCGATAACCTCCACAAAATAAATAAGATGCTCTACCTCTTGACTAATTAACCCAGAAAGGGTTGGAATACCAGTTTTCTCAATGCCATGAGAGCATCAAGCCTGAAAACAGGAGGATTAGGCAGGAGGAGAACATGGTCAAAGAGGAGTCCATTAGTGTAATGCCGCCATGGCTATCATCAACGTTTGTGCCATCTGATCCCGACGGACCTAGGCCGGTGCCAACCCCTCCAAGGACCCCGGTTGGCGTGGCACCGTATGGTGTTGTGTTTGTCGGTGTGTTGCCGGACGGCAAGGTGGTGGATGGTGGTGTGGTTGATGGGGTGCCGGTGGTGGTCGACGGAGTAGTTGTTGTCACGGGAGTCGTTGGTGTCACTGTTGTTGTCCCTGCCGCACTGAAACGGAAAAATCATCATCATCATCATATTACACTGTAATCCGACACACTTTACTGCAAACTATATTCGTATTGGCAATTAATGGTTGAAAGTCACATTAACCATACGAATTCATAAAACTGAAATGACCATAGAAGAACATTAATTAATGTTAAATTGCACACATAATAGATCGATGTAGGAGAGAATGGTTAAACTAAATTAGGCATATTGTTAATCTGAATTTATTACTTGATGTGACAATTTTTAGGTCATAGAAAGCAACCGCCTCATCTAATAGTCCTAAATACACATGGCATAATCTGCCAAAGGCCCATGTAAAGGCCATTACTGTTTATCATGAGCTGTGAGGTCAGTACCTTGATACTTAGATCTCTCGGGGTTCATGCTAACTTGATCTGCCGAGTGTTTTCTACATGGCACCATGCTCACTCCATGGTCATATGGCAAGACATTTATAAACTCGTTTTCGGGCACAATACTAAGGATCGTGCATAATCAATAATCATATTTAAATCATTTCAAACATTGTTCATAAAATTTACTTTTACAAACATTTTTTACACGAAAGACTATATATAAAAGAAAAACTGAGATTTAGACTCAGGATATCAATTAGCAGTGTGAAAATTTGGTAAATGGCTCCTTTATCCTATATTTAGTTTTACTACTCTAAATTCAAAAACCATCTTATTTTTTTTTCCTATTCGGAAGGAAATTTAGTGCACAATTAATTTACACTTTAATTTTTAGGATATAAAATAAAAGACCATAATCAGCTTTTCAAAGAGTTGTGCCTCCTTAAATTAAGACCAACTCATAGAAAGCTGTTAAATTTGCCTAAAACATGGTCATTCACTAAAAGTTATGTTATTTCACCAAACAAGGTAATTATAATGCATAACCACCTTTTTAAGGGTCATATATGTTGGGATTGATATATCCTATCATCTAAAGGTCATATTTTTTCATAATGTGTGTAGTTATAAAGTGATTATTAAGTAATTATCTCATGTGTTCAGGTGTACACAATCGCTACATGCCAACTTCCTATTAATTCCAAAGTGAATATGTCACATCATCCTAATCACTTAGCTACATCTAGTTAATATTTGAAGTGGCAATGTGAATTAATATGATAGTACTAACATATATATGGTGTTACGATACTAAGCAGTAATAAAACAAGTATATAAAATTCAGTAATCACTCTTACTAACTAAATTAAACGCAAACAATACTAAAAAAAATATATTAGTAATTTGAATTTAGATGGAGGATAAATCGATAATCTAACATATATATGTATTGTTAAAATTAAACGGTTTGAATTCAAATCTTGAAAGATGATCATGAAGAGTGTAAAGAAAATTAAAATAAAAAAGGTTGTTTCCAAATCCGTGGAGTGAAACCTTCGAGGGAACTTAAAATATTCACAAAAAATTACTTACTAACAAACTTATTGATATTTTTTGTTGAATAATTATTATTACTATTTAAAATGTAATAATTTTTAAATATCCTAAAATATAAAATTTCAATTAGTATATAAGTTAAACAAATAATTATTATATATATCAACATACTCCTGTCTCACAAAAATTACTAATATCATATATAGTAATAATAAGTATTGCTACTATATATAAAAATTAATATGAAAATATTTAAGTCAAAATTTAGTTAAAAAATGGTAAAAAAGTCAAGTTTTGCTAGATGAATGGAGGAATTATTACCCCTCTTACTCCCAATTGCAGTGGCTGTTTGAAGAATCATATCATGTGGTACTTTATTTATTTAAAATATTTTCATATTTTTAGCACAGTTAGTATTGAGGTTGATTTTTGTTTTAATTTATATCTAAATGACATATAAACACACTAATTATATACATAAATACAAACTATATATTTTTTCTTTTGATAGCATAGATATTTCTTTGAGTGAAAATACATTAACTCATAATCAATAAGGTCATTTGTTCTTTTTGAATTTGTTTTTCAATACCAATGGAATTGTTCCTCTTGTATTTGATGTGTTCTAAAATATTGTATTTTATGAGATATATATCAATTGTTGGCATATTGCAATATGAGATAAAAGCAACTAATTGGTATTCTTTTTATTTTTTAAAAAGAAAAATAATTGCATGACTTGCAATATGATAATTATGAGAATGATGTAGAATATTTTCGTAGTTGAAGTTCTACAAGAGAAACATGTCTTCTTTTAAATAATAATTATGAAATTAACAAAAAAAGAGCAAATATATTAGGATTTACATATATTAAGTAAAAGACGATTATTCCCTATGCAGTTAAAAAGATTAGCTTAGGTAGGATGAAGTGGGATATGCGGCAGACTTACAATTACCACAAGAGAAATAGACTGATACGACTGAAGAAATAGTGGCATTCAGTCGCACTATACGACTGATATGCCACAGGAAAATTCAGTAACAAAAATGCTAGTCGCACGAGTCATGCCACTATCGTGCGACTGAAACGTGCCACTATCAAGCTACTAAGTGTGTTAGTGAGATAAAATAGACCAGATGAATTTGTCCAACTAAATCTGTTAGTCACATTATTCGACTGAAAGTCAGTCTCACATTTTCAATTGCATAAATTACCATGTGACTGACAGAAGATAGTTGCACGATGCAACTGAAATTCAGTCACACAACTTATACATATTTTTAAAAAAATTAATTAAAAATTTTATTAAAATTGAATTACAATTATTATATTAATGAAAATATATAATTACTATATTAAAATTAGAATTAATAAAATTTTTATTTAGTAATATTGAAAACAATAATTAAAATTATTATTAATATAAATTGGTGACCATGATCGTCGTGCTCCAAGACTAAAAAGTAACACAAAGTATATTTTTATTAAATAAAATTATAAAAAATTATCTACTAAATTATTATGTATTAAAACTAACACTAAAATTAACAATAAATTTAATTACTAAAATTAACACTAAAATTAACAATAGAGTTATTACTAAAATTGAACATAGAAAATGAATGAATAATAACCGGAAAATTGAACGAGCAAAGAGGAAGGTGTAAGACGGAGAAAGAACTTGAAAGAAATTTGAGGAGAATGGAACGAGTAGGGTGGAAGGAGCATATATATGTAAATAAAATTACAAATAATAAATCTATCATTTATAACAAAATTTTGGCTAAAAATACGAGTTACCTCTACACTAATTACTATAGATTGAAACGATGCAGTTTGAACGCAGCAGAGTTTCAACCGAAGAGAATGAAGAACCAGAGAAGTAGAAGAAAAGATGGAGACCAGAGACAAAGCAAAGAAGGAGAAAATCGGAGAAGATGGAGAAATGAGTAAGAGAAACAAGAGTGGGAGAAAAAGGCATTTTGTGAGACTGAATTTTCCATTGATACTTATTTTTGCCACTTATGTGCAACTAAAGGAAAATTTATTTAATTTATGTGACTACCATGCGATTAAAAAACAAAATATATTTAATATGTCACATCGTCATGTGACTAACGGGAAAATTAATTTAAATGGTTCGACTACTATGCTACTGACAATTTAATATTTTTTAAACTGTGACTGATATATTACTGACATTTTTATATTTTTTTAAATCGTACTACTAACATGTGATTGACCTTTGTGCGACTGATCATTTCAGTCGCATAAATGATTATGGTCCACTTTGCGTGCAACTGAAATTTAATATTTTTTAAATTTTGCTACTGACATGTGATTGACTTTTGTGCAATTGAATATTTCAGTCACATAGAAAATTATAGCCCACACATATGCCACTAACGTGCGATTGAAATGTCATGCTAATGACATTCAGTCGCATTTTAATATTTCTCTTGTAGTGAATATAATTTTCTTGTAACTATCTCTTATAATATAATTTTGAGTTAAAAAACATATGAATAAATTGATGAAATAACATTTAAAAGATTCATTATAAAATAAAATTATAGCATATAAAAATAGATAACAACTAATACAACTAATCTCTTAAAAAAACTAAAGAACTATTATAAGGATAGGGGGTAAAAAGATACAAAGCAAATGAATTTGTGCCAAGCCGTAAATTCATTGGGTAGCAATGCAATATTTATAGTCGAATTATAAGTGATGTCCTTAATTTGTTATAGATTAGTTAATTATAGAAGGACTAAATGATATGTCAAGGACCCAAAATTAGTATACATTTGTGTGGACATCATATGCTTCTAAGAAGTCCAAAAAACTTGAGGGGCAAATCATAACTAAATATCTATATTTACTAATTTTAAACATATATAACTTAAGATTTTCAAGAGTTCAATCGCATCAATTTCCCATTGTAGAGCCACCCATGCCCAATTGTATTGACTACTTTCTATTTTGGGTCTTCCAAATTATGAGTCATTTTTCTCACTCATTTTCCTTTATTATTCTAAAAAAATATATTTGATATTGCAATAAATTTTTTTGCAAGGGTAAAGTTTGAAAATGTATTGGAAGAGAGTTTTAATCATATTTATAGACTTGGAGTCAATTAGTTTTAAAACTTAATTTAAATTAGGCTTTTTGTTTTTTAGAACTAATTTTATTTCAAAGCCAATATTATGTAGAGTATTAATCCATTCAAAATAAATTTTTTATAAATTTTTCTTTTACATTCACCAAAAAAATTTTAAAATTTAATAAAATTACAAAAAATTTATTTTTAATAAATTATTACAACTAAGTGATATTTTTCATATAAAAAATTATAAAAACAAAACTAAATTAACTTTATGTTACAGTCAATTGGGGTATTGATAATTGTAAAAAAGCGAAATTGATCCTCAGAATTTATGCACCATGCCTAGATTATGAAAACCTATGCAATTGTAATATAAAGAATTGTGGGTTAATTAAGCCTCCTCTTTTGAAGAAAATATTATATAGTCTACATATTTCCTCTAATTTTCTATATATTTGATTTGAATTAAAAAAAAACAAAACAAAGAAAAATGTAGTATAATGCTCAATGCTCTATGATCCCTACAATGAAGCGATCTTCGAAATTCTACAATCGAGGTGATACTCGATATTACCAAAGACCCACCGCCACCTTGGTGTTCGCGTCAGGCAAGGACCCAAATATCGGTTAACGACAAACTCTGTTGCCTTTCCAGCACCATTTTTTGACTCTGGTTCTCTGTAAAAGTTTTGCCTCGTTTAATGTGTACCTATCAGTAAGATTGTAGTACTACTTTATTTCTTGCTATCTTACCATTTAATGTAATCAATTTCTGTCTTCTAAACTTTTTAATTTTATTTAATATATTGAAATTTTAAATAAAATAAAAGTAATAAAATAAATTGAATGGCAAAATCTTTTTAAAAATAAGAAAAAGTTCAAAATCTTTTATATAAGAAAGAAATAAATAAAATTCATCTTTTTTGGAAGAGGAGACTAATGGATTAAACATCTCAAATTAAAGAGGGTATATTATTTCTTCTCTTATATAACAGTAGTAATTTCAATGAATTCTCTATTTAGTCACATAAAATGTCATCTTCTTCCTTTTTTACTAGTGATTTTAAAAATTATATTCGTGTAATTGTTTACAGCAAAAGGCACATGTCCATGAAAAAGAGACCCTAGAAGCTTCCTCAAAACAAATTACTGTAATTTTAGCTTAAAGTCGTAATTCAGTAATAAACTTTTAAACAGATAAAATTTCCAGTGTATTATCAGCTAATATGTAGTATTCTAATATTTAACTGTGATTTTTGAAAATAAATTATTAGGTTTTATTTTAATTTAAAGTAATTATTTCCTCAATTTATATACCAGTTGAATCTTTCACAAAAACGTTCTCTGAACATTTTCTCATCTATTCATAAGAAGAGCAATAAGTATTTTATAAATATTTTTTTTGAAAAAATTAGATATTTTTTAATGATTTTCCTTTTTCTTAATTATATCAAAAAATTACATAAAAATAGTTAATTTATAAAAATTTTATATTTAATTAATTGTTAATTAAATATGATATTAGCTTTCAAATTACATTAATTTTAAAAATATCAATAAATATAAATTTTTTAATGGAAAAAGTACAAGTTTGTTTGGAGCCAGATACTCACAGGCCTTTAAATTCCTCTTGTAATTTTTTAAGAACTATAAACAAATATAACAATTAGAGAAAACTGTACTTCAGGAAAAAAAAAAAAAAAAAAACAACCGAAACCGTTCCAATACCTGGCGCTTGATGGGTAAGAACAGCCAGCCAAACCTGTAAATTAAAAGTAAAAGAATAAATATAAATAAATGCCAAACTTGAAATCTTTTCTTTTTTCTTTTTGTAAAATTAAAAGTGTAAATTTACCAATAAATAATAATTCAACAAAAAAAGGAATAGAAAAAAATGGTACTCGGATCAGATGCGGTGACGATGGCGGTGCCGGCGAAGTCACAGCTGCCGGGAACTTGGCCTTTGCGCTGGAAGTAGCTGTTAACGGCGTAGTTGCAGTGAGCCTTAACGGTGTTAGGATTAAAGCAAGGCCCGTTTAGGTGGATCGGGTTGCAGTCCCCCCCGGCTCCACAGGCATAATCCAATGCCTTCTGCAGAACATTGTCCCCCACTCCATCCTTGCACACACACCAATTCCCACCTATGAATTATCACAAATCATTCCACCCCAAAAAAAAACATCAACCAGAAGTTTAAAAAAAAAAAAAAGCTATAAAATAAATTAAATTTGAGTTTATTATTATTTGAGCAAACTAAAATAAAAAATTAACTTTTTGAGTTTATTATTAGTTGAGCAAACTAAAATATCAAAAAATGAAAGAAGTTCAAAAAAGAATTTTTTCCTTTACGTTTTTTTTTACAAATATTTTTCTTTATATTTTTTAAACTCTAGATCGAGAGAAAGAGAAGTAATATTATCTTTTGTACATACAATGGAAGAGGAGAGCTTTTACAAGTGAAATGGAAAATGGGTTTTTTTTTTTCCTTTCCAGCAAAAACAAAGGAAAAACTACTCAGTGGTATGATTTCACATAGAGAAATAAAAGTAGAAGAAAAGAAAAATGTGAAGCAGTGCAAATAAAGGAGCTCACTTGAGAGACCAGGCATGGCAGAAATGAGGAGTGCAAGCATGAAGAGAGCAGCCATGATTGAGAAAGAAGCAAGAAATCCAATACCCAGGAGAGGCTTAGAGAGAGAGAGAGAGAGAGAGCGAGAGAGGGTTAATTATGGGAGAATGTGGAAGAAAATCGGGGTGTGCAAGAGGAGACAAAAGCAAATAGTGAGCCTCACATGGCATACTGTGAGGCAGATGATGTGGTGGGTTGATAATGGTGGCCATCTTCCACTTTTATGTCGGTTCTCTTGTATTATATGTGCTCCTGTCCCATCTTGTTTTGGCATTTTTTAGTAACTTTTCTTTTATCTCTTGGATGCGAAAGTGGGCTTACATTTGGTTTAAAGTTTGATTAAAATACTAAATTTCATGCCACAAAGGCTTTGAAACCATTCCATCTAAGTCAAGTTTATAGCCAATCTCTTTTATAAATATAGCAGGATTTGGATTTTTTTAATATAAAAATGATGAGTATTGTGTCAATAAACCAAAATGAATATTAATTTTTTTTATATTAAAATGTATAATAGGCTGGGTAACACTCTAGTAAGTCTATAAAGCAAATGTCAGTGAAAGTGTTTTTTGTTCTTCTATTTATATGATCTCGGGTAAAATTAAAAGAAAGGGAGAGAGAGACCGAACAATAATGATGAGTCTTACTCTTAACATAGCTATGATTTCAATTGAAAAATGCTCATCATATGTAGGGTCATAGTAAATTGTTTGCAGGGCTAATTGCAAAAATATGCTCTAATTTTGGGCACAAGTACAGTTTGTCCCCCTTTTTCATATAAAAACCTAGTCTGTTGCCTCCGGTAATAAGGGAAAAGATATTGGATTACATTTAGAAAGAAGAAAAATTGATAATTAAATCATTAATTAACTAAAAAAGCTATTAATAGATAATTTAAATGAAAAATAAGAAATATCTCAAGTTCATTTACTGTAAGCAGGTTGCAATTTAAAACTTTGGAAAAAGTCAGCTGTTTTCTTAAATGCAACCGGTAATTCCTTGCAACGCAATATTACTCACCTAAAGTTCTCCTATATCTTAAGGACTATCTAGGCTAATCACGTTCCTCAAAAGTTTAAACTCTTTATAGAAATGCTTAACAAATGCCTTGCTGAGACGGCAGCAAATCTTGCTATCCATGGCAGGCTCACAGACCCTTTATGTTCCCGTTGCCATGGCACTCAAGAAACAATTTTTCATATGTTCTAGGAATGTTCAGGCTCTCATGAAGTATGTGATACATTTTGTTCCCGACCCCCATCCATGACATACCCACCATTTAAGGTCGGCTCGCTTCTCTACTAGTGAATTTGCAATCATGATCCCTTGATTTTGTTTTGATTTTTAATTGCGACCATCTAAATCATTTAGTTGGGTCGAAGTAAATGTGTTTTTCTAAATGTTTCATTTCATCCTCAGTCTCCAGTTACGAGACAATATGATATTTATCATCAGGTAAGCGTGGCCAGAAGCTACCAAAATTTTATTATCATTTCTTCCTTTCAATCCATCTCCCTCTTTATATCATATTTGGGGATATTACAAGAATAAAAAAAATTAATATTTACCTGGAAATTTTTATAGCGGATGGTACTTGACTACTTGGCAGAGACCATCTAGGTTTAGGTGCTGCAACATTGGATTGGTTGGAAATCAATGTCCCTCGACTACGACGTAGCTAACTCATCTTGTATGTGATTCCACAAAGAAGATTGAAGTTCACACTATCCACAGAGCTTTATGCCTTGCCTCTATGTTGCAGATTCTCTCGTTAACAATCCTATTTTGACTAATCACAACTAGTTCAAAAGTTTCACAGATCGTGGAGCTTAAGCCCAAACATTACTAGCCTAGCTCACCAAATCACGAAGCTTTTAGATTCCTTAATTTGTTGTTCCGTGCTTGTGATCTTTAGATAGAGACTGCTATTGCCTATTAGTAGAGATGTCAACGAATATCCAGCCCAACAGGGACCCTATTATATCCTACTTGATGAGTTGGGTATTTTTACAATTAAATGGATGTGGGGTGGATATGGGTTTTTTTTTTACCCATCGGATATGGGTTGGGTGCGAGTTTGGGATCCATTTGCCCTACATCCAACCCATATATGTATATGCTATTACATATTTTCTTGGTACAAGTAACTTTTTCTTCTAATTACAAGTAACCCATATCCAACCCATATATGTATATGATATGTTTATAATGTACTGATCCTATAGTGTGTTTTTTGTAGTGTGTTAGTATATTTGAAGTGTGAATTTATATGTAGTGCTTCCTTGTGGTGTCTCTTCTATTTTTTTTCACGTATTTATAATGTTTTTTATGTCTTTGATTGGTGTAATTTATA
Source organism: Aquilaria sinensis (assembly GCA_005392925.1). NCBI lineage: Eukaryota > Viridiplantae > Streptophyta > Magnoliopsida > Malvales > Thymelaeaceae > Aquilaria > Aquilaria sinensis. The sequence continues at coordinate 434,726 of SMDT01002147.1, forward strand.
GCTTCTTGCTTGATTTTTTTTGTGTGCATGATTGTAGATGTGTGGTAGATAGATAGGTTTTTACCCAGTTTTACCTGCCTAAAAATGGATAGGATATGAGTGATAAAATTGTTTATTCGACGGGTGATAGATAACATGAGAGTTTGACATCAAACATAATTGGTAAGATGTGGCATTACTTTCATCCTACTCAAATCCAACCCATTGATATCCCTAGCTACTAGGTAGCTGGTTCGTTGTAACTTTTATCCTAACTCTACGTTGTATTATTTTTCCGACCATTGAAAAAAAGAGAAAAAAAATAAGAATCAAGTCCTGACTTCATTGCGGTGGGGTAATTTACTCAACTTTGTTTCTCGAGGAAAAGAAGACAGAAAAAAGAAAAAAGATTGATAGCTGGAAATCGAAATTTGTTTATGGAGAACAAAAACGTTTTCGAAAATCCATCAAAACTAAAGCAAAAGCCAAAAAAACGTATGGACACAAAGCGAGGGCAGTCTATTCCGTGTCATGTTTTGAAAGTATACAAGAGCAATATGTTTGACAAGGCTGCTCATCAACAAGCCGTGTCGAGCAAGCAAAATTGTTTGAGACTAAAACAATTCTGTTCATGTGGATTCATTACTGAATTATAATATTTGTATATTCAAACGTAGTTCTGCTGCATCTTTTAGTAGTAACCGAGAACTGGCCAGACTTGCATTGCAAGTTACTTCAGCGCATCTCCGGTTTCAGCCGTTCCACCTGAAAAGAATTGCTCAGCTCTGTCAATGAAGTCACAAGGCAATCTACAGTGCAGCATTGCAGAGGTATCCGAGAATGGTGAACTTCGTTTCGTGACTGTTTCATCGCATGTTTTTGTTGGCCGGTCTCTTTGGCTTCTCATCTTGCCAGCTCTTGAGGGGGTCCCCGACAGTCCCCCTTTCAACACCCTTATGCTTCTGCTACTGATACGGCTGGACCGTATCAGATTCTTTGAATCAGAACCTTGCTGGTTCAATGGGCTAGGTTCCTCAGCTGATGAGTTTTCAAGTGCTGAATTAGTACGAACTGCAGTTGAAGCATTCCTGCAAGATCTTAGCATCGAGAGCAGCATATCCACACTAAGCTCCTGTTGAACAATGCTCTTATTTTGCTCGCACCCATAGCAGGCAGCAATGAGGGTAGCGGCTAACATAGGCATTAGTTCCAGGTCACTGAAGAACACGAATGGCAGATCACACACCTGTTAATTCCATCTCAACCATTAGAATTTAGAAATGAATATCAACAGAATTATATCTTTCATCGGGGATATGCTGACCTTGTGAAGTATGGTGGGACTCTTGCCCCATCGAAGAACAGCTTGATTCCCAGAATGGAACAAGGCAAAATGACCAAGCAGCAGGACAGATTCAAGTAGAAGCGAACCAATCTAAGAACATAAACACATGAATGCCTGTTTAGCAAGTACGGACTTCAAGCTAATAAATGGAGAAATTGAATAAAACGTCTTATAAAGGGGATATATTGGGAATTTAAAAAAGTCATTGGAACAAAGCAAATCCAAAATGAAGTGATTTAATCATTTATATATTCATAATTCTGACACCGGACCAACTTCAAATAAAACGAGCAGGATTTTTTGTTTTAGCACATTACAGGACCAATTCCAAATAAAAAGAGAAAGCAGGATTCAACTCTTTCTTTTCAATCTCCACACTCCAAGACAGCATCTCAAAGGCTTCACAATGTCCGAATGCAGTAAAACAAACATAGCATGCACTCCGATTATCTACATTGAATGTAATAACGCATTAACTTGCTTGGTTGACAATAGCATCACACATGATCTTGCACATGCCAGCAAGGTTGATAAAATGAAAAGATGAAACCTTTAACTAACTTCATGTAAAACTAAATACATAGAGCATTGATGATCCTTAGCAAAATAACCACCAGAGAATGGCCACAGAAGATCCAAATCCAGAATTTTGAACAAACAATGAACAGCATGTTCACCCGTCTCACAATCAACACAAGACAAAAGATGAGATATCCGTAAGTATCCAAGTTCATGCTTCCTAAGCTGCTTCTCATATGGAGGTCCACTTTGTTGCCCTTTTTTTTCTTTTTTTGGGGGGGGGGGAGAGGACTATTTGGCTGATGCAAGATAGGCAGCCCTGTCACTTCTTAAACAAAAACTAGTATTAGACCTAGACCATCCATTAGACCTGGCTAGAAAAGCAGTAAGAGAAGCCCCGCTCAAAAGTATACCATCCATCAGACCTCCATACCATTCAATTCCAAAAGAGAGGAATGTTATTCCAACATGGTTGTTTTTCTGCATGATATATGGGGAATCTCTAGCTTTGTCTATTTGTTACCACCCAGGCGTCATGTAACATGCTCCTTTTACAAAGACCAACCTCACCACCCATTTTATTTCTTCAAATATACCAAGTGTCTGATTCAATGCAACACCCTGACCTAGAAGGAGCACCCTAGCTAAATTATTCAAACAATTCATGCTCATATAAGCGACTATGACCATTCATCATCCAGACTTGGGACTGGCTAAAACAACATGAATATGCATCTGATAAAATCGTCCTATCCTTTCTGCTTTTGTTGTTATAACAAGAATAAACTCTAAGAATCTTCTAACTCAAGTAGCACAACAATGGTATGGTATAGCTAATCTCATCTTCTATTCAAGGCTGAGTGCAACATAACCTTTTATCTGATCCTTCATATATCTTCAAGCTATTAAGAGTATAAAAGGTAATATAACACCTTGATGTGATATACTTGCTTGTGGATACTTATTCTTCACCGTGACCAGAAAGATAGAAAATGTCCATGCATCATTTGTGCCATCACTTGAGCAGGTTGCTATTGTTGCCCATGCTTCTCTTCTATTGTTAACTTTTTTTCCATAAGTGCAAAAGTGCATGTCTATGTATTCCAGGACTTACTGAATTAGAACAAATATTATTTATTCACATCGAGGAAATCACCTGATCATGAGCTACTTTCCATCTGCTTGAGCAGTGGGAGAGGAGAAAACTGATCAGGTGGAAAAACTCCATCTTCAGATCTGGCCTAGCCTGAAATGCATTTGAGGAGTGCAGGGAGGAGGTGTAGATTAGAGCACGAATCAAAGAACAATGTAAACTTGCATAATTTAGAAAATGACAACTAAGCCAAAATTGGGGCATGATCTTTCCCACACCAAAACTCAGAAACGAAAAGTAAACTTACTAGCATTCCCTGCATGAAATTAAGGTCCAAAAGCGCTAGATTGTTCAAAACCTTCAGCACCCCAGTTGCTACTTCTTCAAAATTCGATGGTAGCACATCTGAGACCTAAAACATGGTTGATTCTCATCAATGGGCCCAACTAAAAAAAATCCAAATGACCAAAAACAATATGGGATCATGGGTTTTTCCCAGCCTCACTGCAGCCCAGACACAGCAGTGACTGAAAAATGATTGCAGTAAGCATTAAAAGCCAAACGCTCTGCTTATGGTACTCAACATAGTTAACATACTACAAATTGGTAAAAATTTTATATGGCTTAGCCATTTTGATAAGCAATATCCACCTTGTTGTGTGGTCCAAAATGCTCCAAAAGAACGAAGAAAAATAAAAGGAAATACTAGATCATGGTGATGTTACCTGCTCGGATGATAATCTATTATTCGCCTGCAGAAGCACACTTGTCAATAGGGAAGGCAGACTGACTAACCCAGTTTCAGATATGGCAGAAAGAAGAAAAGCCACTGGCTGTTTCAAATTTGTTTGATTTGAGCTGGATATAGCATCATTTATTTCCTCCACAGTGGCAAATAGATGTTTCTCATCTTTATGCTCAACTGAGGTTCCCTGACCTTCATCTGGCACACCTACCTTATTTGCTCCAGAATCATTTGATTTAACAACCTCACTCTCTTGTACATCTTTCTTTGGTGATGCTGATTCATCACTCTTCTGCACTGTACAAACTTCATCTAAGGGTCTATCATCTAGTACATCTGGCCCAGGCTCAATGCCAGAAGAGTTAACTAACACAGGGGATTTAGAGCATTCAGAGACATCATTCACAGCACTAACATCTTCACCATAATTTCTTAGAACAATTTGGTTTGGAAAAAAATCACAATTGATGAAATTATGAGAGTTCATGTTGGATGTCAACACTACCAGTAGATTAATACTCAAGAGGATAGATGAAGGAAATGGCAACCCTTCCACCTGGGGTCTATCATACAAAGCAAAAAGGTCTCGGAGCCGATGAATGACACGATAGGCAACCAACAATTCAAGCAAGCCATCACGCATTTGAAGCTGTCTTTCATCAGAGTTTACATGACCAATAATTGTAGAGACAGTCCATAAGAAACCATCCAAGACTTCAGAGATTGACTCAAAATTTTCAACTGATGCTTTGGCAGATCCTGTGTTGATATTCCCTTGCACATTTAATGATGCAGCAATCTTTATGTAGTTCTCCAAGGCTGCAGACAGCATGGGAATAACTGGAGGTAAAAGATTCTGAGCAAGGAAATAACTTCTGTTTGCAGGTGCAGATAAAGCCACCCTCAAAAGTCTTAAAAGGTGAATTGTCAGTTGGCAAGCTTCCGGTTTTGATGTATGAGAAGCAGGCAAGGCAGAGGCAATAAAATCAAGCAGGCCAGCTTGTCGACAAGCATCCAGTTCAGGGTCTTTTCCCTCCAAAAACTGCTTCATGAAGAGTTTTACAATTATAACGGATGGCACTGCAAAAAATTTTCCCCTCCACCCCACCCACAAATACAGGCACAGATGAATGCATGCAACACAAGATAGGAAAAGAGAAACCACAAAGGAGGAAAAAAGAAAAACCAGAAGTAGCCACAAATCTTGTCAGTAGAAGGACCTTATGCAACTCAGAAACATAAGGTGATTAGATCAATTAAAAAGGATGGAAATACTTATGCATAACATGGCTGCACAAACTCCAGAAAATGCTATATGCATTAAAAGACTGAACATTTGTTGAATCTGTATGTTTGTAATCCAGAAAATGCTGCATAACTATAATCACGTTAAAAGGCTGTAAGAGTGAGGAACTTGGATGTAAATACAATAAGACACTCTCAAAACTAGCCCAACAGATATCTCCTAGATTCTGATTCATGATCTCCTTGAAATCTAAATGCGAACTTTTCCTTTGCTGGAACATCAGAAATTGCATGGAAAAATTAAAATTAAGTTCAAAAGCCAAAACAATTACCTTGATCATTTCGACAGTTATTAGTCCAATGCTGGAAGCTCCTTTTCTTGCTTGACGAAGTTTCTGGAGTTCCTGAAGCCACCTCCCAATTTTCACTCTGCCAGTTCCTACAGCTGTTCGATATCCAATACCAGCATTCTCAGCATTGGCAGGATGCTCCGGGTAATCATATTTAAGAGCCATGAGCCTTTGTCGAATTCTTTTAATCCTTTTTTTAAGTGAGTGCTGCAAAGTGCCGTTGCCTGTAACAGGTGTAGATGTTCCCAATATAGCAGTGTTAGGTGCTTGATAATCATCACCATTGTTTGTTGGTGTAGATCTGCCTAGTCCCTCCTTAGGCCGCCGCAGTAAAGGTGAAGATTGATCCCTAAAATCCATAGAAGCTCTCTCTCGTATCTGCTCCAGATAAACTTTGCGACGCTGCTCACTTTCACTAAGCTTCTCAGCCAGTTTTTGAGCCAACAATTCAGCTTCCTCTTGCTGAGCTCTGGCTCTTTCCTCCTTCCGTCGAAGCTGCTCTATGGCCCGTGCCTCACGAGCTGCACTGGATGCCTTACGTTCCTCCTCTCTTCTAAGTTGAGCTTCTTCCTTCTTCCGCTGTGTCTCAGCAAGACGTTGCAACTTTTCAGCTTCAATGAGTTTTCTGCGTTCAGAAACAGCCTCCTCCCGGGCCATATCTTCTTTCTGTTTAATTCTCATCACTTGAAGTTTTTCTGCTCGTCTCAATTCTGAATCATGCAATTTCTGACGCAAAATGAACTTTTTATTTTCTTCATTTAATGAAGTAATGAAACGAACTTCATTGACTTTGCTGCTTTCGTCACCAGCTCTCCTGACAACTTCCGCTATATAAGCTTCATGTCGCAATTCACTACGCTGGTGGCGTGCATACATGCCTTCTCGTAATTTCATAGTGCGGACAGCTTGCCATTCAGTGACACGAATCAGTTTCTCCGAGGTACGCTGCAGTTTCTGAACTCTTTCATTCTCCAATTCATTTCTGATTCTCATAGCGCGTGCATGCTTTTCTTCTGCTTCTTTTTTCAAATCCAGTGAGGTTTTTTTCCTTTTCTCAGGAGTCATTAGTTTTTCATGCAAAGTTCTGACTCGCTCAGTGCTTTTCCTTCTTATCCCTGGAGAGTGTGATATGCGAGAGGAACCCTGGAAAGGAGAAGAAAGAATGTCTTCCCAATTCCTCTTCTCTTTCCAAGCATCCATGGTTTTCCATGCTGCTGAATTTCTCCTATCCTTGTCCTTTTCAGGAGGTATTGATTTCTTCAAGTGCTCAGCAGCTTTGAGGTTCTTATTCTCAGCAGCGTTTTCTGTTGATATCCTATCTTTCTTAAAAAGAAGCTTCTCGGTTTCAGAACTAAAACATTCTCTTCTGCTTCTTCCAGAACTGTCCTTAGCAGGCCTTGATGATACAAAATCATATGCAGATGAGTTCTTTGCTGGGTCTCGACCACTTACTTTACTGGACTTGCCAGAATCAACTCCATTTGTTTTCCCTTGACTGACATCTGAAGGTTTGCTCTGTTTTCTTGACTTCATACTAGAGTCTTGAACAATACTTGTCAACTCAGTTGATATGACTGTCTTTTTCAGATCACCTGAAACATTACCATGATTGGAATAGTCAAGTACCTGGGATCTCACATCATTGCACTTAGACCGGCTTGCCCTTTCCTGCTGAATCTTATTAAAAGCCTCAAGTGATGAAGATAGTATCTCTGCTCTATGTGGAGATGTCGTCATTCGGCGAACCTGCATTAAGCATGAAGCAACTGAATTTTTTCATATTAGACAACTCAAGATATGCATACGAGGAATGTAAATAGGTGAACAACTATCAAAAGATTCTATATGATATGGTTGTACAATCATTCCCACACAGTTTTGCTCATGTACAGAACCATGGCTCAAACCGGTAAGATGAAGCATGAAAAAAATCTATAAGTTGCCAGAGGTCTGGAATTATATTCCACTGGTGCTTTCAATCTTTTTTCTCAGATAAATCAAAAAGTACACTAACAATTAGCAAGCATACCAATTGAAGAATAAAAACCGAATAAGAACAGGCACACAAAACCAATCAAGACGCATATATAGCCAAAAGGAAGCAGCAACCAATAAAGCAATTATTTGTCAAAAATTTTAATCAATGGTCCACAAGCTGCAAATGGTGTGCCACTGTTCATTGCATTGTCCCTAATGATGCAACCCAATTCTAAAGACAGTTCAACAGATGGAAACAGCAATGTTTTACATGGATGTGTTACATTGACTGAACTTGATCAATAATCCACACAGCACTCGTTAGGATAATGAAAATGCAAATCATTCGCGCAGACTTCCCTTTCCACTAGTTTGAAAGGTAAAGACACCTCCATACCGTCATACTTACACTCTAAATTCATTTTCCCCCAATCAACTTCTGCTTAAGTTTTCAAACTGCACGTAAGGGGCAAACATCTCTGAAAGAAATCTGTTTAGAAATATCAAGGAAAAAAAAAGTCTGTTCTTGAAGAAGCTTCCAATCAATGAACAAAAAGCATCCAGATTTCGCTTTGGAAACAGGCCGCTTTCCATCAATCTGGTATTGCAAGAATAGAAGTGAAATTAGAAATGAGAGGATCCATCTTATCTTACCTCCCAGGAGAGAGCATGTGGCCTTCGATGCTCAGTTTTTAAAGTGATATGTCCATCAACTGATTGGGACGAGGATCTTTTCACATTTTCAAACTCCTCAGCTCTACTAGTTAGTTCTTTAAAATCAGAGGCAGCCTCTTCAAGAACAAGAATGGCTTCTTTCATCTGCTCTAAATCACATTCTAGTTCACAAAGAAGATACAGCTCATCTACTGCCCTATTAAGATTCTCAAAAAGAAAGCACCAAAGCCGCTCTCGAAATCTTTCTTTGCTTTCACCAGAATCAAAATCAAGCGAAGTTGTGGCAGGAGCTCTTGATAGATCATGTTGCAATCTACCAACTGCTGAACTGTGAGTATCTGCCATAGACATGTGAACCAAAATTTCACTATCACTCTTTCCAGGTGCTACTGACTGTGTATCTAGTAAAGGTACCTCTGCAGTTGAACCATCTTTTATGTCTAACTCATCAGGAATTTCAGAATTAAATTGTTGCAACACAGCTTTAGGCTCATGAACTTCCAGCATTGCCCCAGAAGTTTCAGAAGATAGACTGGTAGGATTACAATGCTCATCCTCTATTGATCTGATCTGGTCAGGGAATACATCCTTGCAGTTTGAAGCATCATGATCAACCTTGCCAACAATTTGGTCATTGAGAACTTGCACTACTGCTCCTTCTGAAGATTTTCCACTTAAGTCTTTACGGATATCCTCTGCTGATTCATCTTTATGAACCTGTTGTGTCATCAGATGAGAATCAATAAGATTAACAGTGCTTGGGGCATTCATTTGCAAATTTGTATAAGAAGAACCATGTGGATCTGTGTCCTGCTGATGCTCATGACATGCAGACAAATCATCACCATTGATAATACCAAACTTAATTCCAGATCCAAGACTCTTCTCCTTATGCACCACCAGTGCATCTTCTTCTAAATCACCCCACTTTATTTTGCTACATCCAGTAGGCTTATTTTTCAATGGAGGCATTTGGCCACCTTCCCTGTCATTATTGGAACTTTTAATGGACGAAGAAGGGCTGTTGGAATGTTCCATATCTCGTTTACCTGCAGATTTATATCCCAGATCAAGATCCTGCACACAATTTCCCGACTCCACCATAACACTGCCACCTTCCCTATTTACAAAACTAGTTCCCCTATCCTGAAGCTGGTTTCTCCGCTCAGTTTTTGCATTTTGCCAATGTGACAAATGCTGATTGCGACCTGAACTAGAAGTGTTTTTTGCTGAAAATCCTCCAACCCAATTTTGCAGGGAAAACTTTGAGCTACTTCTGTGCTTCTGTGTGAAAAAAAAAATAAAAAAACTATAAAAATAAGGTGAAATAAAAAAGTTAAAAGAAAGTAGGAAGGTAAAAAGAGCAGAGAACTTAAGAATCGAGAAATTGATTCATAAGGCAAGCAACATGTACTATCAATTGTTCATACAAAGATGTTATATCGTATTTACAAGGAGTAAATAGAAGGAAAGAAACATACTACATGCATCATCTAAAAGCTCAAATGTATCCAGAATGGTGACCGCAAAAGATTGGCAGATAAAAACTCTGTTAAACGGCAGCTGTCTTAGGAAACAAATCTTGAAGAGAATGGTACATAAGTCGTATTTTGGCAAAGAAGCTGAACAGATGCACATACATGATGCAAAATCTTGCAAGTATGGAATTTTAATTGAGCATCACTTCGAACCCACTTAAAAAAATGAATATGAAGAGCAGTTTACTTAAAAAATGAATCTTTAAGTTTCATATCCAGTCCTGCAGAAAGACTTGGGAACTTAGTTCCCTCACTCAACCTACTTTAAATTACTTAAAACTCAATGTTACACAGTTAGATAAACCGGAAAAAGAAAAAAAAAACAATCTACACCTTAAGAAAGAATAGGCCAAATCAGTAACTAATGATCACAGAGGCTCAGAACACTTACTCAGCTACCAACTTCCAGAAAATGAAAAGGCCTAGCAACAGAAAGCAATAATAGTAAAGAACACGCTAGACTAAATGTTGCCAAGTTTTAGAGAAGCTAGGACCTTTTTAACTTCAAACCATCCGGTGCCCTGATCATAAGCTGCTTCTCTACCGTTATCCATCATCTACAAATCAAAAGTTTGACCACCCAAAAAATTTCAATGGACACAAAAGATGATCAATAATTAGCCATAAAAACTTATCGTTTTCGTACAACAGGACAGAACCACAATTTCTTCCATTGATATGATCAAAATCGAACCGGGTAACCAAAAACTTCAACTATTATTGAACAATCGCAAGGTTGCGAGACTGAAGAGTCTTGTCACAAACAACAAGTTGGTGTTGAACGGCAATGGCAGCTAAAGAAGCGAACTTTAACTCAAGGAAGTCCAAGCTCGATCGAATTGACGCGTTTAAATGGTCGGCCCGAAGAGGAGATTGGATTTCCCTTTTTTCCTTTTCCAAGGAAAGGGCGGGGTTCACAGGTAATGCAGGTTTTTCTAGGGTTTCCCCATTGATCGTTTCGGGGAAGAAGATGGAGAGCGGAGGACAGACGAGGGAAAATGTCTTTGAGCTTTTCGCTCTATTTTTATTTTTATTTTTTTAAAAAAAACAACGTACTTCTGCCACGTTTGCGGGGGAATAATTTTGCAACCGAAATTTTTTCATGAGTAAATATGCCATTAATTTCTTCAAAACATATAAATTTATCATCAATATTTTGGAATAAGGAGATGTTAACTATTATAATACTTGACAATGAAAATATTCCATTAAAATAAATAATGTTCCATCACTAAAACAAAGAAAATTTACCATGTTTCAAGTTAGAGAGTTGCTTACATATCATAACATGTCCAATTGTGTCTTTACGTCTCTTCTATATCAATAAAAAATTATAATATAATCGCTCTATCAATATGTCTTAACATGTCCTTAATTTTAATGGCAAATATGCTCATAAAGAAAATGACAAAACAAAACTTGAAGATAAATTCCAATAGTTAGACAATTGTTGACTCATTTTGTAACCTGAGCTCATTTCTTTCAATTTTTAAAATATTATTTTCTCATTAACTCTTAAAAATTCTGACACCATTGATCATGAAAAGAATGAGCTTGCTTCTGCTTAAAACAATACCTTTTACACTTCTATTGTTCATTATTGCATATATTTTTCACCTGTCTTCCATTCTTTAGTTCCACTTAACCATTGTTCATTTTACAGGAACCAAAACAATTAGCTTAGTCACTTTTGTCTGCAGACCAAAACAATTGCCTAGTAGAATTGTCCACCAAATAATGTCGGCTCAACTTGTGCAAGGATTTGCTATTGCTTCATTTTGCTTCATTGCCCATACATATAATTTTCCCCTCAATCATACTTTTTTAATTGTATTACAATGAAACAAGTAATTCTACGTACATACCTAGTTGAGTGTCATTGTTTGCCACTCATCATCAACCAAACTTCAAATTGCATCCATCTTGTAAGTACAACCTTTAACTTACACTTTTTTCTTCCTTAATCATATGTTTGTCATGCATTCCTAAGTCAACTTTTTCATGGGTTAGACCTTTAACATAACCCCCAGACTTCTCGTGCTTCATACATGCCTATCCAATTAGCACACAACATGCTTGTGTCACATGAAATGTAATCTCGTTTCTTTTTAACTTTATATTTATTTAAGTCAGCATACATATCTTACAATTTCATTTTGGACCATCTCTAAACTATTATATACTAAATCAAATTTACTCACCATTTTCACATGATTGACTCGTAGAAGATTGTGACATTACTACTAAGTTCCCTAAAGTAGATTATCCTTTCAACGTATGACTTCCCTTCCCCTGCACATGATGTAAAATTAAACTCATTTGATTTATCTTCCAAATCCATTTTTAACTTACTCTTTATATATCATTTTCAAAATGCTTTTGTATATGAAACATTATCTCATCCGTTAGACAATTTATGGGCAAAATGGGCAATTTTGCCATAAAGTATAAGGTAAAGAGTAATTTTGCTACTAAAGCATTTTTTAGACAAATTTACCACAGACATTTTCAAAACAGGCATATTTACCACTACCATTGACAACATGTTAAGGCATGTTGAAAGGATGATGATGTGGTAGTATTTTGTTGACGTGGAATCAATGTGAAGACACAAGTGGAGATATGATCCTTTGACTGGGTGATTACTAAAAAGGAAAAACTATAGTATAGCCACTCAAATTATATTTGTTCCCCTTTTTTTCACCCTAATATTTCATCTCCAACACCAAAGTCACCATCTTCAACTTATCTTTTTTAACCTGTTGGAATGGAAGGCTAGATAAGTGCACCGATGAATTTTTCCATCGCAATTCCTCTTTAACTTGCTCACACAACTGCAACAATCTCAACTCTAACTATAGCAATCCAAGCTCATGGATTTGCTCAACTCTAACAATGGTGATTACAGGGTAATTGTTGCCTGTTGGCCGTAATCGCCAGGTAATTATTGCTACTATTGCTCCTAGCAGGCGGTGGCCACCCCATGCCATCTCAGACATTGTCGTGGTTCCCATGTGTTACCAGCAACCGATGACACAGTATCGAGAAGGAAAAGGAGATGCTTCCCATCCCTATCATGCTTCGTGTGCAATTCATTGACATCCTACAGCCCCCACTTCATTCGCCCCTCTTGGATATCGCTATTGTCACTAACATCAAAGCCCAGCCTCCTGATTATCCCAAAATTGTCACTATCAAGAGAATCAGGGATATACCCGTTTCCTAACCCGTCTAACCTGCAAACTAGATCAAATGCACCAATTGTATGGTTGATGTGCCTAGTGTTTTTGACCAACTAATCCAACTCACCCTAACCCTGATGAAATATTCTTTGTGATAGTGGAATATTTCCACTGTTAAGTGTCATAGTAATAAATATTTTCCTGTTCCAAAACATTGGTGACAAATATGCCTGTTTAAAAAATGTCTATGGAAAATTTGCCAAAAAAAACTTTAGCAATAAATTTACTCTCCTCCCTATACATTAATAACAAAATTGCCCTTTTTGTCGATGATTTATGAATATAACTGGAAAACAACAGACATCGAAATTAATTATAATTTTGGAGTGAATTTTTTTTTAACAACAACAGAAACATGTATATTTAACATACATAAGTGGTTACAAAATGAGATAGCAAGCAGCTGAGCTCATTATCAATGAAACAGAAGTATCCCAATATATAGACACATAGCTACATAGCTTGCCAAACACCAGCCTACCTTAAACATTAATTCATAAACTATAACAAACCTTTCTAATGGATAACAAGATTTAGCACCTAATCCAACCAAGGAACCTTAAATTTTGAAGACTACTAAAAATCTAAAAGAAAGAAAGAGCTTGAATATCCTCAAGTATATCCAGGTTCAGACTCTGACCATTATAAAAAATGACCTTGTTCCTTCTCTTCCATATTGCCAAGCTAGTGATGTATATGATTGCATTCTAAGCTCTTTTTTGTGCTCCATAAACATAGTTTAGTGTAGTCACATAAAGAAACTCTTGACCATCCATGTATGTTGAGGGATCGATTTGCCACCATCTAAACACTTGTTTCTAGACTAGTTCTGCATTAATATAGTGCACTATACAATGATCAGTAGATTCAATAACATCTTGGCATAATGGATAGATAATATTGGTAGAAGGTATCATTCAAAAAACCAGGTTTAACTTATTAAGAAGCTAATTTTGACTCAATCTCCAAACAAATACATTAAGCATTAATGAAACCCAAGAGTTCTAGTTAAATAAGATGTCTCTAGCACCAATAAGTCTGGAATCATCAATGGCTTGAGAGAGCCTGTGAACTTAAAATGAACAACAAGGATTCCAGGACTACCAGCAAGTGTCATTGCCTTTTAGAGATACCTGTACATTATTCAACAAGTTTAAAAACGTTTCCAACTAGACCAGATTTCTTCCTTTTACAACTCTACCCCAACTCCACTCCCAATTCTAGGAGTCATTTGTGTTGAAATTCTTGGCGCACCAAGATCCTTTTAAGATAGGATTTGAGCTCATTGAGCTAACTCTAGCTTGAACAGCTATCTAAGGCAGCTAAAAGTAGCTCCTTTTAGCTCAAGTCAGCTCACTTCAGCCATAAGTAGCTCAAAGTAGCTGGACTTCAGCTCAAGTTAGCTCAAGTCAGCTCAATTCAGCTCACTTCAGCTCACTTCAGCTTCTAGTAGCTGAATGTAGCTGGACTTCATCTCAAGTTAGCTTACTTCAGCTATAAGTAGCTCAAAGTAGCAGGACTTCAGCTTAAGTTAGCTCAAGTCAACTCAAGTCAGCTCACTTCAACTTTTGGTAGCTGAATGTAACTGGGCTTCAGTTCACTTCAGCTGAGAGTAGCTAACTCCAGCTCAATGTCAGTTCAGGGAACTAGACCTTAGTTCATGGAGCTTGATTGGAGTTCAGAGGAGCTCAATTGTGCATAAGTAGCATAGTGAGCTAGCTTTGTGCTAGCTCACCTTGCTTTTAGCTCAAAACCACCAAGAGACACATCTTTTGTGTAAAGGTATGTCTCTTCATCAAAAGAGATGACTATTGGCTAAAAGAACATGTCCTTTCATCCAAAGGAAGTGTTCCTTGAGTGAATAGACATGTATATTCGCCCATGAGGTGGTTGGGGTGGTTATTGCACCAAGAATGATGTCTTTTGACATCAAGAGACATGTATATTCGCCCATAAGGTAGTTATGGGGTGGTTATAGGCCAAAGGAAGTGTTCCTTGGCTAAAAGACATGTATTTTCGCCATAAGGTAGTTATGGGGTGGTTATAGGCCAAAGGAAGTGTTCCTTGGCTAAAAGACATGTATTTTCGCCACCATACATGACCCTTAGCCAAAGGAAGTGTTCTTTGGCTTAAAAGACACCTTTCTTGGTGTAAAGGTGTGCCTTTTGGTCATCTATAAATAGCCTTTAGTGGCTGGCCATTTTAAGCACGAATTTGGCACTCCATTTGCTCCATTTTCTTGAGAGAAAATTATTCTCCTCCTATTTCCTTTAGAGGCCGAAATATTAAACACTTTTTGAGAGCATTGTGGGTGGATTTACATTGAGATTGTTCATCTCAATTCAAGCCTCAAGGTGCTCCTCCAAGATCAAGTTCTTCCTCTTTTCTTCACACATAACCAAAAAGGAAGGTACACATTCTTTTTTGATTTAGTAGCATGCTAGGATTCATTCATTATTTACATGAATGTTCTTAGTAACATGCTAGGATTTGTTTACCACAATATGTATGTAAAAATAACATGCTATATCAAATTCACAAAATATGTCAAACAAATTATAATGATGCATGCTTGTACTCATGTTGAACTCAAATGATCAAAATGCATGTGGCATGTACAAGAGTAGATAACATAAAGATATGTTATCATGAGATCCTGAAATCTTTAATTTGCTCATCTCCTTCAATCTTTAACTCGTGCACCCCTTCATAGTCTTTACTCTATATATTCTAGGACACTTTTCATTTAGACTCTTATTCTTGACCCAAGAATCTTCCCAAAATTTAATGCATTCCCTATTTCCTAACTTCTAGATGAAAGAGTTGCCAATTAAGTCCACATTTCCTAATGACCAATGTCTTGACTAGATTTAATTATATTTTCCTAAACTCTCCTTTTATGACTCTCTTCATCACTAATAGTAAATCCCCCACCGATACCAATGCAGCTTTTATCTTTTAAACCCACAGACAACCCTCCTTATTTTTAAAACGCCACCACCACTTCCCCCAACAAGGCTAAATTCTTTGCCTTAAGAGTTCCTACACCCAGACCTCCCAACCTTCTATTTGATAGATTTTTTCCCAATATACCTAAGCTAATTTTTTACACTCTCCCCAACCTCCCAAAAGGAAGTATAGATTGTGGCTTTCCAATTGTTTCAAAACACTCTTTGGGGCATGAAACAATGAGAAGAAATATAGAACAAGGCTTCCAAGTACAGATTTCCCAAAAGTTAGCTTTCCTTCAATCAAAGTCATGTTAGCTCTCTCATTGTACAACCTTGACTTGAATTTTTCCACCACCTTGTTCTATAAATCAACTTTGTTCATATTAACACCAACAGGCAGGCCCAGGTACACCAACAGTAGTTTATCCACTAAACACCCCCAATGATCTTGCCAAAAAGTCTACCTCCGAGTGAGATACCATAACTCTAAAAAATTTTATTTTATTTAAATTCACCTTAAGATAAAAAGACATGTAAATTTTTTTCAAAATACTTAATAAATTACCTACATTCATCTCCAAACAATCTCCCAAAAATAAGACATCATCTGCATACTGTCAATGTAAAATTACCAAATCATCATTCCCCACCTACAGTCCTCTATGAACATTTTGTTAAATATGGTCCTATCCCATATTTAATAATATTATTATTTTGTTATTGGGCTATGTGTGGAAGTGAAACCAAATTAATTTCGGGATAAAGTAGCCACATGATGTGGCTTGTGGGAAATTAAAACCCAATTTGTTTTAAATAAACATAGTCCAATTCGGCCTCTCAAATGACCAAGGTTTAAAAAGCCATGTAGTTGGCTTTGTTTGGGATGAGCAACAAAGACAGCAAATACAAATAGAGACATTTACAAGTGAACAGGTTGCAACCTCATTCTACAGGTCTCATTTTGGCAAAAATTTTTGTCGATTGATCTTGTACTTTGGGAGTGTCATTCTCTTGGGGTTATGGAGCATTGATTGAAGAATATTGATATTTTGGGTCTTCGTGATATGAGATTTTTGTAGTAACCCTAGAGTATTGAATTTTAGGTTTTTCTCAAATTACTGTGATAGGATTCAAATTTGGGCAATAACTTGGATCTTGAATATTGTACTATTTTTCTTGATTGTGGATTTTACTGTTGGAATTCTTGGCGCAGCAAGATCCTTTTAAGGTAGGATTTGAGCTTATTGAGCTAACTCTAGCTTGAACAGTTATTTAAGGCAGCTAGAAGTAGCTCCCTTTAGCTCAAGTCAGCTCATTTCAGCTACAAGTAGCTGAAGGCAGCTGGACTTCAACTTATGTTAGCTCAAGGTAATTTGACTTCAGCTCAAGTTAGCTTATGTCAGCTTACTGCAGCTATAAGTAGCTCAGAATAGCTGGATTTCAGCTCAAGTCAGCTCACTTTAGCTATAAGTAGCTCAAAGTAGCTGGACTTCAGCTCAAGTCAGCTCAAGTCAGCTCACTTCAGCTTCTGGTAGCTAAATGTAGCTGGACTTCAGTTCACTTCAGCTGAGGGCAGCTAACTCCAGCTCAAGGTCAGCTTAAGGAGCTGGACCTCAGTTCATGGAGCTTGGTTGGAGCTCAGAGGAGCTCAATGGTGCATAAGTAGTATAGTGAGCTAGCTTTGTGCCAGCTCACTTTACTTTTAGTTCAAAACCACCAAGAGACACATCTTTTGTGTAAAAGTATGTCTCTTCATCAAAAAGATGACTATTGGCTAAAAGAACATGTCTTTTCATCCAAGAGAAGTGTTCCTTGAGTGAATAGACATGTATATTCGGCCAATAGGTGGTTTTAGCACCAAGAGTGATGTCTCTTGGCCTTAAGGGACATGTATTTTCGGCATAGGCTTAAAAGACATGTTCCTTGGCCAAGGAGACACATTATTTCGGCCAATAGGTGTCTTTTGGACCAAAGGAAGTGTTTTTTGGCCAAAGAGACATGTATTTTCGCCAAAATAGATGACCCTTGGCCAAAGGAAGTGTTCCTTGGCTTAAAGGACACCTTGCTTGGTGTAAAGGTGTGCCTTTTGGTCATCTATAAATAGGCTAAATGGGCCGGCCATTTGATCAATTCCTTGGCATTCCATTTGCTCCATTTTCTTGAGAGAAAAGTGTTCTCCTCCTATTTTCTTTAGTGGCTGAAATTTTAGACACTTCTCTAGAGCATTGTGGGTGGATTAACATTGAGATTCTTCATCTCAATTCAAGCCTCAAGGTGCTCCTCCAAGATCAATTCTTCCTCATTTTCATCACACAACCAAGAAGAAAGGTACACATTCTTTCTTGGTTTAGTAGCATGTTAGGTTTTATTTATTATTTACATGTATGTTCTTAGTAGCATGCCAGGATTTGTTTGACACAATATGTATGTAAAATTGACATGCTATACAACATGTTATATCAAATGCATAAAATATGTTAAAGAAATTAGAATGATGCATGCTTATATTCATGTTGAAATTAAATGAACAAATATGCATGTGGCATATACATGAGTAGATAACATAAGAATATGTTATCATGAGATCCTGAAATCTTCAATTGGTATCAGAGCCTAGGTCATGAACATGTATATGTTGCATGTAGTAAGCATGATTTAGGATCATACATATGTGTATGATTTTGATAAGGCTAATGAAGGATATGTGTATGAAGCAATGAAGGCATGTTTGTGTATTTCTGATTGAATGCTATATGCATCTCTTTTGCCATATATGAGCATGTTAGAAGTTGTTTCATACACATGTTGCTTTGTTGAGTCTTGTTGTGTAAATTGAACTAAAACATGTGAATTGCATCAATGTAGATGGCTTGTAAGAATATAGTTGCAGAATTAAACCGTGACCTCAAATTGGATGGTGAAAACTATTCAATTTGGCAACAGAAGGTCAAATTCATTTTAACTGAGCAAGATACTCTTGATGTGCTCACTCATGAGATCATGCCTCCTGCTGAGGGACAGGATAGGACTGCCTATGAGGCATTCCTAAAGAAGAACTCTATGTGTAGAGTCACTCTCCTTTCCACTATGGTGGATGAGATTATGGTGGAATTCTCCATGCTTGAGGGGGCCAAGGCCATATGGGACTCGGTCAAAGCCAAGTATGGAGATGTTTCTGTGGAGAAACAACGCTCAATGATTCTCAGGTTTGAGAATTATGTGAAGCGTGCTGATCACTCTATGAGTGCTCACTTGCGTGAAATGTCACGCATGATCCACCAACTCAAGACGGCTGGGCATGTGCTCACTGATGAGCAACAAGTGCAAGCAATAATCCGTTCCTTGCCCGATGAGGAATGGCAGTTGATGAAGGTCAACTTACGCCATAACCCTCAAATAATGTCATTTGATGACATTGCTCGTCACCTCCTCCTTGAGGCTGAGGTGATGGCCCTCAAGGACCATTCTAGGGCATATGTTGCCTCATCCTCTATCCAGAAGGGATGGAAGAAGAATGGTGGCAAAGGAGGGCCAGGGAAGGGCAAGGGAAAAGGTCCTGCTTCCAAGAAAAAGTTCAAAAAGAAGCGGGACATAAGCAAGCTGAAGTGCTTCAACTGTGGGCATAAAGGACACTTTGCAAAAGATTGCAAGGGTCCACCCAAGGTACATACATACCCTTCTACTTCCATTGTACATGTTGTGTCATGTACATTACTAACTGAGTGCAATTCTTTGTGGATTGTAGACTCGGGAGCAACAGACCACATAGCCCGGGACAGGTCCTGGTTCGTGGCCTACAGGAAGCTCTCAAAAGGAGCTAAGCATGTTTCAGTGGGGAATGATGCCAGGCTGGAAGTAGAAGGCATAGGAACATGTAGAATTCCTATAGATATTGGATATTTGTATCTAATAGATGTATTGTATGTACCAAACATTTGTAGAAATTTGATTTCTATAAGTTGTATGTTGAAGTACAATTATTGCTTTAATTTCTTTAATAATAATGTGTCTATTATTAAATAGTATGCACTTGCTCGGTTAATAATGGGCTTTATGAGTTGAAGCCAACTAACCATTCTGTTGCAAATCCTAGTTGCTATGTGACGGAGGTCACAAATGAAATGAGATGGCATGAGAGGTTGGGTCATATTGGTCAAGATAGAATGGACAAGCTAGCCAAGAGTGGCTTGCTAGGTTCTTTGACCAAGGTTGTCCTTCCAAGTTGCCAATAATGCCTAGAGGGCAAAGCCACAAGAAAGCCTTTTGGCAAAGCAAATAGGAGAAGTAAGGCACTAAATTTAGTTCACTCTGACCTGTGTGGGCCAATGAGAGTTGAATCCATAAATGGATTCAAATACTTCATCACATTCATGGATGATTATACTCGATTCACCCACATCTACTTACTGAGAAATAAGGCAGAGGCCTTGGCATGTTTTGAGAAGTATGTGCACTTGGTTGAGAACCAAGTAGGTAAGAAGGTTAAGTCCTTAAGGACAGATAGGGGTGGAGAGTATACATCAAATGCATTCAAGGCATTTTGTGATTTGAAGGGTATTGAGAGGGAGTTCACTCTTCCTTGGACACCCCAACAAAATGGAGTGTCTGAAAGGAAGAATAGAACTCTTATGGACATGGTACGTTCCATGATGGCAAAGGCCAACTTAGACATCACTTATTGGAGTGATGCACTGCTGTGTGCAGTTCATGTCCTAAACAGAGTACCCACCAAGAATGTGAACTCTTTTCCATATGAGTTATGGAAGAAGAAACTCCTAACCTAAGCTATTTACGCCCTTGAGGTTGTTTAGCTTATGTTCATATAACGGACCACCCTTTGGGAAAGTTGGGTCCAAGAGGGAGAAGGTGTGTCTTCCTTGGTTATGCTGAACAATCTAGGGGTTATGTGTTCTTGGACATAAGTCACAAAACTGGGAACATCTTTGATGCAAGGATTGCTAACTTTGTGGAGGATGAGTTCCCCAAAGTTGGTGAGTGTGGTAACTTAACCTCATTAAGCCAGATCCTAGATGAGGATCAACCAAGTGTCATAAGGACACCTGAGACACATGCACCTACTCTAGAGGGAGTACCTCAACCACATGGAGCAATGGCTCCAGAAATCCCTGTTGTTGTGGACCAACATGAGCAAGACTTCCAAGAGGAAGGTTTTGTTCAAGAGGGAGTTGAGGATACTCAAGGGCAAGATGTTGAGCCTCAAAAGATGGAGCATGAGGTGCCTCCATCTCAACCTACATTGAGAAGATCAATGAGGAAATTCGGACCACCTAAGGAATGGTGGATCATGGATAGTGAGGCAAACTTGGTTGCATCTAAGATAGATGAACCAAGTAACATTAAGGAGGCTCTTGAGGGGGCACAGAGGGAAGAGTGGCTAAATGCAATGAAGGATGAGTTGCATTCAATGCATCTCAATGGGGTTTGGGAGCTAAGTGATCTTCCTCCAGGCCGTAAGGCAATTGGGAACAAGTGGGTTCTCAAGATCAAGGTGAACTCTGATGGAAGTATCGAAAGATACAAGGCCCGTTTGGTGGCCAAGGGTTTTACACAGAATGAGGGTGTTGATTTCAAAGACACCTTCTCTCCTGTTGTAAAATTCACTTCCATCAGGATATTACTTGCCATCGTGGCAAATCTAGACCTAGAGTTACATCAGATGGATGTAAAGACCGCCTTTCTCAATGGTGATTTGAGTGAGGAGATATATATGAGACAACCTGAGGGGTTTGTCCAAAAGGGTCAAGAGGACAAGGTATGTAGACTAAAGAAGTCTATCTATGGTCTTAAGCAAGCTTCAAGACAGTGGTACTTGAAGTTTCACCATGCAATCACAAGCTATGGCTTTGTGATGATGCATGAAGACCATTGTGTATACTTGTACTCTTCTGGGTCTAGTTTTGCAGTATTGACTCTATATGTAGATGATATACTGATTGCAAGTAATGGGCTTGCATTGTTAAGTACCATCAAGGGATGGTTGTCTTCCACCTTTGACATGAAGGACATGGGAGAGGCTGCCTTTATCCTAGGGGTTAAGATCCTGAGGGATAGAAAGGCAAGGCTATTGGCCCTTTCTCAAGAGCCTTATATTGATAAGATTCTTGTAAGGTTCAACTTAACAAATGCAAAGCCTATGAGTGCACCTCTTGCATATGGTTGCAAGATTGGAGAGGACTTGTGTCCTAAGACTCCAAAGGAGAAGGAAGAGATGGCTCAGGTCCCCTACCTAAGTGCCATTGGTAGCTTGATGTACGCCATGTTATGTACAAGGCCAGACATCAGCCAAGCGGTTGGACTTCTAGCACGATATTCTTCCAACCCTGGTCTGGAGCATTGGAAGAGTGTCAAGAGGATCCTAAGGTACCTCAAGGGTACTAAGGATTATTGGCTTTGTTACCAAGGTAAAGACCTTGGTTTACGTGGCTATTCTGATGCTGATTGGGGAGGAGATAGAGACTCCAGCAAGTCTACATCTGGTTATCTTTTCATGCTAAATGGTGGGGCTACTACTTGGTGTAGTAAGAAGCAAACTTGTACAGCATTGTCCACAATGGAGGCTGAATTTATTTCATGTGCCTCAGCTGTACAAGAAGCCCTTTGGCTAGGTTATTTCCTTAAGAATTTGGAGTCCAAGGTTTCTATTGAGAAACCTATTACTATCTACAGTGATAGTATGGCAGCCATGGCTTATACCAAGGACCCCAAATACCATACCAAGGACCCCAAATACCAAACCAAGCACATTAGCATGAAATATAACTTTGTGCGGGATGCAATTGAAGAGGGTGAAGTTAGGATTGAGTACATTTCTACAGACCTGATGGTGGCAGATCCTCTCACTAAGCCATTGCCACCACTTGTATTTGCTCGACATGTTAGAGCAATGGGTCTTAGAAGAATGTAAATGTTGGATGTACTTCACCTCTTTGGTGTCACACATGTTATGTATTTCTTTGAAATAATACAGATTATTTTATGAAATACTCAGTTCAATTTTATGAATCACAACAAACAAATGAACATGTCAAACATAGGCAGAGGATGACTTTCTCACACAAGTCATTCGCCCTTGATCTTTGTGTAAGATTAAGCATGAGACTGGCTAAAGACTTAAATGAAACTTAAGTGAATGATACATTTAAGTGGGAGTCATGCTCCAACACATGACACTTTAGCTTTTATGGTCGCCTTGATTATGAGTAATCAAGATTCAATGCTTTGGTGCATTCAGTTTGTATGACCATTCATACATCCTAGCCTATGTTAGATGTAAGCTAAGGCTTACATGGAGAAATTTCATGGTTATTGACATGTCCTCCTTTTATATGTTAAGAGGAGTACACTTCATGGTGTTTTAAGAGGGAGAAATGACACACTCCTCAATTGGAATGGAGATCACTCCAAGTGGGAGTGACATGAGTAAAACACCTTAGAAGTGTATTATGGAACTTTAATGGATGTGTTTCCAAGTGTTCCATGACCATGAAATACGACCAAAGAAGAATTTAAGCAAGTTGTCTCTATTCTTGCTTAGTGTGAGATTCTTCGAATCAGACTCTTAGTGACTATGGCTTGCTATTAGGAAGTTGAGTTAATTATGATTACTTTGATTGGTTGTCGAAGGTCTTAGAGAAATGAGACTGGAGTATCCTCCTTTTGGGTAATCATGTTAACTCATTGACCTAAGTAGTTGAAGCTAAAAGGAAAGACATTAAGATGATACACGTTCACTAAATTCAATCTTGGGCCCACATATTACTGTGAGTAGTATGCTAGATTGAATGACAAGTGATTGAAATGAGTACTCAATGCTTAATACAATCATGGATTTCAAGGAGTTGAAATTCTAAGAAAGAGACTGATTGTGATTAAGAAGTGTATCATATGTCTGGGGTCTGAAAGGCATAACTTGATGTGTTCAAGCAAGCTTGATGTGTTTAAGCAACACACTTGAATTTGATGTGTTCAAAGAAAGTTTGAAGAAGTTCAAACTATGAGGAGAGGACAATCTTCTATTGAGAGTCTAACAACCTCAATGGAAGAGACTTAGTGTGTGTGCCTGAGGTCGCACCCACAACTCTATATATGTAGAAGTGTCTGGATTATTTCGGCTATAAGGATTAAGGAGTTTTGTTTTGAGTGGGAGCTGGAAGTTTAAAAGCATCTTAGTGCGAGTGGGAGTTTGTTGGAATTCTTGGCGCACCAAGATCCTTTTTAAGGTAGGATTTGAGCTCATTGAGCTAACTCTAGCTTGAACAGCTATTTAAGGCAGCTAGAAGTAGCTCCCTTTAGCTCAAGTCAGCTCATTTCAGCTATAAGTAGCTGAAGGCAGCTGGACTTCAACTTATGTTAGCTCAAGGTAATTAGACTTCAGCTATAAGTTAGCTCCGAGTAGCTCACTTCAGCAGCTATAAGTCTAGACTTCAGCTCAAGCTCACTTCAGAGTAGCTCAAAGTAGCTGGACTTCAGCTCAAGTCAGCTCACTTCAGCTATAAGTAGCTCAAAGTAGCTGGACTTCAGCTCAAGTTAGCTCAAGTCAGCTCAAGTCAGCTCACTTCAGCTTCTGGTAGCTAAATGTAGCTGGACTTCAGTTCACTTCAGCTGAGGGCAGCTAACTCCAGCTCAAGGTCAGCTTAAGGAGCTGGACCTCAGTTCATGGAGCTTGGTTGGAGCTCAGAGGAGCTCAATGGTGCATAAGTAGTATAGTGAGCTAGCTTTGTGCCAGCTCACCTTAGTTTTAGCTTAAAACCACCAAGAGACACATCTTTTGTGTGAAGGTATGTCTCTTCATCAAAAGAGATGACTATTGGCTAAAAGAACATGTCTTTTCATCCATGGGAAGTGTTCCTTGAGTGAATAGACATGTATATTCGGCCAATAGGTGGTTTTAGCACCAAGAGTGATGTCTCTTGGCCCTAAAGGACATGTATTTTCGGCATAGGCTTAAAAGACATGTTCCTTGGCCAAGGAGACACATTATTTCGGCCAATAGGTGTCTTTTTGACCAAAGGAAGTGTTTTTTGGCCAAAGAGACATGTATTTTCGGAAAAATAGATGACCCTTGGCCAAAGGAAGTGTTCCTTGGCTTAAAGGACGCCTTGCTTGCTGTAAAGGTGTGCCTTTTGGTCATCTATAAATAGGCTAAAGGGGCCGGCCATTTCATTAATTTCCTTGGCATTCCATTTGCTCCATTTTCTTGAGAGAAAAGTGTTCTCCTCCTATTTTCTTTAGTGGCCGAAATTTTAGACACTTCTCTAGAGCATTGTGGGTGGATTAACATTGACATTCTTCATCTCAATTCAAGTCTCAAGGTGCTCCTCCAAGATCAAGTTCTTCCTCATTTTCATCACACATAACCAAAAAGAAAGGTACACATTCTTTCTTGGTTTAGTAGCATGTTAGGTTTTATTTATTATTTACATGTATGTTCTTAGTAGCATATTAGGATTTGTTTGACACAATATGTATGTAAAATTGACATGCTATACAACATGTTATATTAAATGCATAAAATATGTTAAAGAAATTAGAATGATGCATGCTTATATTCATGTTGAACTCAAATGAACAAATATGCATGTAGCATATACATGAGTGGATAACATAAGAATATGTTATTATGAGATCCTGAAATCTTCATTTACTACCAGTTTGGCCCGTGACTTTTTCCTTTACATTGGAGGGTTTTTCACGTATATCGTGTCTCTATTTATTTGTGTTTGGTGTTGCTTTTCTGATTGTTTATGTTTGGTTGTGATTTATTGGATTGGGCATTTGTCAATTTTATCCTACGAGTTTGACGGTAATTATTTTGGGTCCATCCCAACAAACGGTATCAAAGCCTATGGCTAAAAAAGATATAAGTGATAGCACAAGTTCCATGCTCAAATTGAAAGGATTGAATTATTTAATATGGAAGCTAATTATGGAGGATCTACTTTATTTTCTTGATTTGTATGATCCGATGTTAGGTGATTCAACCAAATCAAATGACAAATCCGATGACAATTAGAAAAAACTTAATTGTAAGACTGTTGACACCATTAGAAGATAGGTGCACTTGAGCGTATTCCACCATATTTCTATATAAACGAATGCTCAAAGTCTGTGGAAAAAATTAGAGGGCTAATCTGAGAGGAAGACTATTTTTCACTATACAAAAGATTGTGAATTTAAAGCTTAAGGAGGGACAATCAATTTCAGAGTACTTGAATGGTTTCTAGAACTTGATTAATTAGTTAACTACCATGAAGTTGAAGCTTGACGATGCATTGCAGGCATTACTTTTTTTGAGTTTCTTACCTGAAAGCTGGGAAATCTTGTTGATTACTATAAGTAATTTAACCCCGATGGAAAACTCATATTGAGTTTGGTTAAAAACAAATTATTCAACAAGGAGACAAGAAGGAAGGAGTTGGGTTTTGAGTATACACAAGCTCTTGTCATTGAGAGTAGAGGTAGAAGCAAGAATAAGAGCCCTAATGGTGGTCATGGTAAATCTGGTGATCATTCAAAGTCTAGAGATGACAAATGTTGTCATTATTGCGGGAAACCTAGTCATATAAAGAAGCATTGCAGAAAGAGGAAAAAGGATGATAATAAGGGGAAAGCTCCCGAGGACAAATATATGGTCATAATTGTTGAGTCAGATGCCGATAATTTACTTACACTAGTTTGTGTATAAGAGGGACCATGATCATATTATAGATTTGAATGTCCAGTGGATAGTCGATTAGGCTGCATCATATCATGTTTCTCCTAAAAAGGAATTGTTCACTACTTATAAGAAGATTAATCTCAGGGTGGTGAAGATGGGTAACATGATCCAATCCTAGATCTTAAGGATTTGTAATGTTGTTGTACAGACTAGTTTAGATATCACTTTGACATTGATGGATGTTCGTCACATTTTAGATATGTGACATAAGCTTATTTCAGTGAATGTGATTAACTGTGAAGGTTATGTTCAAAATTTCAAAGATAGGATGTTAAAGCTAAACCATGTTTCTTTATAGTGTCAAAAGGTGATATTTGTTGCACTTTATATAAGATACATGTTAATATTTATGGAAGTGGTTCGTTGAATGTAATTGAGGATAATGTTTTTATAAATTCATGGCATAAGCAGTTGGCTCACATTAGCAAGAAAGAGTTGGAGACTTTGATAAAATAGTCCATCATTCTTATTGCCAATTATATGTCATTTGACCCTTATAATTTCTATTTATTAGGAAAACATCATAGAGTTTCTTTTTGTGTTTCCTTTACATGAAAGAAAACTAAATTTGAGCTAATACATTTTGATGTTTGTGGTCCCGTCAAGATGGCAACATTGAGTGGTAAAAGGTACTTTGTGACTTTTGTTGATGATGTTTCATAAAAGACTTGAGCGTACTTGTTGAAGAAGAAGAGTCAGGTGTTTGACTGCTTTAGGATTTTTCATGCCATGGTTGAGAAGGAGATTGATGTGCACTTAATAAGTTTGAGAGATATTGTAAAGAGCATGATATTCATCATGAAAAGTCGAAGCTTAATACACCATAACATAATGGTGTAGCTAAGAGGTTGAACCACATCATTACTAAGAAAGTTAAATGTAAGCAAAAAATGTCTAAATTGTTGAAGACATTATAGGGTGAAGCTATAAGTACTGTTATTTACTTGATTAACTGGACTTCATCTTTTCCTTTGGGTTTTTTAGTCTCGGATGATGTGTGGGCAGGTAAGGATGTTTTTTATTCATATTTAAAGGTGTTTGGTTGTAAGGTATTTATGCATGTGCCCAAGGAAAAATAGTTGAAGCTTGATAGTAAAGTCAAATAATGATTTCTTGTTGGTTATGACAATGAAGAGTATGACTACCAATTATAGGATCCACAGAAAAAGAAACTAGTTAGAAACATAAATGTTGTCTTCAGAGAGCTTAAAATATATAAGATATTATACTGCAAGAGAAGATTTCAAATACTACTTATGGTGTTAATGATCTAACACCTACACATACTCCATTTGAAAATGCCAGAGATAAAGTAGCTACAAAACCTAGGGTAGAGTAGCCAACCATTATTGATGAACAATTTGATGGTGTTATAGTTGAGCATAACAATGGTCTTGTACACAGGGAGTAACGTCCTCAACTAGAAGAATAAAGTCTCAACAGAGGAGATCTACTAGAAAGCGTCGTCCATCCACTAGGTATCCTAGTTTTGATTATATCATGCTCATTGAAGTGGAAGAGCCTTAGAGCTTCCTAAATATGCAATATTGTACAGAAAAGGACCAATAGATCACCGCAATGTAAGATGAGATGAATTATCTTCAGAAAAATAACACATATGAGTTGATGGATCTTCCTAAAGGTAGAAGAGCATCGTAGAACAAGTGGGTTTTCAAGTTGAAGAAAGATAATAATAAGCTAGTTAAGTATAAGACTTATTTGATGGTAAAGGGCTCCAATTAAAAGAAGGGAGTTGACTTTGATAAGATCTTTTCACCTATCTTTTCATCTATGGTGAAGATATGTTCTATTAAGGTTATACTTGGACTAGCAATTAGTCTAAATCTTGAGCTTGAGCAACTATATGTGAAAATTGTATTCTTCCAGGCACCTAGATAATTGTACCATAAATTTGATTTTTTTTTATGGTTAGTTAGAACTATAAAAAGCTTATGCAGATTCTTGTGTCTATGTTAGAAAATTTCCCAATGGTAACTTCATTATTTTTCTGCTTTATGTTGATGGTATGCTTTTTGTTAAGGCAAGATGATTTGATGATTTGCAGGTTGAAAAATGAGTTATC
This sequence comes from Aquilaria sinensis, assembly GCA_005392925.1. Lineage (NCBI taxonomy): Eukaryota > Viridiplantae > Streptophyta > Magnoliopsida > Malvales > Thymelaeaceae > Aquilaria > Aquilaria sinensis. The sequence goes on from SMDT01002147.1 coordinate 463,206, forward strand.
TAAGTCCTTTGACATGAAAGATTTATGGCCAATAAAATAAATTCTGGGCATGAGAATTTTTTGTAATAGGAAAGCTGGTAAGCGATGGTTGTCATAGGAAAATTATCTTGAATGAGTGCTTGAAAGGTTCAACATGACAGATGTTAAGCCAAAGAGCATGCCCATTGTGAATCACTTCAAGTTAGGGGTGAGCACGAGTTGAGTAGAACCATGGGTTTGCCCACCCCAAATAGTAGTGGGTTGAGTTGGGTTAAGTAAAAATTGATCATAATTTATGGTTAGGTTCCATCTTAGAAAAAATCATTGGGTTTTGGGTTAGTTCTAGTTCTATATGTAACCAACCTGATAGAGAACCAAACCGAGATATATATTAATATATTATAAAATTTATAAGTTTACATATATAATAGTCATTATATATATTAAATATTTTGTTTTTTTTCTCTTTCTCTCTCTCTCTCAAATGATCATTCAGAGTTTGCAGATCCATTGCTGAAATCACATGTAAGTGAAATTAAGGCTAAAAAACTAAAAGAACATGTCTAACTCTTTCGAATTTACTAAGTACATGTGTATTTTGGTATGGATTCAATTTTGTATTATGTTCAATACTTTATAAACTAGTTGTAAATGAATTTTAATGGGTTTTGGTGTTGTTATAGTGTATGTGTATAAACTAAAAAATCTAAGAACCAGAACCGAAAAACCCAAAACCATTATTTTGACTCTGCTTGGTTTTTGGTTTTCGAGTTAGGTAGGAAATTTATGAAATCGAGGCCTTTTCAAGTTGGTTCGGTTTCACCCTCAAAACCGACCCAACTCGTAGCTTGCTCAGCCCTATTTCAAGTTAAGTAAAAAGTCATGCCAAATTACTACAAAAGAGAATAAAGATATGTAAGTTATTCCTTACTTCTTTGCGGTTGGTCCTTTGATGTAAATAATGGTTTATACTGTCAGATATTGCTTATATTATAGGATTGGTTACATTTTCACTTTTGCTGAGAAAGCTGTCTTATGACAGTCAAAGTTGTAAAAGTGTGTTCCTTTGTCTACAATTGAGACAGAGTATATAGCAGCTAACGAAGCAAGATAAAAAGATGCTTTGGATGAAATGGTTCCTTCATAAGTTGGGTTTGAAGTAAGAGGAGTATATGATACATTGTGATAGTCAAAATGCCATTGATTTGAGCAAAAATACAATGTACCATACTTGTACGTAACACATTGAAGTAAGATATCACTGGTTGCATTTAGTAACTAAAGATAATCTTTTGAAACTTGAGAAAATTCACATAGATGATAATATAGTTGATATATTGACAAAGGTGATTATCAAGGATGAGCTTAAAATATGCGGCCTAACGGTTGACATATGTTCCATATAGAAAGTAATGTTGGTATATCCTCCCAATAGGATTTGAGGGGGGGATTGTTAAATATGGTCCAATCCCAAATTTAATAATATTATTATTTTATTCTTGGACTATGTGTGGAAGTAAAACCAAATCGGTTCTCAGTAAAGTAGCCACGTGATGTGGCTTATGGGAATTAAAACCCAAATTGTTTTAAAAAAAAAACAATGTCCAATTCAGCCTCCCATTGGCCAAGGTTTAAAAGCCATGTAATTGGCTTTGCTTGGTATGAGCAACAGAGACAGAAAATACGAACAAAGACTCTTACAAGTGAATGACTTATGGCTTCATTCTACACGTCTCGTTCCAAACAGCAGTTTTCATCCATTGATCTTGTAATTTTGGGATGTCTCTTGGGTTTATGTAGCATTGATCGAGGAATATTGGTATTTTAGGTCTTCGTGCTGTGAGATTTTTGCAGGAACTCTTAAGTATTGAATTTTAGATTTTTCTTAAATTACTATGATAGAATTCAAGTTTTGGCGATAACTTGAATCTTGGACATTGTACAATTTTTTTTATTGTGGATTTTGCTATCAGTTTGCCTTTTAGTTTTTCCCTCTATACAAGAGGGTTTGTCACGTATATCGTGTCTTTATTTATTTCTACTTGGTGCTGCTTTTCCAATTATTTATGCTTGATTTTAATTTATTTGCTTGATCGTTTGTCAATTTTATCTTGTGAGTCTGACGGTAATTATTTCAGGTCCATCCCAACACATTTTTCTCAAATGCCTTAACCATCAAGATATTGAGTGCCTCGGCTGTTATGATGAAAAGGAATGGAGATATAGGATCTCCCTACTTGACCCTCTTTTACCATTTTAAACTCGGCTGTAGGACAACTATTTACCAAGATCAAAAGACTTGTAGATTTCAAACATGACTATATCCAGCCCCTCCATTTTTCCCCAAAATTCGTTTGTTCCATGATAGAATCCAGAAAACTCTAATTCAGACTGTCAAATGGCCTATCAAAGTCTACCTTAAACAACAACTTATTCTTCTTTTTCTTAACCATACGAATAAGCTCATCCACCATCAAAACTTCATCTAGGATTTGTCTTGAATGAATCTCATTTGTACATGACTAATAACTTGAGAGATAGTTTTTTTTAACCTTTCAGCCAGAATTTTGGCCAGAATTTTATACTGATAGCCAATAAGGCGAATTGATCTGAAGTCTTTCAAGATGATAAGGCTGCTATTTTTAGGAACCAATGTAATAAAGGAAGAATTGTACCCTTTTTCAATGTTTCCCGATCCCCCAAACTGCCAAATGAAGTTAATTGTATCAATCGAGTGGAATGAAAACAAAAAATTTTATATATTGGACCTCAACTTATTGGGATTAACTTAATTAATATTAAATTTAATAAGCTAATTTTTCTTAACATTGTTGGTGCTCTTGCTTTCACATGTTTGAAAAAATGTTACAGGGGGATTTGGAATGGCATCTAAAGTATCAAAACATCATCAATCATTCAAAAGCATTTTTCTTGGCCACATCATTTTTAATGATTATTCTTTTGTTGCTCTTTGTAAATGCTAGAAGAAATGTATCAAAAATGAAAAACTTTTAATCAAGGTTATTTAAATTCCGTTGAATCTTTGTCTAGAAAAATAATTACGACATTTTCTTAAGCATTAGAATTTCTTGTTGTTATACTGTTACTATTATTGTTTTCATGCATATGTTTATTTATTAAAATAAATGTGATAATTAAAGAGCTTTTACCATAAAAAATTTGATTAGATGTTTCAATTTAGAAATGATTGTTATTACAACAAATCTTATGATAAAAGGAATTAATGTAGCATACACTAGTAGAAAAGGTAGGATTCTATATGGTTGTTTTTTTATGAATTGCTGTCAAAAACCCATGCATCAGGTTTAGCCCCATTTAAAAAAATCTTTTGATGATTAATCATTGGGACAGAGGGTCGTTGTCAGATGCCAAGTTATGAGGGCCCTACTATCTGAATTTCTGACGGTTGACATATGTTCCATATAGAAAGTAATGTTGGTATCTCCTCCCAATGGGATTTGAGAGGGAGATTGTTAAATATGGTCCAATCCCAAATTTAATATTATTATTATTTTATTCTTGGACTATGTGTGAAAGTAAAACCAAATTGGTTTTGTGGGAATTAAAACCCAGATTGTTTTAAAAAAAAATGATAGTCCAATTCAGCCTCCCATTGGCCAAGGTTTAAAAAGCCATGTAATTGGCTTTACTTGGTATGAGCAACAGAGACAGAAAATATGAACAAAGATGTTTACAAGTGAACGACTTGTGGCTTCGTTCTACACGTCTCGTTCCGACAGTAATTTTTATCCATTGATCTTGTAATTTTGGTGATGTCATTCTCTTAGGTTTGTGTAGCATTGATCGAGGAATATTGGTGTTTTGGGTCTTCGTGCTGTGAGATTTTTACAGGAACTCTCAAGTATTGAATTTCAGGTTTTTCTTAAATTACTGTGATAGAATTAAAGTTTTGGCAATAACTTGAATCTTGAATATTATACTATGTTTTTTTATTGTGGATTTTGCTGCCAGTTTGCCTTATAGTTTTTCCCTCTACAATGGAGGGTTTGTCACGTATATTGTGTCTTTATTTATTTATACTTGGTGCTGCTTTTCCAATTATTTATGCTTAATTTTGATTTATTTGCTTGAGCGTTTGTCAATTTTATCTTGTGAGTCTGACAGTAATTATTTCAAGTCTATCCCTACACATTTTTCTCAAATGCCTTGACCATCAGGATATTGATTGCTTCGGCTGTTATGATGAAAAGGAATGGAGATATAGGATCTCCCTCCTTGACCCTCTTTTCCATTTTAAACTCGGCTGTAGGACAGCCATTTACCAAGATCGAAAGACTTGTAGATTTCAAACATGACCATATCCATCCCCTCCATTTTTCCCCAAAATTCATTTGTTCCATGATAGAATCCAGAAAATTCTAATTCGGACTGTCAAATGCCCTATCAAAGTCTACCTTAAACAACAACTTCTTCTTCTTTTTCTTAACCATACGAATAAGCTCATCCACCATCAAAACTTCATCTAGGATTTGTCTAACTTGAATGAATCTCATCTGTACATGACTAATTACCTAAGAGATAGTTTTTTTTAACCTTTCAGCCAATATTTTGGCCAGAATTTTATACTGACAGCCAATAAGGCTGATTGGTCTGAAGTCTTTCAAGGTGATGGGGCTGCTATTTTTAGGAACCAATGTAACAAAGGAAGAAATGTACCCTTTCTAAATGTTTCCTGATCCTCCAAACTGCCAAATGAAGTTAATTGTATCAACTTTTACAATCTCCCAATACTTCCAAAAAAAAGGTGAATGTAAACCCATCAGGCTCCGGTGCTTACAACCTTCCGCCACTCCATACCGCCTCTTTTATTTCTTCTTCTGAAAATTTTTTTCCCAACTCCCTCCGCAGCTCATCATTAATCTTCTTGAATTTTGCACTTCTGACAACAGGCCGAGAAAAAGTCTATTCTTTGAAGGTTTGCTGAAAGAAATTATAAACTTCTACCTTTACCCCGAGCAGGGTCCTCTTCCCATCTCTTATTCACCAGCAGACCTTCTATGTTATTTTTCCTGCACTTGCCTCGAGCCACAAAATGAAAGAACTTGGTGGTTTCATCTCCTTCACAAGCCTACTTCATCCTAGCTTTCTATTTCAACATACAACCTTGTATTCTTTCTGCCGTCAGAAATTTACTCAATATCTCATTTCTTCGAGCAACATCTTCCTTGGACAACACTCTAGGTTCCGCTTCAATGTCCCATTTCTCAAGTTCCTCCTTTAACTGATTAATCTGAGTCTTTGTGCCTCAAATAATCTGAAAGGAACTGGCCCATAATCTGCAACATCTGGCTTTAAAAGAATGGGCAATGATCAGATATATGTCTCCTAAGTGCAACCACATACACCTGTGGCCACCAATTGAAGTAGTTTCCAGCCACCAAGAAGCTATCTAACTTACTCATCTTTGAGCCTTCCTTGTTATTCGGCCTGCTGTATGAAGAGATTAAAGTGTCTGGTGATATTCTCCTTAAACTTACATCCCGTCCTTTCTTCCCTGTTTCTTACAGTAGTTTCTTCCCTGTTGTTTGAACAGCCACCATGCCTCTTCACGAACTTCCTCCTTGCCATCAACTTCATCAGCCTAGCCTCAGAGTTGCTTTTCCTTGCCAACCGCCTGTTTGATCTATCCCTTTGTTTGCCTGATAGAACTCTTCTTTTATCACAAGGGCCAGGGTTTAGGGTCTTCAGAGAATAGCCCACTCCAGAACCATTCACCTCTTCAACACAATTCGGATAACTAGCTTTATTCGACCTGCTGGTGTATGTCCATTTTCAGGTCTGTCTCTTTACTCTCTTCCGCAAGAGAGGAAGAACGGACCTCCTTACTTGTTTTCTTTGTATCCGTCCCGCCACCTTCCATGATTAAAGGTCTGATTTCTTCTTCGCCACTTATAAATCTTTTCAACACCGACCTAAGATGGTCATTTGAAACATGACACGAAAATATTTTTCTTGCATTTTTGTTTGTTTGTTTGTTCCCTTATTTTATTATTATTATTTTTTTTTTGAAGTGTTGAAGTATATATTACATGGATAATCCTTACACAAGCGGTACAATACAAGGTAGAGCCAGCACCTTATTTTTTTTTTCAGAGAAATCAAAGTAACTTACTAAGCTTTTATGCTAGCAGCAGTTCCGAGTTCCAATCTAGCACTGAAACTCGGAATTCAGGGCAGATTGTAAGGCCCGCACTTGTAGCCATCGAGGGGGTTGGGAAAGTTGCAGCGTTTGGGGATGGTCATGGCGACCTTTGGGTCAATCCCAGCAGCTTGAGTTGTGCTGGAGAGCAGCACGGCGCACAAGCAGGCTGGATTCTGCCCCATTTGCTTCACTTGGGTGCAGCAGCTCTCTGGAACAGCTGCGTTCTCGTCTTGTGCAGCTGGTACACAAGGAAACAGTTTGATTGCCTCATCTTCTGGAGTAGTAGACTCCCCACATTCCCCTGCAGCATCCGCCATTTCAGTCCTCGAAATGGCCATGATTGCCAGGAAACCGAGGATGCAGGCTACTTTCGTTGCAGCTGCCATTTTTCGGGGACTGGATTGATCTTGATTCTCGAATGCAAATCTGAGGTTCCATTCAGGGGTTTATATATACCAAAGTATGAGCTGAGAAAGTGTTTTCCTTGCATTTTTCCACTAACTCTAATGGAGCTAGCACTAACGGAAAAGATTATGTATAATATAAACACTTCCCCAGCAATGCTGCACTTTCTTTCTGTTTTCCATTCAAAGAATCCAGATTCGGACCTGCCTTTTCAGGAAAAGAGAAACACCCGAACCAGCACTAGAGTATTATATAGGGGAATGAGAGATCGAGATTCGAATCTCTGACCTCGCCTATGTCCCTATGACCTTTTAGCTACTAGACGAGAGGGCTGGGCAGTGGGCATCAGATGACACTTTCATTTTTCTTAATCTTTATTGTTTATGATGGCATTTCCATTACCACACGCTTCTCTGCCACCAGTTCCACCATTCTTCAGAAATGCTTAATTACCTCATTTAACAATAAGATTATCCTTCTTAATTATATATTACATCTCTGCTCATGCTCGGCTATGTGTTTGTGTGAAGCCATTTAGGATACAATTGAGCCTCTGCAAGCTGTTCACTTAGTCTTGCATTTTTTTTCAATGCCCAATTAATCAACAAAAATATATATGGAGATTTATATTTTTTAAATGAAATATTCCAAATTAATTTTTTTATGACCTGCAAAACACGGAGTTGAGAGAAAACTTCTAGTGTCCCTACTGTCATCTACTTATTGATGTAATCGCTAATTGTGTTGAAGTTATCGACTAAACTTTAGTCTTTCCCCTTAGTATTTATTGTTCTAAATCTACTTTCTTGCTATTCATTTTATCGCCATTGATGTTGTTTTGAGATCAAAGAATGAAGATGGATTATAATCTTAAAGGCTCAGGATTGTTGCTTATGCTTCTCATATTTGGTACGTATTTACTTCTTTCATTCTAGAGTTTGTTTTAGATCTTGGGTTCCTATTCTTATGGTTTTTCTTCATTAATTTTGTAGCTCACTTACTTTCGATCATTTTAGTTATCTTATATGGTAGTTAATGCTTAAATCTATATGTTTAACAATTCAATCTATTTGGAATTGTACTATAAGCACATATCTCATTAGGATTAAGAATATCTTGGAGATGTAATGGACTATTTTATATCAATAAACATTTTTATTTTTGGCAGATAAACAAGAATCAATTGCACTTGTAATTTATATGGGTATTTAGATATGGTGATGTTGAATTATTTCCATTTCATATTTTTCATCTCATGACCTTCCTTTTCTTTTTGGTTGGAAATGTCACTTCTGCTGAGATGGATTTTGGTCACTGCGAACGAGTGGTGAAACAGTGGGCAGCTTCTTGATTCAACGATGATGTTGAAGCCAAGGAAACAGCAAAGACACCGAAGGATTTACTGTTCTTCCTCCATATTCCTAGAACAGGAGGAGCCATTTTTTTTGTCTGGTAGATTTCTTCGAAGCTTTTTATAGAAATTTAGGTTATGGATTGGTTTGAGTTAGAGTTTTGAAAATATTAATATCTTTATTAGCTTTAGTGGTTCAAATAGTTGATCAAAAGTGCAAAAATGGATTTAACACTGTATAGTAACTGATGCACTCTTTTTTGCATTTCCAGTTTCTTGAAAAGATTATACAGAAGTTATCGACAATGTCTACATCCTTTTGATAGGTTCCGTAGTGCTAACAGGTAGCATTTCTATTCTTTTCAAACATAAGAATCTATTAGATGATTACAATATATATATATATATATATATATATATATATATATATATATAGATATATGTATGTATGTATGTATGTATGTATGTATGTATATTAAACTGTGAAGTGCAGGATTTTGCAAAAAAAGAAGTGAAATTAAAATTAAAATTTTTAAAATCAGGAAAACAATACTACGGTTAAAGTTATTTTGTTATCATTTATGTTCACAATGTGAGTTCTCTATTCATATTTCCTTTTTCTATTTTGCATCCAGTGTAAAACTTTGCAAGTTAATGTCTAGTCACGATGACTACAGTGTGATGTCCAAACTTTCTAAAGGTAAAACATCAATAGTGACCATACTTGGGAATCCAGTTGATCGTGTTTTTAGTCTTTACGAGTATTCAATCAAGGAGGCATCAGAAGTGTTAAGCCGAAGCAATCAAACATCTGCCACAAGAATATCTGAATATCTTTGCCCTAGAAGTGGTTTAGTAGGTTCTTGGGGCCAATGGCCATGAATTATTTGATCCCACATATGATAGAAGACTTGTTTGATCGGGTATGCTACTCCACAAAAACTCTATATATGTAAATTTTTTTTTATTTTTTTCTACTCAGAAGTGTTTGTACAAATATTTATGGTAGTGGGTGAAAGATAGAGGATCACATTGACAGTGGGTTTCTTGAAACATAAAGGAATTGCAGGTTGCATTGACAGTATTGGGTGTTGAGGGATGAAAATAAAACTCTGTTTGCGGTGGTTGATTTCATTCGGGTCAGCTGAGTTAGCGCTTTGGGACTATTCGATCCTTTTAGTTGCTTTAATAATATTTGGCTTTCGCTAGTATGCAAGAATCAAGTAATGTCCATACTCTATTATTGGGCAGAACTACCTTTAGCTTAGCCTTGTAATGGCTAGAGTATGAGGGCCCCAATGTTATAGCATTGCATACTCATTTTAGCTACGTTATAATTATAATTTCAACTCATTCATCTATATTTTTGTTAATCTTATATACTTTTCACATTTTTTGTGTAGAGAGATCTTAGGAAGGTGAAGGGTATACATGCTGTTATGAGCAGTGACCCATATAATATGCTAGAGATGGTCATGCCTTTTCATGAGTACATCAACGATCGCATAGCCAATGATTTTATACACAATGGAGAAACATTTCAGGTACCCTTTTAATGTATAACCATCATATCCTAAATCCTATGTGCAAGAGATGTAAGAGGTGTTATTTGCGCATTATGGCTCTAAACTTTAGAACTACACAACCTAGCACTTACCATTTTCTTAATTGATAGCTCATGAAATGCGAAATAGTGTTCCATCGAGTGGTTCTACCTTTGAGTTCAATGTTGGATTCTTCTAATTGAAATGAGTCCTTCTATGGCTTATGAGAAATCACATTTTGCTTCATTCTATTTTAAAAAACATGCACTTTAACCTTTGAATTGAGGGGAACAACGATTTTATATTTTAATAGATGAAAAATCAGTAACATAAACTGTTAACTAATTGCACTAGTCCTAAAGACCCTTTTACCTCTTGAACTTTCTCAACTCGTACCTTTTATCCCTTGAATTTTGACTCGGGTTCACTCAGCCTTAAAACTTTGGAAATTGGTATATTTTACCCCATCGGCTTATTTAAATGGCCATTTAAGTTATAAGAGGACCGAAAATGGAAGAATAACTAACTTATCATTTGACTTGACTTTTGTATTATTTCTATTATCTGCTTCAATCTTCTCAATTCAAGCAATTTAGAAAACCACCAACCATTTAAAATCTACATAATCCAACCCTATAAAGATGATTCATTTAATTCTAGTACCCAACTCATTCCACAAAACTAGATATTTTTGTGGGAAAAATGACTAATTAATCCTTCACCTTCCATTTTATCTTTATTTCGGTCCTCATA
>SMDT01002148.1:0-51424 GCA_005392925.1 Aquilaria sinensis
CAAGATCTAAATTGAAGGTTCTTACATTTCCGGCATGGGCATCTAATTTGCTCCCCATTCATGAACTGAACATTAGCACATGCGAAGCTTATAAACTGTTTCACTCCCCTACTCCACTCCTTCCGTAAAACCCCCCATTCTCTCGGATGTAACGTTTACTGTCTCCCAACCATCGAAGACGTAGTCCGTTCATTTTCCCGGACAATCACTCTTACGACAGAACCATAAGTCCACAATTCCCCCTGCCACGCTTTACTTCTTGACTAAGCGTCGTTGGGGCTAGATGTTCTGTAGTTGACAGCCCCTTATTACGATTCTTGCTTGTAATCGTCCAACGCACCGCACATTATATGCGCCATCCAGCAACATGCCCACAAAAACCACGCTCTGACCATAATCCCCGCTTGCTCTAGTCTCCAGGGGGAAAGAATACTAAGGGGGGGGTCGTAAACTTTCAGAACGATAAACTAATAGAAATTAATCACTCAAAACAGAATAGAGTAGCACACAGAAGATGGAGAGTACGAGACAGTAAAGACACGTGAAGGAAGGGAAGGAAACATTAACAGTATGAAGTATATGAGTTATAGACTGTGATCATAAAGTAGTTTCCTCATGGGGATTAAGCAAAAATAGTTGAATAGCATCCATACTGTACATCCTTATTAACTCCTCTTCACAACATATTGCACCACAGTCATGAAAGTAATTATTAGAGTTGGTATTGTGTGAATGGGAATAACTATCGTTCATGTTTACATATGCAAATGTTAAATAAATAAAAAAATAAAATTAAAATAAAGGCACGTACAATGTGTATCAATTTTTACTTAAACTTATGTGATTAAGGACTAGAGTTCAAGTTCGAAGTTTGACGATTTGGATTCGTTATCGAAACCCATCAATTATATATATGTTGAATACCATCCATAGTGTACAATCTTAATATTCCTTTTAATAACATATCGCACCACAGTAATGAAAGTAATTATAAGAGTGGGTTTTATGTTAATGGGAATATCCATGGTTTCCATATGTTGAGGTTCTTCTTATGTTAAATGAATAAAACAATAAAAATCAACTAAAGTCACTTACGTTGGTTATACATTTTTACTTGAACTTTTATGATTAAGGACTGGAGTACTTCAATTCCTAAGTTTGTCGATTTGGATTCGTTATTGATACCCATCAATTATATAAATGTTCATTTTGTGGTGGATGCTTGCTTTTCCAACTACCCGATACTAGAATTCTTAACCTTTGCATTATTCTATTTCAGATCTGTCTTCCTACAGTCCATCATTTGAATGTTGGTAAACGAAATTTTAACTTTTTGTTATTATTACCAAATAGTGTATCTGTTTATTATGAAAACTTAATTTAATCTAACCAGATCGTTGCAGTTTCCCTTTTTTTGTTAAATTATATTCTAATACTTTAATTTCTTTAGCAAAACTGGAACGTACCTGTTGACATTTTTGCATATTCTATCAATACTGACAACGCATCCAATAATTTGTATTTCACACTTCAATCATGCCTTACATGGTAGCATTACATGATCAGTCAAGCATGCTATGAAATGATTCTATAATTTTTATTCATCAAATTGTTCTAAATTCAAATCAATTCAATCGTTTTTTAACATGAACATTTAACAATATTTTTTAACTCTCTACCCAAACAAGAGGGGTACTCCTACATCTACTGTTTGATGTACATGTGATCGAAACTAGCAAACTATACGTTTCATCACTCTGACAAAAAAATAAAGAGACTTACAGTTGGTATTAGATATACAAGAAGCAACAATTTTTTGTATGTTCTGTCCAAAACCACCTTGTAGAGCAAAGATCCCACGTCGCTACAATTCACTGCAACAATTGCAGTTAAGTAATCAACATATGCTGAACATTTACTTGCTTAATTCACAAAAAGGTATCCGAAGGACGGAAGGCACATTACCTTACTTCTCAAAAGAGAGTTAACAGCAATATGTGCAATGCATGGCTCCCTACGCTTCTACTGAAGTTGCTGTACAGCCTTTAATTAAACCTACATGCAATGATTCCAAATTTAATTTTCATATTATTCGTTGTAAGTCAATGAATTTGGGCTGACCACACAAAATACTCCATATGATAAAGAATATATATTTACCTGCTACCAATGTTTGAATAGAGGGTGTAAATAATCCTGGCTTCTTCATCAGTGAATTCTCCATCTTTAAGGTTGGGTCTGAGATAGTTTAGCCATCTGAGTCTGCAACTTTTCCCACATCTTTTAAGACCTAATTAATCAGATAATTAAAGAAAAATAATAATTAAAATCATCTTCAAAATATATTTGGTGCACACCATGTAGGTAGAAAAGAGAACCAATTCAAAAGATCCAAAAGAAAAAAAAAAAGAAGATAAGACATTAATTAAGAACCTTCCGTGATTATGCAATCATGATACGTCCCACTACACATGGTTTCTTTTATTAGAACAACAAATTAAACCAGGAAAAACAAAAGGTAGCTGAAAAGCAATAAAATTAGTGGGTTGATATCTATTAATTATAGTCATAGAATCTGCTTAACCTGATTTTTCAACCATTTTCTTCTGCCGATTTTTTTTAAAAAAAAAACTGAGAGAAGGGAACATAAACTAGAACTAAAACCAAAATCACAGTTGGAAAAAATAATTTAACATGCAATTAAAAATGGAATAAATATTCTGAAAAAGAAAGCATAGTGAACGGTGGTTGCCAAGTTTTGTACTTCCTAAAGAAAACAGTTGTAGACGAGAATAAGGTGAAGCTTAACTACGAAAAACTTTTCATTTTTATTTTCTATGTTTTTCAATAAAAATCTGGGAGCATAGCATAATTTATGAATGGGAAAATCCACATTTTCCAAGTTCAAGAGAATTGAATTGATAAAGTGGAACATCTAAAATGTGGTTTTTTTTATTTTAACAGTAAATTCTCAAACAAATTTTTTCACATTGTTGAAAAAAAAAATGCACTCATACCTCTATCAAGTTAAATTTTCGGATTAAAAGAACTCAGCAGCTAAATGCCACCTTCATTGTTGTTATATGATCAAAATCTTAGTCTGGGTCTTAGAATTATACGGTTTGATGATCTGAAATAAGAAAAAAGATTTCATTAGATTCTATGATTACAATTATAATTACGATTCTAAGCAGATTCTATGACTATAATTAATAGATAATCAAACTAATTCCGTATAGAATCCAAAGTTTGACAACCTTTAATTGTTGATTAATTAACATTGTCAACATGGACAATTTGGACACCCATCTAATGCATGTATATTATATGTTATTAAGAGACTAAGCTTGTCATATAATTGTATCTTAATGCGACAGGTAGATGGTTAGAAATGTAAAGGTTGAGGTCAATTCGAGGATCTTCTAAATTAATATATACACTATTTAGCTCTCTCTCTCTCGAACCAGCAAGCAGCACCGAACTCTGCCATCCTCCATCAATCATTATTGCACTTGTATCTCTATATCCACGAATATTTTTCATTGATTATTTACTTCCCATCTTCTTACCATCCAGATTCTAGCTCCTTCCCGATAAATTTTCATCCCTTTTTGCTCGACCCGTGTCAGTGATTGTTGCTGTTTTGGGGTCCTGCTGCATTTGCCCTCAGTTTTTATAAAAATTTCAGCTTTATTAATTAGATTCCTGAATTTGTTGTTGGTGGGTGGTCAAGAACGTGTGGGGCTTTATTCTTTGCCTCCCGTCTGTGGGCACCTGTTGATTATTTTGGATCTGCAACCGTGATTTCTGGGATGGATCTCTTTCTGGAAACTTGCCTTGGCTACTAATGGGGCATGTTTTTGCAGTAATTTTTATTTAATGAATTTGGTATTTTAGTTTAAAATAGTTTAAACTTTGTAAAGTTTTCAGTTTGCTGAGATTTTCAGCTTAGGTCAGTGGAAGAAGATCCATTGACATCCAAGTAACTCTATAATCTTAGTATTAAGCATGAGCATAAGGGAAAAAAATCCTACCTAAATGTTGTCCATCTATATTGACATCCAAGTAAACTCTGTGAGTGATCTCATACTCAGGTTCCACAGCATTCTCCTCCACCTAATTATCAAAAAGTACATGAAACAGAAAAAATTAAATGAAAGGCAACTAACAAAAACAGAGACCTAACAGGATGTAAACTGGCTATTGCTCTCAGCATCTGTTCAATGGAACCATTTAGTCTGATGGTGCATCGACATTTTAATAAACAAAATGTTGCAATTGAGAACATATATGAATAAAAATAAATTGGAATTCAAGATAGGGAAACGAAAGCTTGATTTGGCTTGCAAGCTTGTTAATTGAATCAGCTATGCTCAAACTAACTCAATTAAGAAATGACATTGAAATCTTCACTTCCCAAGTGGAACTAAGAACGGAGGGATAAAAGAGCACAATCTTTTGCTAATTTGTAAAGAGATCCAAGGTCAAAAAAACCACTTGCTAGTTGTTTCAAGATAATCACAGCAGACAGCCGCCGTACTCAGTTGAAGAATAAGCGGAAACTTGGGTGAAATGCAGCCAAAATCAAGCCAAGCCAGCAAGAGAACTCAACTAAAGCTTGCAGCTTTCAGGAAAGTGGTTCCTGCTGTCAAGGATCAATTACTGAAACCCTAATTTGAACACAGGAGGTGAACTGAAACGGAGCCCTAAATCAAACATGGATGAAAGTGAAAGAAGAGCCTGACCTGACAAAGAAGACAAGCGTCACCCCTTGTCCGGTTATGTGGGAGGACTGATTATGCTATTTCAGACGACGCAGCAGAGACATGTATCTGTCGGATCTAATATGGCCGAATCGCGTCTCTATCCAGGGGAGGCTGTGGAAGGGGAGGCGTCCAAGACAAGGGCGTTCGACCGGAACTCGCGATTTAGGCTGGAGAAGGGGACAAGGGCTGTCTGGAGAAGGGGAGGTAGAGCAGATTGCAGAAGGGGTTCGAAATGGAGAAAAGTCTGTCACTGCGAAGCAAAACAAGCACTTTCAGGTTAAACAGGAGAGAGGAGTGCTGCGTTTCACTTAGTACCTATATAGCGACGGCTTAGAGTCGCTGAGAAGTACCAACTACTAGCCCTCGCAAGTTTGAAAATGAGATATAAAACAGTCATTTATCTGTTAACAAACTAGTGAAAATAAATCAATGGTCCATTTATGTAATTTTCATTTAATAGATTTGTTGTTAATTACTAGTAAAAATATTTAGAGATTTGTATGCTGAAGTAATTAAATTAAAAACTCTTGGTAACAATTAAACATGTGACATAAAAAATGATAGCTGCTTTTGTGGAACTATATGTAACATAAACAATAAGAAAAATAAATTTTGAATAATTTCAGGTCACATTAACAAGATTAAATAATCGGCCACAACTGAAGGCTATGAATTGCTAATTATTAGCGAAGGAGAATGAAAAATCTTGTAACCATAAAACAAAATTTAGTCTAAATTATAGTTTTTTTTATACACACATGGATACATCGATCCCATACATTTTCATTGAAAAATAAACTGAAAGTAATTAAAATTTATCATTATCAAAACAAATGAAAAAAAAACCAGTCATAATTAGGTATCACTAGTAACTGGAATATTACCAAGGGCAAACTGTATGTAATTTTTGAACAACTTAAAGGCAATTAGCGACGGTTAATAGTCACTAAATTAGCGAAGGCAAGCCGTCGCTAATATTAGCGAGTACCTGCCTTCGCTAATTAGCGACGGTAAGCCGTCGCTAATATTAGCGACTACCTGCCTTCGCTAAATTAGCGAGGGCAACCCGTCGCTAATATTAGCAACTACCTGCCCTCGCTAATTTAGCGAGGGCAACCCGTCGCTAATATTAGCGACTACCTGCCTTCGCTAATTAGCGAGGAATATTACCAAGGGCAAACTGTATGTAATTTTTGAACAACTTAAAGGCAATTAGCGACGGTTAATAGTCACTAAATTAGCGAAGGCAAGCCGTCGCTAATATTAGCGACTACCTGCCTTCGCTAAATTAGCGAGGGCAACCCGTCGCTAATATTAGCGACTACCTGCCTTCGCTAATTAGCGACGGCAACACGTCGCTAATTTTAGCGACTACCGACCTTCGCTAAATTAGCGAAGGCAAGGCGTCGCTAACAGGAGAAAAAACTGTATAGCGATAGCTATAAGTCGCTTAGGAATAGCGACTAATGTCCGTCGCTAGTATAAAAATATGATTACTTAAAAAATATTAAGAGATACCATAAAAAGAGTATAGTGAGTATATTTCTTGTTAATTACTTAAAAACAAATGAAAAATCTTGTAACCATTAAACAAAATAAACTGAAAGCAATTAAAATTTATCATTATCAAAACAAATGAAAAAAAAAAACAAGAGAATGAACAATCTCATAAAAATCCAGTCATAATTAGTCATTGCTAGTAACTGGAATATTACCAACGGCAAAACTGTATGTAATTTTTTTAACAACTTAAAGGCAATTAACGACAGTTAATAGTCACTAAATTAGCGACGGCAATTTCACCGGACTTTTAGTGACTGTTTGCCGTCGCTAATTTGTGACTGTTTTTAGCTGTTGCTAATTAAACCGTCGCTAATAGCGGTTTTCTAGTGGTGATACTCACTGTCTTATTGATGAATTGCACCATAATTAAGTTCTTTCCTTAACACAATTTGTAACATGCCAATATTTCCGAGTGTATATTAAGCCCTACTAGATCATTACCTCATTTAATGGACCAATTTGTCTCAAAATTGGTCCATTATAAAAGCAAAAGGCTACAGTTTCACTTTGAAATTTAAAACCTGTGTTTACTAATACTTATGGGACTTGAAATACTGTAAACAAGAATCTCTTCACAAAACATAGAAGGGGTTCAATCAATCTGAAGATTTCAACAAGTTTGGTTTATCCTAAAGGAACTTCTAGTCAAGTTTAGGACACCCAATCCTTTGCTTTTAGAAAAGTCAAGCTCGGATTGACAGTAAGATATTAGCGAAGGCAAGCCGTCGCTAAAATTAGCGACTACCAGCCTTCGCTAAATTAGCGAAGGCAAGCGTCGTCGCTAAATTATTAGCGACTACTCAGCCTTCGTTAAATTAGCGAAGGCAAGCCGTCGCTAACTTTAGCGACTACTAGCCTTCGCTAATTACGAAGGCAAGCATTCGCTAAGTTTAGCGACTACCCAGCCTTCGCTAAATTAGCGAAGGCAAGCCGTCGCTAAAGTTAGCGACTACCAGCCTTCGCTAAATTAGCGAAGGCAAGCCTTTGCTAAGTTTAGCGACTTTTTGCCTTCGCTAATTGTAGTCGCTAAAAATTAGCGACCCTAAACCGTCGCTAAACTTTCACCGGATTTTTAGTGACTATTTGCCGTCGCTAATTTGCGACGGTTTTTGCCGTCGCTAATTAAACCGTCGCTAAAAGCGGTTTTTCTAGTAGTGGGCGGCATAAAGACGGCAGCAAGGGAACAGCACACTAAAACAAGGTACATAGGATGGCGGTATTAAGACAACAAGAAGGGCCATTGGAATAAAGGCTAAGACAAAGAAACTAGGTAAATGGGACGGCAACAATAAGACAAGTAAAAAGGCCATTGAGATAGAGATGATGGCAAAGAGAAAAACGATACTAACAAGCTCACGGAGGTAATGAGGAATGACAGTACCAAACCTCACATGACTAATTACAAACAGCGGTAGCCAGCCTAAAAAGAAAAGAAGAGCAGGCGACAGTTCATGAAAGAAAAAATAAGAAAAGATAGCCGACGGTAGAAACATAGAAAGAAAAGAAAGGACACAAGTCGGCGAAGGATACATAGAAGGAAAAGAGAGTGAGGATAGACAACAGTAGATACATAAGTGAATGACAGTGGTAGATACATTTGCAGACAGGCTTAGAAACGGTGAAATAAGGACGACGGTAGATGCAAAAGGAGGAAAGAATAATGACATCGGTGGACAAACGAAATAGAGAAGAAATAAGAAAAAAGAGATGACAGTAGGTGAGATGGTAAGAAGATAGAAGATGGCGGTAGGCGGCACAAGAAATAAAAAAAGATATAAGAAATGGGAGACAACGGTAGAAGAAAACAGTAAGGAGGAAAAATCACACTATGGAAGACGGCGGTCGATCCACATTTTAGCCATATACAAACGGCGGTAGATCCATATATAAGCTATTCTTCTAAAAAAAGTGATTCGAGTCGGCGGTAGGTATAACTGGCAACAAGGAGTGGAGTCGGCAGTAGATACAATTTGAAACAAGGCAACGGATGACGAAAGGCACCATGGGAAACAGACAGTGGAGGATACAAAAGAGAAACAAAAAGGAATCACACCTCTAAAAAACAAATGGCGGTAGATCCACCAGGAATAAGAAAAATAAACAGCGGTAGCTAAAAGAAATTAAAAAAAAATGGAGATAGTAGCAGAGGAAGAAGAAAAAAGAATGGAGACAGTAACGGAGAAAAAAATGATGAAAGAAGGAAAAAAATAGCAACGACAGTTAGATAGAAGATTCTAAAATACCCAAGGGGGTACGGTGCCCCCCAATCACAACCGTCCATTCCTCCAGATTAATATTTGGTCAAAATTACCACCATAACTATATTTTTTCATTTTTAATCATTTTAGTCCCAAGCGTTTATTTCTTTCTTATTCAGCTATTAGATTAGGATCTGAGAAGAGAAAAGGCACAGCACCCTGGTAGAACCAGTTAATCGGTTACATATGTCGTCTCTTCTTCCCTCAACTGCCGATTTCCGTCGCGAACCATCCTCATAACCGATTTGCCAATTCGCACGAAACTCTCTGGCCTCTCTCCCTTAATCTCCAACAGCTCCTTCCCTCCGCCAACTTCACACTCCTCTTTCGGCCGTAGATCTCTCTCTCTCGGGGGGAGGAGACGGGCTCCTTCCCCTCTTCGCCCAAATCTCTCATTCCCTCTTATCAGTCCCCCTCTGAAGTTGACTTCCCTCTTCCCTCCTCTCCGTTTCTCAGTCCCGATGAACGAGCAAAAGTCCGATGGTCCACTGATGGTCTCTGACTTGTCTCCCAACATCCGATGGCCGACAGACGGTGAGCGGCTGGAATCGATCTCGTGATGGTGAATGGCTGGAATCGATCTCGCGAATAGCTAGCGATGCTGGAATCGATCTTGCGAACAATTGGGGAGGGGAGCAACAGCGCATAATTCTCGAAGCATCGCGAGAAACCAGAGCATCACCAAGAAACCAGAGCGTCGCGAATCGGTGTAGCTGACGAAGCAACTGACTATTTCGAGCAGAGGTTTCGAAGAAGTAACCGACGATTTCGATGCGTAATTGGAGATGCTACGCTTCCCAGCCGCCGTTCTCCGTTCATCGGAAGCAAGCTCCGGCCTTTATTTTCAACTGTGATTCGGTCTCCAATCCTCTCCCTCGAGGGGCTTCTTCTTTTCATTTTTTTTTTTTACCCACTCTTGATATAATTAATTTACTCACCTTTTGTGTCTCTGCCGCCGCCATTGGTGATACTAAGGAGGAAGACTTGGCTGCGGCTGTGGCGATTCCAGATTTCCATCATCGCTTTCTCCTTGATCGTCATGAACAATTCTTCCATTTTCCACATGCTGCTCTTGGACGGAAGCCCGCAATTCAAAGCTACAGTGTGCCGCAAATTCACTTGGGTCCTGACAGTACAGCCAAGGTAGGATGCACCATAAATTAGCAAGAATCCCATGGATGGCCGACGGACATTAGCAAGAATCCTATGGACATTTCAGCTATGGCTACAGTACCAGTAGTTGGTACACTTGAGGTTCACGATAATGCTTATCTAAGTGGTTTTCATCATTGTTTTTCACAACAATATAATCTTTCTGGTATGGTACTTTTCTGGATACATTTTTTTTTTTAAAGTTGATATTGCTCATTGTTGTTGTTAGTCTTTATTCCACAACTATTTGAGATTTTGTTATTCTATGTTGGAATATTGAACCTATGCAATTGATGCTGTGGGGAATTGGGCTCCTACTCGTTGTTTTGGTATTTGGCAGTAGGTGGGTGGTTTATTGAATTTGGACCTCTCGTTTCAGCTCGTTACACGGGTGTGTGGCTTACGTGCTAGGGTTCGATTTGTTCGCGTTGCTGCAGGCTGATTTTGATACTTGGAATTATGAAATTGTTATGATATTCTGTCGTGTATGACTATGATGTTCTTTATAATTTTCACGTTTGAGAGAGAGAGATGTGAGTTCAGCGTCAAAGGGGTGTAATCAATTGAATCTACCAGTTTTCGGCTTTGTTGTAGTTGTTCATATCTGTTCTGATGTGCCTATGTTAATATGTTTGTTAACACTTCGTCTTTTAGTTGTTTCTGGCTTTAACTTAGTGTGATGGGGCCTGAATTTTATTTCGTTGGTATTTGCCAGTTATTGGGGGTCTAACTTAGTGGGGTGCTGTTTGTAAAATGAGAATTATTTGTTTGGCATTTGTCTTTTGCTTCATTGCATATTAGATCAATTTTCCCTGCAATTCAGTCTTCTCTGTTTCCTCGGAACAATCTCAGCTATGCCTATATACATATCCTAACCCTTCTTTAGACTTAAGATCCAAGTTGTAGACTGTCAATGCAGTGGTGAGTCTTGTAACAAATTGCTATGGATACTGAATCAGAAGAAAATTTAGGTTTTGTAGATGATGGAAAAATTGTTGAAACTAGCCATTTCTTTGTGTTGATCTCAATTGTGCTGCTGAACCTCTAGTATCATGAGGATTTTTTTCTTTCTTTCTTTTTTTTTTTCTTTTTTTTTTTTTTTCTTTTTTTTTTTTGAAGAGCAAGGAGTTCTATTAGTGGTGGTATGCAACTCAGGTTGCTTGCTGGGTGTGAAATTGACTTGTTTGACGAGAAAGTGCTCTATAATACTGATTGTTTGACAGGAATGTGCAGTCACTCATTTCCATACATGGTCATGTCTGCAAAAAAAAAATTACTTAATATAATTATATACATTATTCATATCATTAGTTAATAATTATACTTTTTAGGCCTAAAAAGAAATGATTTATTGGTTTCAAGATATTTAATTATATATGTGATGATTACATTTAATAAATTGAATATCATTAAATATAATTATATTAATTAATTATACTTTTTACTGAATACATATTTCTACTTATTACTATATTATTGTTATTGTTGTTGTTGTTATTATTATGATTACTTGTAAAAAATAATAATAAGAACAAATTGCATGAATTATATATTCCAATTTTTTTGACAAGTAATTAACTAGTAACAATGAACAATTTGTTATTTCATTTTGGAAAAAAAAATAAGTACATATTTTAAGCAAAAACCCCTAATACCAATTCCTAATCAACAACCATAAACCCCAAACCTTAATCCTAAACCGTAATATTAAACCATAATCCTTAACCCCAAACTTTAATCATAATCCTTAACTTAACCCTAATCCTTAATCTCTAATCCTAAACCTTAAACCTTAAATCCAAAAATAGTAATAGTTTGATCTTATTAATGGTTACTAATTTTCATGTCTGGAAGTATGTAGCTCATACTTGTTATCGACTTGAATGTTAAATGTCCAGGTTATGCCTTGGTGGATGGGCAGAACATGGTGAAAAAACTGGTGGTTTCTATGCTTGTAACCATTATGAAAGAGCAAAGCAAGAAGGAGTTTTACGAATTGAAATCTTGTTCATTTATGAATGATCCTGGTAGTGGATTTGGTTTGAGAGTCATGCAATTTATTTTGCTGCTTGTAGCATGATGAGACAGAAAGAAGGAGAGAGATGGCAAAGAATTCATTGGAGAGATATACTCATTATTATGAACGCTGGGCAAGCAATCAATCAGTACGTAGAAGTTGTAGTTCAATGTAGTTTGCTTCTATTTTCTTTTTTTGTTCTTTTCTTATCCTGTACGATTTCATTATTTTAGCTTTATAAGTAAATCTGGTTGCTGGAAATATTATTCTTTTAGTATCTCCTTGATCATAATTTGATTGTGATGGTCAATGACTGCCCTGGGTAGATTGGGTGGGGTTCAGGAAGTTCTGAACTTCCCCCCTGCAACCATGCCAGAGGGCTCAGTTTAGTAGTAGTTGATTTGTTGATGTTAAATTCTTTCTAGCTTGTGATATTGTGATCTGAATTATAGTGAATGGATGCCTAAAAAACTTTAGATTCTACCATTGTCAAGCTACATTACAATGTGAAATTTCTGTCATGGGGGATTTATTTTTTCTTTCTTTCCGTTTTTTTAGGGGGGGCTTTGTTGTGTGAAGCATGCTTTGATTTTTTTTTTAAAAAAAACAGAGAGAGAGAGAGAGAGAGACAAAAAAAAAAGTCTTGAGAAGCTAGAACTAACAAATGAAACACCTAGGCCAATTATTCTTTATGAATGCATCAACAGCAATCCCAGCCACTTTTTTGCAGCATCTTCTGTTTATTGGCATTGATACTGAACTTTGGTCTCTTTTATATAATTCCTCCGTGCCTCAGAATTTTCTTTGCCCCTGTTGGATTAATAAAATATTGAATTTCCTCTCATTTTTTTATATGGATTATAAGTATGTTAACTTAATTGGTTTGGGTTGTCTCATTTGCAGTCTAGACAAAAGGCTCTTTCAGATTTGCATCAGATGGAGACTGTACAGGTAGTGTTTTTTATGATATCTCACTTCCTCTCCCCCAGTTACTTATTGTTGAAGTAATTAGTCCATCCCAAAGTTGGTCTGGCTAATCGAGCCAGAATGGCTTATTTCTTTAGATTGTAGTGTTAATATTCTGGTTTGTTGGAAATATAAGCAGCATTTGGGTTTAACATAAAAAGAATAGAAGCAGCATTTGGGTTTTCTTCATTGCTATCTGCATCTAATAGTTGAAGCAGACAACCTGTACTAACTGGCAGTTGGTGGAGTGGCCTTAATATGAAGCACAGACAAATCCTTAAACTTAAAATCCCCTCACCACATGAAAAACGATACATGGGGAGTTACTAACCTTGTGCTTTGATACAACTCAAATGTCCAACCCTACTACCAGCTAACAATTGGTGGAGAAGCCTCACAACAACATAAGGCCCCAAGAAACACTTAATGTAGCAATGTTGGACGTGGTTTAAAATGTTAGATAAGTTGAGATTAGTTAGAGTAACTTATACAACTGAATATATGGAAGTGATTGGTGGAGAGTAATAGGTTGATTGAGGTGTTTCTCGATGGTAGCAATTTACAAATTTGAAGATTTGGTTGCTGTTTCATGTGTTTTTCTAGCATAAATAGGTTATGGTACTCGTATAATCAATAAGAAAAATTCATGAAGTCCTTAACTATCATTGCTCTCTTCTCTCCGGTTAGTTAGTTAGTTAGTTTTTTTTTTTGGTCTAATATTTAGCTCACAGTAATTTTAGGGTGCGATTGGACTGAGATGATTGTTACATAGCTTCTTAATAACCTTGGTCATGGTGGTTTATTCCCTTTTTGTTTTGCACTCAAAGTTGACAGCATCCTTTTCTCCCCCTGATTTTGCCAGCTTGAGAAGCTAAGTGATTCACAGTGTACACCTGAAACTCAGCTGAAGTTCATAACAGAAGCGTGGCTTCAGGTAAATTAGGATTTCAGTGTTTCCTAATGTCCAGTGTTTTTAATCTTATTTTTCCTGTTTGTGCAAGGTTCAGTGTTAATTTGATCCAATGGTTTTGAGTTTCAGATAGTTGAATGTAGACGAGTGTTGAAGTGGACCTATGCCTATGGGTATTATCTGCCAGAGGATGAGCATGCTAAGAGACAGTTCTTCGAGTATTTACAAGGTAAATATGATAAGTTCTCAAAGATATAAAAAGGAGGAAATGGACATGATTGGTATGAACATCCTTTGCACGCGTAATATAACTTCTCTTCAGTTTGCTTGTTATGAAATTTATGATAATTTGTGTGCTTTGTATCTTTAGCTGTAAATTAGTATGAAGATGGCTATTTATTTTGAACAATATGACTTTGAGGTGCTGAAATACTGGTGTTTGGAAAGAAGACTGATGCTCCATGTTGTGGTGCAAATTCTGCAACAAGCTCTCTGCTGCCACCAAGCTGCTAGACAGCAGCAGGGTATGAATTTGGAGCACAATTAATCAAGGGTAGCAAAATGAGGTTTAAGGCTTCAAATCATTGTAAGTGAAACCTCATACATTCCTTGTATATTGATGCAAAATATTGGGTAAAGTTTATATGGATGATGTATCTGAAGTTGCATTGCTTCATTGCTAGAAGATATGTTGTTGTGACTGGTTCAGTTGATCATTGCACTTGGAAAATGTATCATAATTTGTGTGATGTGCTTCTGAATGTGCCAACTCATATGGTGATAGGCCTATGCATCTAATTTATCCACAATTTCATGGATTTGGATTTAGAATTGTTGTTGATTTTTTATAGGTTTTTTTACTGATGTGTATTTTGTCTAAAATTTCTACCAGGAATCCTATCTATGTGGCTTGTTTCAAAATTCATGATAAATTGTATGATATGTATCTACTAATGAAATTCTGTATAATGGTAGTTACGTGTGTCGAATGTGTCTTTAATTTCATAGAATACAAATTAGATGTTTCTATGATTTTATATAATTGTTTCAGTGGATACTAGTTTCTATGGATATTGGTTCTGTAAGTTTGCCAGAGGCTTGATTCAGAGATTTATGATAATTTGTGTGGTCTGTAACTTTGGTTGAAAATTAGTATTGAAATAGCTATATGTGTTTAGCTTGTCAATGATTTTACGGATATTGTTTTGCATAATCCTATGATTTTTTATATTTATTTTTATGAAGCTTAGCTTGCTTGAAAACTGTACATGTTGCCAAGACATAGCTATTATCCTGCTTTTTGAAAAAGAACAAACTACTTGTTCCTGCTGGGTGTTGTGATTTTTTAGATGTTTTTAGCCAAGGGCTATATAAATTGTTGTATGTGTGTTTTCTTTTTCTGATCTTAGAAGTTGCACATAGTTTTGTTACTAGTAAAAGACACCATGACAAATTGAAAATGGTCAATATTTTTGCAGGTTGAAGTTCAGGTTGGTGCCTATTTTCGTTCAGTTAGCTGAGATACGGCTTCGTTTTGGTTATGATTTTGTTAGCTTTTTCTATTTGTATTTGGCTACTCAGATGGTTGCTGTATTTGATTTGTTGTATTTGATGGTTTTCATTTTCTTTTGCCACCCTTTATTTTATGATAGATTTGTATTTGATGGTTGGCTTTGAATTTCATAGACATTGATTTTTCAATTTTTGAGAAATTAAATTGAGTGAAATTTACTTATTTTTAGTTCTTTAAAAGAAAAGGTATAGCTCATGAAGAGTATATTCTATTTTCTTAATAAATTTATTGATTTTTCATTTATCACAGATGAAAATATAATAGTAACATATCCATCATGGATAGAAACGGAAATCATGAAAATACTTTGCCGAGGTTTAGAAATATAAGCCTTTCCTTGTATTTTTTTTTTATACTATTTGGGAAATTTTCTAAAATCTTAATTCATGTTTTAATTTACTAATCTTTTAGTAATTTGGCTGTTATAGTTATTTTGTATATTTACTTGATAGAAAAAGAAATAATCCAAATTTCCTAATAACTATTAAAAACTACCAATAGATTGCAATTATTTAAGTATTTTTTTGTACTAAAAATTCTCAAAGTATTTTTCTGGTTCTGGTTTTTTAATTTTTTGAGCTTAGATTTAGGTTTTGTACTTGTATTTAGCTACCTATATAATTTTTTTACTTTGCAGAAAAAATAATTTAAATTGTTTAATAATTATGTAAATACTACCAACAGACTAAAATTACTTAAGTATATTTTTCTAGTAAAATTTCCCAATGTACTAATATTTTGGATCCTCTAAGTAAAACTTCTCAAATATGTCTGTTAAAAAAATATTATGTCTGAAAATTTTTTATATTCGGAGAATAGGCACTGACAGCATTTGTAATTTGTATTTTTATTTCATTTTTTGTTTAACCATGAATTAATTTAATAAATTTGATAATATAGAGGATTATAATTTTAGGCTAGTTATCTAATTATTTAAATACTTTAATTTACTTACTCTTTTTAAGAAGTGAAAAGTTAATTAAATTAAGCCACTAAAATGATTAAAAAATCCGAAAGTTAATTGTGCTTGCTGGGACTTGGCAAAGCTCTTATGTAGATTTATTAAGGTGCTAAATTGCTTAATAAATACATTGCCAAAAAAAAACATAAGCAAATGTCTAATTTTTTTAATATTTTTTTAAAAAATTTATTGGTTTTTCATTTTCAAGAGAAATATGTGGATTAGCATGGTAACCCTAAATCCTAAATCCTAAAACCCTAACCCTTAACCCTAACTCTAAAAGTGTAACTCCAAATGATAAACCTAAACCTTAAATCCTAACCCTAAACCGTAACCTTCGCCCTAATCCCTAATCTTTATACCTACTAATCCATAAATCCTAACCCTAATTCGTAACCTTAATCCCTATTTCTAGACCCTAACACTTAACACTAATATCTAACCTAACATTAATTCATAACCCTAACCATAAATCCTATACCCTGAACATAAAACTAACCCTAATCCATAAGTCCAAACCCTAATTCTAATCTCTAATTCTTAAAACTAATCCTAATCCTAATCCTAATCCTAATCTTTAACCCAAATCTTACTATACATTTCAACCCTTAACCCTATTTAACATTAACCCTAAACCTTGATCCTTAACGTTATTCCCTAAACCTTGATCCTTAACCCTATTCCCTAAACCTTAACCTAACCTTAATCCCTAATCCTTAACCTTAAACCCTATTCCCTAATCCTAAGCCGTAACATTAAATATTTAACTTTAAACGTAATCCTCATCCTAAACCCTTAATCCTTAACCCTAATCCTAAACCCTAACCATAACCCTATTCCTTAAACCTTAACCCTAACCATAGCCCTGTTCCCTAAACCTTAACCTTAACCTTAATCCATAATCCCTAACCCTAAACTCTAATCCTAATCTCTAATCCCTGACTTTAATTCCTAATCAATAACCTTAAACCCTAAACCTTAATTCTAAACCCTAATCCTTAAGCCTAAACACTAATCCTTAACCTTAAACCCTATTCCTTAAACCTTAACCTAACCTTAATCCCTAATCCCAAAACATTAAACCATAATCCATAATCCTAAACCTTAACATTAAATCTCTAACCCTAAACATAATCTTAATCCTAACCCCTTAATCCTAAACCCTAACCATAACCCTAACATTAAATCTCATTCCCTAAACGTAATCCTAATCCTAACCTTTTAATCCTAAACCCTAACCCTAATCCCTAATCCTTAATCCCTAACCCAAAAATCTAATCTTAATCCCTAATCCTAAACCTCAACATTAAATCCTAAACCATAATCCCTAATCCTAATAACCCTAACCGGAAAACTTTATCCTAAACCATAATTTCATTTTTCCAAACCATGGATCCTGTCGGATCATTTGGATATGGAATTTATTTTAAGTTTTTGTTTATTTAATTAATAATTAATTTTAATCATAATTTTATTAGATTTTATATTTTTTTTATATTGTCTCTTAAAATTTTATTTTTGGAATTATTTAATTATGCTTGTTTAATAATTTTAAATAAAAAGGGAATAAAAGGTTAATTTTTGTTATTTTAAATAAATAAATAAGAATGATATGTGATCTATGAATAATAAAGGATGGGGGCTTTGTTGTAAACCAAAATAACATGAAACTTAATTACCCCTAAAAATAAGGTTAATTGTTATATAAAAAAAACTTTTTTTATTTATTTTTATTTGTTTGTTATTCATATATTTTTTTTTTATGGTTAAATAAGTGAAATAAGTATAACCATCTACATAAAAAAAGTTAAAATTGGATGCCTAAGTAAATAAAGAAAAATCAAAGGACAATAAATAAATAAATAATGAAGTGGGGCTTTTGGCCATCCACTTAAAAATAAAATTGCATGAATTAAATAATTACAGAAAATTAAATAAAGAAAGAAAAAGTGGGGCTTTTTGGCCATAAACTCAAAAAGTGCATGAATTAAATAATACATGAAATAAATACATAAAGATAAACACATAAAGTAAATAAAGGAAAATTAAAGGATAATCAATAAATAAATAGAGTGGGGCTTTTTGGCCATCCACTTAAATAAATAAATAGGAGGTGTAACCTTCCATGAATTATAATAATAATAATAATAAATAATAATAATAATAATAATAATAATAATAAAGTTAGTTGTTAGTAAGTTAGTTGTTAATAATAATAACAATAATAATAATAAAAGTTAGTAAAGTTAGTAAAGTTAGTTGTTAATTATAATAATAATATAATAATAATAATAATAATAATAAATTAGTAAAGTTGTAAAAAGTTAAGTAACAAGCTAATAATAAATAATAATAAATAATTAATAAATAACAATAAATAGTGAAGTTAAAAGTTAATTGTGCAAAAATTAAAAGGTTAGTGACTTATAATAATAACAATAATAACAATAATAATAATAAAAGTTAGTGATTATCTACACAATAATAACAATAATAATAATAAAAGTTAGTGACTTATAATAATAACAATAATAATTATAATAAAACTTGGTTTTAAAAGGTTAGTGACTTATAATAATAACAATAATAACAATAATAATAATAATAATTTAGTCAAATTTTTCCAAAACTTCTCAATTTTGTCATTTTTACCCCAAACTTTTCAATTTTGTCATTTTTATGGAGTTTTCTTTTTTTATTTCAAACATGCATATATACACACATATATCATTTTTAATTAAACCCTTATAAAACAAAATGTATTTTAAACTAATTAACTTAATTAAAATTTTTTCAGTAATAATAATAATTAATTAATTAATGATAATAAAAATTGTTAATAAGTATTTTTTTTAACTTTAATTTTTTTTTGATATACACACATAGACATTAACTTACAAAATGCCCCTTCCCCAAAACTATTTAATTCTCTCTTCGTATAATAATTAATTAATAATAATTTTTATATAATAATTATTATTTTTTTAATTTTTAATTAAAATGTTTTGTAATTATTATTTTTAAAAAGGGGTCGGACGAAATTAGGAGTCAACATTATTATTATATTAATATTATTATTATTAATATTATTATTATGAATACATATTCTACATTCGGGTTTTTTTGTTCTATAACTATAACATAATCCAAAAACTCAAAATTTTACGTTCGGGTTTTTTTGTTCTAGTTAAATACAAGTCATGTCAATTTCTATCTTATGTAATTTTAGGCTAGGTTATTTAGGACAAGTAATTATGAAGATTATTATGGATGTCAAAGAATTAGAATTAAATAGTACTAAATATCCAAAAAATTGAATGAATAATAAACCTTGATCCCTAACTCTAATTCCTAATCATTAACCCTAAACCTTAAACTTTTAATCCTAAACTGAATTATCATATCACTTAACCTTGAATCTTATACCATAACAACCTAATTATCATACCACAATAACCTTAATCTCATACCGTTAACCTGAATCTCATACCATTTGACCTGAATCTCATACCATTTAACCTGAATCGCATACCACTTAACCTGAATCCGATACCACACTAACCTAATTATCATACCACAATAACCTTAATCTCATACCATATGAACCTAAATCTCATACCACATGAACCTGAATCTCATACCACTTAACCTTAACCTCATACCATTTAACCTGAATCTCATACCATTAAACCTTAATATCATACCATTTAACCTCAATCCTATACCATAACCTGAATCTCATACCATTTAACCTGAAATACCATAACCCGAACGCATACCACTTAACCTGAATCCTATACCACAAAAACCTAATTATCATACCACAAGAACCTGAATCTCATACCATTTAACCTGAATTTGATACCATTTGACCTGAATCTCATACCATTTAACCTGAATCGGATACCACTTAACCTGAATCCGATACCATGCTAACCTCAATTATCATACCACAATAACCTTAATCTCATACCATATGAACCTAAATATCATACCACATGAACCTGAATCTCATACCACTTAACCTTAACCTCATACCATTTAACCTGAATCTCATACCATTTAACCTTAATATCATACCATTTAACCTCAATCCTATACCATAACCTCAATCTCATACCATTTGACCTGAATCTCATACCACTTAACCCGAATCGCATACCACTTAACCTGAATCCTATACCGCAAAAACCTAATTATCATACCACAATAACCTTAATCTCATACCAGTTAACCTGAATTTGATACCATTTAACCTGAATCTCATACCAGTTAACCTGAATCGCATACCACTTAACCTGAATTCTATACCACAGTAACCTAATTATCATACCAAAATACCCTGATTCCCATACCATATCAACCTGAATCTCATACCACATCAACCCGAATCTCATACCACTTAACCTTAACCTCATACCATTTAACTTGAATCTCATACCAGTACACCTGAATATCATACCATTTAACCTCAATCCTATACCATAACCTCAATCTCATACCATTTGACCTGAATCTCATACCACTTAACCCGAATCGCATACCACTTAACCTGAATCCTATACCGCAAAAACCTAATTATCATACCACAATAACCTTAATCTCATACCAGTTAACCTGAATTTGATACCATTTAACCTGAATCTCATACCAGTTAACCTGAATCGCATACCACTTAACCTGAATTCTATACCACAGTAACCTAATTATCATACCAAAATACCCTGATTCCCATACCATATCAACCTAAATCTCATACCACATGAACCCGAATCTCATACCACTTAACCTTAACCTCATACCATTTAACCTGAATCTCATACCAGTACACCTGAATATCATACCATTTAACCTCAATCCTATACCATAACCTCAATCTCATACCATTTGACCTGAATCTCATACCAGTTAACCCGAATCGCATACCACTTAACCTGAATCCTATACCGCAAAAACCTAATTATCATACCACAATAACCTTAATCTCATACCAGTTAACCTGAATTTGATACCATTTAACCTGAATCTCATACCAGTTAACCTGAATCGCATACCACTTAACCTGAATTCTATACCACAGTAACCTAATTATCATACCAAAATACCCTGATTCCCATACCATATCAACCTAAATCTCATACCACATGAACCCGAATCTCATACCACTTAACCTTAACCTCATACCATTTAACCTGAATCTCATACCAGTACACCTGAATATCATACCATTTAACCTCAATCCTATACCATAACCTCAATCTCATACCATTTGACCTGAATCTCATACCAGTTAACCCGAATCGCATACCACTTAACCTGAATCCTATACCGCAAAAACCTAATTATCATACCACAATAACCTTAATCTCATACCAGTTAACCTGAATTTGATACCATTTAACCTGAATCTCATACCACTTAACCTGAATTCTATACCACTTACCTGAATTCTATACCACAGTAACCTAGTTTCATACAAAATACCCTGAATACCATCATACCATACCACATGAACCAAATCGCATACCACTTAACCTGAATTCTATACCACAGTAACCTAATTATCATACCAGTACACCTGAATATCATACCATTTAACCTCAATCCTATACCATAACCTCAATCTTATACCATTTGACCTGAATCTCATACCACTTAACCCGAATTGCGTGCCATTTAACCTGAATCATATACCAAATAAACCATATGCCACATAAACCTGAATATCATACCATATTAACCTAATTTTCATACCATCTACATTTTATATCACATGAACCTGAATCTAATCCCATTTAACCTAAATCAATTACCGCAAAAACCTAATTATTATACCGTTTAGCCTTAATTACATACCGTATAACCTGTAACCTGAACAACAGGTTACAGTTTCATTTTCTTAATTTGTATACTCTTGTAATATTTCTAAACTTGGGTCCTTAATTGATCAAAGACCAAAAGTTGGGGGATGAGCCAGGAAATGGGGGTATTGGTACACCCCCCGTATTTTAGAAGCTCCCTTTTCATATGCTGGTAAATAGAGTGGTATATTTGCCGAATTGCATAGAATTATTTCCTTTTAAAGATTTTGTTTTTCCAAAAAGTGCCTTTTTCAAATATATTTCCCATAAAGTAACACTCCCATAATTTTTTACAAGAAATGGGATACCACACATCTTTACACATATGACAAATTTTGCCACTTCTCATAAAATTTCTTCATGACTTAACGGAAGTACGAGAAAGTTATAAATAAGTCTCTATTAGAACCTAGTTACACTCTATCGAGACTAGAGGACAAATGACGATACCCATCCTAGGAATTAGGGTCCTCATTGGGCCCCTATGTGCCTTTAAAAGAATAAGACCCATGAAGGATTTTAGGCCCAATTTAACTCAATTAGGCTCACAATCTTATATTCTTTAAAAGTGGGATCACAAAGGGACATGTGTCCTAGATCTAACCGTTCAAGAGACAACTATTTCATCCAATGGTCTTAAACTCTAGTGTACGGAATTCCAAAAACCTATATAAAGACGTTTATTATGATACATCATGTATGAAATCACTTTCCTTGATATTTACATATTGCTAGAAATCTTATTGACTTGAGCGTCTGATATCTTTTGCAGGCCTTTGCATTCCTTCATCCAAGGCGCACTTGTATGAAGGACCTCATCCTCAAGCATTCAGGCCATTTACCAAGGGAAGTGCATCATTAGACGGTGAATAGATATTACCCATCGTAGTTTCAAGTTTGTTTATTGTTCACTACTACAACTTATATTTTGATGAGCCAATATTGGAAACCAAAACTATGCTAAGGGACATTAAGGGATTGTAGATACAAATAAAATTGTTTGAAATTCTAGTGTAACCCCTGAACTTGTTCTGAACATGCCCAACTAGTGATTTGAGCAAAGGTTGGTTGGCAACTACTTCTCAAACTTCTAACTAGAAAAATTTATATTTATTGAGACTTATGCTTTAATAAGCATGAAGATGTATTTTTTTTAACAAAAACATTTTTTATTAATTTTTATTTTTTAGTCTTTGTTGGTTAACAAATTTATAAAAAATCCAATTATATCATAAAAACTATAATTCTAGTGATTATTATATAGATATTGTATTAACTTTCAAATGATAGTATTTTTTTGTGAAAAAAAGGAAAGAAAGATACAAAAAGAGCTACAACATAATGTTCTTGCCTCTACCCTCAACGGAGGCTATCATCTTAGAGCAACTAGCAGAATCAACAATAGGAGTAGAAACAAAATAATTAACAGTTTCTTGGAAGGCCGAGGTGACAGAATCCGAGCCTAGGATCTTAGGTACTTCTTGGGACACCCATCAAAATACTTGAAAGATTCAAACATGGAGGTTCCAAGTCTAGCAAAACCATCTGCAAGTTTATTAGTTTCTCTCGGGCTGTGATGAAGACGGTTGATGTTTAGCCGCAGGAGGAAACAACTGCACTCAAGGAAAATGTTTTTCAAGTAAGAAGAAGGATTAGGATAGTCATCAAACAGATCACAAAGCTGCTTACAATCCGAGTAGATTTCAAGCTTCACTCTGCCCCCATATGGCTGGCCATTTTAAAGCCTTCAAAGAGGCCCCAGAGCTCGGCCATTAGGGGCTAATTAATCCCCCCATCTAATTTCTTAGCAAACACAATCACAAATTGACCACTGTGATCTCTAATAACACAATCATGAGGGTTAACCGACCCATCAATATTCAACTTGAAAACACCAACAGGTGGAGGAGACCAAGCCATAGGAATGAGCTTTAGAGAGTGATACGCATAAGACTTATTACCCGAATTTGAAGAAAAAATTCAGCAATTTTTTCCCTTCCCTACTTCTAGAAGCAACAATACGTGGGTCTGAAATTATAGTATTTTCATTCAAAACATAACTATATATGAAAATAATGTATTTAAAAATGGAAAATGAATTGGGTCCATTATTGTTACTTTCATTTATTGAGAGAGTAAACTATAGATGTATTTAGAGTTGGTACCATCCATTCCATATTTAATGGTAGGCATAATTACAATTTACTTTCTAAGGTTTAAGTAAAATTACACTTTATTCCCTCATGATTTAGAAATCTACATTTTACCTCTACATTTTTAATATAGTTTAACAGTAATTTTTTAAATCTTAATTTAAATATTACAGTAATCATATTTCAATAATTTTAATCTGTATGATATTTTTTTATAGTTAATGGATATTTTTATTTGTTAGTTTTTTATTTTTGTATTTCTTTTAGTTTATCAAAATAATATTTTTTAAATGTTAATTAGTTGTAAAAAAAATACTATAAAGATTGAAATTACTTGAAAATAACAATCGTATAATCTAAATTAAAATTTTAAAAATTATTATTTGACTATATTAAAATTGCTAGGGTTAAAGTATATATTTTTTAAATAAAAAAATATATATAATTCCAACTAAACTTCATGGCGAAAATTTAAGTAACCCTTAATGGTATAAGAAAGGAAAGGCAGCAGGACATCCTCATCAGCATAGATTGTTGGCAAACACAATAGTGCAACAACCAAGTCCTAAATCAAGGTTCAATTTGTTCAAGTGGACTTTTCTCTGATTCTACCAAACCTTCTGAATCACTGCTGATGCAGAGTTGCCATTAATGCTGAAATCGACCGGTATTCCCATCTTGTCAAGCTTCCCTGCCAAACTCGGATTCAGAAATCTTGCTTCTGGTGTCACTGCCTGCCGAATCGAAGAGACCCCACAAACTGTTCGACGAAATGCCGTATCCAGGATCTTTTCGACACCTTTGCAGCCTCCCGCTTCAGTTTATGTTCACCTTCCCTTCTGTCGAAAGCGCTGCTTCTATTGCGACTTCCCGGTCGTTGCGCTCGGCTCTACCTCGAGCCAGACGAATGAGGACGATCCGCGGATACTAAATTACATAGAATTGGTATGCCGAGAGATAAACGCGACGAAGTTAGCATTCGGAAGCAACCAACCTCTAAAAACGGTGTTTTTCGGTGGGGGAACCCCGTCTCTGGTGCCGCCCAAGCTCGTTTCCTCGATTCTGGACGTCTTGCGGGTGAGGTTTGGGTTGAGTGGGCATGCTGAAATATCTATGGAAATGGATCCTGGGACCTTCGATGCTAAGAGAATGGAGGAGTTCGTAGAGTTGGGGGTGAATAGAGTCTCTTTAGGAGTTCAGGCCTTTCAAGATGAGCTGCTGAGGGCTTGTGGCAGAGCTCATGGTGTTAAGGAAGTTCATGAGGCCATTGACATTGTGAAATCATGTGGGGTTGAGAATTGGAGTATGGATCTTATCTCTTCTCTCCCTCATCAAACGCCGGAAATGTGGTTGGAGAGCTTGCAGTTAGCAGTTCAAGCACAGCCGAAGCATTTGTCAATATATGATTTGCAAGTTGAACAAGGCACCAAATTTGGAGTTCTGTAAGTCATGTCAGCAGTACTGTAATGTAACCATTGAGAGCTTTAAGTTGAGGGTATGAAACTGAACTAAAAACTTCTGCAGGTATACACCAGGGGAGTTTCCACTACCTTCAGATGTGCAGTCTGCGGATTTCTATAAAATGGCATCCAAAATGCTGACAGATTCTGGGTACAACCACTATGAAATAAGCAGCTATTGCAAAGATGGATTCCAGTGCAAGCATAACTACACATACTGGGAGAACAAGCCGTTTTATGCTTTTGGCTTGGGTTCTGCTAGTTATGTTGGTGGAATCAGGTTGTCCAGACCAAGGAAGATGAGAGAGTACATGGATTATGTGCAGAAGTTGGAGAATGGAGTGTTGGATTTTCATGGGAAAGCTGACATGGACGCCAATGAATTGGCTATGGATGTCTTGATGCTTTCTCTAAGAACTGCTAAAGGGCTGGATGTGAAGTCCTTTGGAGAAGTTTTCGGGGGCTCGCTAGTACGCTCTCTTTGTGAGGCTTACAAGCCTTCAGTAGAAAGTGGGCATGTTGTTTGCTTGGATGAGAAGAGAAGAGTGATCTCTGCCGACGAATTCAATAGCTTGAGACTAAACAAAGATAGGATTGAAAGAGAGTTGGCATATTTGAGGCTCAGTGATCCACATGGCTTCCTCATATCAAACGAGTTGATATCTGTTGCATTTGGGGCTATAGCTCCCTAGAGCTGAATTCAGATTCCATTTCAAATCTTTCCAATTAGAGCCATTCAGCGTGCACCTCTAGAGGTTAGAATTAGCAGTTAACTTTCAGAGAGCATTGGTCAAAAGCTTTGTTTGGCTTGAACAAGATGACAGGATAAGAGAGCTGGCTCTTGAGCAATGTTCAACTATATTGCACCTGAAGCTTCATAGGCTCGACGAAACAAATGTACACGCCTGAAGTGATCTGGAGACAAAATGCCTTCCAGGCAAAGTCAATTCTGAAATGGGTAATCTCTGTAATTAGCATCTTCTCATCCTCAAAACTCCATTATAGCTTGTAGCGGATGCATGGACAAATCAATGGGGTTGCATTTTCCCTGCTTTGGTATAAACTTCCTTTGTATTGAATGGAACGTTCTTGTACTGGATGCCACTTTTAAGAGTTACTGGAATCATTGATAAGATCACGCCAAGAAAAAAGCAACTTAAAGTTTATTTTTAAATGAGGATGATTGCACCCTACACATTTCCAGTTCCCAATTTTCCGTCAGATCAAAACCTGTGAAATTTATTTTATCCAGGAATAATAATTTCCAAAAATCGGGTAAAAAATCCTCATAGAAACATTAGAACTTATGAACTCAACAAGAAAGCGAAACAATATCATGTAAACTGCAGAGGCCACCGAGGGTTCATCCCTGCACCGTGTTTTGCATTTCATATGATGGATCACCAGCTTTCTTATTTGGCTATGCTTCTCTTATTCTATTCCTGCATCATCAAATAGCCAAACTACAGATCACTTTTTGCCGAAAACTACCAAAACTAATCAATCATTTTCTGATACCATTCAAAGCAAGTTTTACTTGAGTATGTCAGTACATTTTATCGCAATGACGCAATAAATTACGAAGTAATAACAATGAGATTAGACAAACGTGCCTCTAGCTCAAGCAAAATGACAATCACAAACAAGTAGAAGTAGCAGATGTTAATGCCCTTACCTGTAAGCAGTCCGGCCAGCTCATAGCATACTGTCTGTCCGAGCAGGAAGCCTGCGGAAGAAGTTGACAGGCACTGGAGGCACCCGGTAGCGAAATCTCGGGTGTCTCATCACATAAAATCCAGCCAGTGCAGCTATCGCCTGGAAAGGTGTCACAAACAACACTAATGCAGCTACAAGGCAGAATATAACAAAGATGGCTGTGGCACGTGGGTCACGCCAGCTCAATAGTGCTTGGCACCGCTCCCCTTGTGTTGCAATGTCACCAATCACGGTTTGTATTCTACCTGCCACACTCCTCAAACGATCATACCTCATTCTCACCAGCTGAGGGCTCTTGGTTGTTGGGAAAGTATCGAATTCCTCATCAAGCTCATCCGGATACACTGCCTCTGCTTGTGAAATCTTGATGTTCATGTGAGGAGGGTACCTTGGTCTATAGCGGTAATTCCATACCCCTATCAGAAACATGTAGAGGAAAGCGGTGGGCAATATCAGTTCAGGGAGGCAAGCAAGTATCAGATAAAGGAGATGAACAAGAACTGTGGTGATCGGATTCTTCCACATGCAGATATCGTGGAACCACCTTCCAACAGCAAACAGTCCAGAGAAGACAGTCATTAGCCGAAAGAAGTTTGCCTTGCTTTTTCGCATGCTCCACAGGTGGGAGTTCACATCAGACATGTATTCCACAACTTCCCTTCGAAGTGGAGGCTCTGCTCGACCTAAACGTCCGGACACAACATTCACAGCTTGGTGGCGTAGCATGTCCAGCTGCATTATGCTGAATGGCCTTACATAATGCATTTTGGGAAAAAGTGGTTTTGAGTACTGGTAAAGCAGATTGGCAAAAGATATGCAGGTAAATCGAATTGCTAAATGTAGTTCACCCATCTTTTTAACTCCTGTAGGATGAAGAACCAGCAACGGATAAGAATGTGTGTAAACACGGCCTGCTTCCAATGTAGAGATGCGAATCCGAACCTTTCCAATTCTCTGATCCCTGTTTCCATTTTTCTCCCCAAGCTGGCTGTTGTCGAAAACACCAACAGTTAGAACAGTTGCTGGATCAAAGACCTCCCAGGTGTACTGTTCATTGTACTTAGGGGACATGTTGTCGACAATGGTGCGTGTTCGGACCCATTTCTGGCCATACTTTGCCACACAATATGTATCTGATGTCCCCCTTCCATCCCGCGTCTTCATAGGATGGAGGCCTACTGCATTCAATATGCCAAGTTCTAAGATTCCTACTGGAGGCCTCCAAAGTTGCTTGGCTGTAGGGCGGAGATCACTGCTGTAATGAGTGGACTCATCAAGCACATGGTATCCACCATCTAAACACACACGAAGGTGAATCCGACTTGAAAACTTTTCCTTTTTCAACTGGTCTACATCCACAGCAACTGGCTTTTCCAGGTTGAACCAACGAGAATGAATCAGC
Organism: Aquilaria sinensis; assembly: GCA_005392925.1. NCBI lineage: Eukaryota > Viridiplantae > Streptophyta > Magnoliopsida > Malvales > Thymelaeaceae > Aquilaria > Aquilaria sinensis. The sequence continues at coordinate 28,759 of SMDT01002148.1, forward strand.
CTATCATCAGCACGCTTCTCAACTGCATTCAATGGTATTATGACCCTGCCAATGATCTCATCTTTCCCTGGAGCCACACGGTCCTCAACCGAAAGCATGAGAGGATCTTCAAAAGGTTCAGCAGCAACAAACAAAAGATCCTCATTCCACAAGGCATTTAGAGTATGAGCCTGACATGTCTTTGTTTTCAAAACCTGGTGCCCAATTTGTGCCTTAACATACACATCAGGGAACCGATTTTTTTCTGCTGGGATCAGGTCTTGTGCCTCAACCACATTCACACGTACATACCACAACCTTGGAGCATGATATACCTTTGAACGAAGCGATGTGAATGTAGCAGAGGTGCTGTCAATGGGTGTAGCTGCATCAGAATGCCAGGCATCTGAGAAGGCCTCATCTGCTTGTGTTCCAACCCAGATAGCAAGCATCAGCTCACCCTTTATTTTCTCCCCCTGCTTATTCTCAAGATGGTACCACTCAGGAGCCAGAGGACTATCTGGTGGTACGCGCAAGGGCACCTCATGGATATCAAACCTTACAATGCCTACAAAATCATCTTTGACCAGATCCTTGTCCTTGATCACTACTTCTAGCACAGAGGCTTGCAGTTGCTCCCTCGAAAATGCAAAAACTTGGTTCCATTCAGGATTTTGCCTGTTGTCAAAGTGCTTTGTGATGCCTTTGTAGTTTCCAATTTTTACCTCCACAAAAGGATCAATACTTCCAGTAACATCCATTGCAGGAAGCTCACGAGCCTTCACAACCCTCACATAAAGAAAATACATTCTTTCAACGAGATCATAAGTGCTTGCAGTCTTGTCCCCATGCACAACTCGGCCCCCAACAACTCTTCCACCACCAAGAGAAGGACTGGTTTCCTTGAGGGCATAGTCAACAGGCTGCAAAGATGCTTCAGAGTGCATGCGAACCAACTTTGGAGGAGGTGGTTCCGGTTTCATCTCATCCGCAATATGCTTTGGTAGGTGGTGATGATCAGGTGCAGATGGATGTTGCTGATGCAGACTTTGGTTAGGAAGATGATGAAATGTCCGTCTTGAAGGAACTCTTTGGCTCAGAACTTGAGTTTGAACAGATTCAGCAAGGTCGGGGTCCTTATCGGATACAGATTCAGCAGCAGGTGCCGGGACAGATGACTTTATTGATGCAGCATCCGTGACATAAACTTTCAGGCCAAGCTCTCCCCGAACACGTGAGAAAATGCCACGCTTCTCGAGAGGGTAATGCAAGACAACAGCATCAGAATATGGAACAAATGAAGAACCGGTGAGGCTAACCTTTCCAAGGAAGTTTCTGCCATTGGTAGATCTGACATTGTTATAGACATAGGCTTCAAGAGTTAGGTAGTATAGGTTGGATGGATCAGCTACATTGAAGTAAAGGCTCTCGTTCCAAACCGGGTTGAGATCCTTCTCTTTGATGGTGGTGCGGAACTTCTGACCATCAAAGAACAACTCAACGAAAGCACTTGATGAACCAAGTCCATCTTTAGGCAGAAGATTGTGGGCACTAACCACCTCAACCCCCAGCTTAAGGTTGTTCATCCTAACTGATACACAAAGCTAGAAATGCAAGAATAAGGAGACCTGGAAATGAGATCCAAACAAATAAGTAAATCGAATAACCAAATACCAGTATTACAAACATCATCAAGAAAAAAAGAAGAAATCAAAGTTAAGAAGCAATGCCAGATGATATACCATTAAAGAATTTTGTTTTGTACCTGAGAAATCTGCATGAAAACAACTTGTTGATGTTCCAGAAGCTGATACATTATGATCTTAAATTAAGAAAGTGAAGCAAGTCAACTAGAAGACTTTTTTTATGACCATGTGCAAATCCTAACTTCACTCAATAAAAAGATCTAAAGGCAATATTAAAAGGCCCAGAAACAAGCAGCTACAAGCACATGATTTGTCCACTCTCTCAGCCGGAGCTCCTTAAGGCACCCTCAAGGATCACCAACTTATGTTCTTACATGCTAGAGGTTCTCCGGGAAAATTTCCAGGTTTTTTCTCAGCAACCGAAAGAAATTTACAAGACATAGGTTAAAAACAAATTTTTAGAATCTATAGACATTTGGAAACACAACAAAAAACCAAAGTTAATTTTTTTAAAAAAAAATGGTAAAAACTGAATTCGCTTCCAAGTTAGAGTGGCCGCCAACTTCTGCTCTTACATGCTAGAAGGTCTCTAGGAAAATTTCCAGGAATGAGGAAGAGTTATCGACATTAGAAAAACAATTAAACCCAACAGAAACACGAAGAAAGAAGGTCAAATTCACCTTCAAAATTCAAATGTAGGGCTAATCTTCTGATTTCCAAAGGCTATATTATCATCCAAGATTCCCAGTCCATTGGAGGTGCACTAACGGAGCCCTGAAATGAAAACCGAGGAAACAGAACAGAACCAGAAACAGAAACACATGTTAATGTCCAGAACTAACTTCCAATGTTAAAGAAACAAAAAGGGAAGGAAGAAAAGGAAAAAAGTTCACTTTTTTATTCGAAATTTCTAGTTCGCCTGACCTGAGGAAAAACAAAAAGAACAGAGTTGGCTCCATGAAAGGTGAATGGAAACAGAGGGAGGGGTAGAATGAGCTAGAGAGAGAGTTTCCATGTCTGAGAGGTATGTGTGTGACCGTTGCCATTGAAGTAGTAAACTGTTGCTGGCGGTGAGGGTGAGGTAAGGCACAAGAACCCAGGAAGCAAAGGAGACAATGACTGGAGTTTCTGGGTTGTGTCCTGTACACTTGTACAGAGGAAAAGGGGTCGCTTTCATTTCTGATTCGCGCCCCAACATTTCTCGCTCGTTGGCGCGGGTCGTTCTAAAATACGGGCCTGTATCGATACAGGCTTCATCTCCACCGTCCATGATGTTAGATGGAGTTTTGGTCTAACTACTTCTAGCAAGTACATTTTTCTTCTTTTATCGTTTTGGTCCCAAAAGGTTATTTCATCCTCATTGTGCCATAAGATTGTGATGAAATAAGAGCGATTTTTGTGTCAACCCACTTCTATCGGTTACGGGTGGGCTCTCATTCTTCAGATCCCATCTTCTCATTCTCTTACTCACACCGGTCTCTCTTCTTCTCATCTTCCTAAAATCTCATCCGCTCTTTGTTCATATCACTGATTTGCGTGATCCCAGGTTCCGTTCTCTCCATCACCGAATCGTCAGTTCAGCGCGGAGCTCTCTTTCCATCTTTTCATCTGTTCGGCAGTTGAGAGAGTTAAGAGATCGTGATTTTGTGTTGTTTCGGAAAGAAGACGAACGAGTGTTGTAGTGAAGGAAGTTGGCGAGGCTTCCCGCATCGACCCAGCCCAAGCGTCTCCCCTGCCGGTTGTCCGTGGACCATGTGATCCAGAAGCTCTGATATCACCTTCTCGCTTGCCTTCACCGATCTCGTTCCGGTACTTGATCGCTCTTCAACTCCACCCTTTAATTTATCTATGTTTAAAATTCTCTTTAAACTGTCCATGGACGACTTTTTGCTTATGTAGTCATTGTTAACTAGTTAGGGATTGTTGTTTGGCTAGTTCAGTTCAGGTGAAAGTCAATATGATTTGTGGGTTTTTGCGGTTGGCGAATTTGTCTTAATTTTTTATGGATTCCAAAAGATTTTGGTGGAACTTAATTAATTTTGAGTAGCTCCATGCCGTCTTTCATGTTCAAAATTGGATTACCAAACATATACTTTGTCAGAAGGCAAGTTGTCCCTTTGATGATGTCTGATGATTAAAAACATGTCTTTCATGTTCAAAATTGTCTTAGTCAGCTGCTTATGACAACAATTATCTTGGTTTTTTCTGTTGATAAAATCATGTGCTTGGTGGGTAATTAACCAATTAAGGTGGTCCATTTCTTTCTAAACATTTCCATGCTTGTTTTTTCGACCCTAGAGAATAAAACCAGCACTAAAATTTTCCTGTATATCTCATTTCATCCAAACCAACTATTTGACTTGAAAATAATTTCTTGATTGCATTTGCAAAGTTGTTGCATAATCTCCATTTTTTGTGGTGGCTTGGACAAGTGGTAACAGCAATGTCGGCTGTTGTGAGTTTCTCCACTCATTGCCATTTGGTTTTTCTTTGGATGCTTAAGCAATTAATGAGCGAATGTTCAGAAAATAACAAAATTTCTGCAATTTCTTGTGTTAGTTGAAAGAATTCCCAAGCCAAAAAGACTTATTATTCTTATCATCCGCTTATCTTGTTTAGTTGGTCACATTTCCTTTTGGATGTCCCAAAAAAATTGTCCTTCTACTTTCGAAGGTTTTCAGTATTTACTCTCCCAGTTTGCCTTTATCTTAGGCTTCTATAAATTTGAATTTTACTTGTTACGAAGGTGTTTTCAAGGAAAAGGAACTTAAGAACAAAAATTTGTTTCTTTCTTCTGCGTTTTGAAAGAGGAAAGATTTAATGGTATGAATGGAGTAATGAGCAGCATACCATTAGAGGCATGCTTGCTTCACCTATAGATGATTATAAGGCTTCTTGGTTGCAATTAAAACGTGGACTATGAACAATAATATAATTCCAATGTCAAGATGCAATACACGTGAGTCTTCTATGAGGTTTCTATACAGCAGTGACATTGAAATACTTTTGCAGTTGGCAAGAGCTTGGTTGTTATGTCTTGTAACTTGGGAAGTGACTTGAATGCAGTTTTGAAACTAGGGATAAGCAGAAGGTAGAACGTAAAAGCAGGATACAAGTGATTGCAATGTCAGCAAAGCAAGGATTTTTTAGAGTAAAACACTGACGCAGGGCACTTGATGGAGGGCAGTGGGAGGAAAAGAGTATTTTTTTCTGTCATGTTATCTGAAACTTGAATGCACCATAAACGTAGCTTATTTTTTGAATCAGATTCCTGATAGCCTAAAAGAGGTGATAGATATTACTAGTGGGCAGCTGTTATGCGACTTAAGGTGAACAGTTAATCATCTTCTCCTGCACTATGTGTTGGTGAGGTCGTTTTTGTGCCGAGCATACTAGGTTTGGGGTGCCTAGGTTTGTTAGCTTTGCTTGCAAAGAGTTATGGACAGTTAGCTGTCACTTGATTCATCAAGGTTTCTGTTAACCTTGACTAAGGACCTGTTCACCAAGCTGTTCCTATTATCCTTTTTTATCTTGGATTGGCTGGAGTTGGAATACTGTACGGAATAGAATACCGTCTCACATTTTTTACATTTATGGGAAAATTCTTTCCTTCTGTGAAGAATTTATGTTAGGTTCTTATAGGCAATGTACACTTTTCTGATTCTAGTGACTACAGTTATACAGTGGAAATTGTTTTTTTGGGATATGGAAAGAGCAAGTTACCAAATTCCCCATTGTTGATTAGGTTGTTTGCCTGTTTAAGTGATGGAGCTCCCATGAGGTTTTGAGAGTGCCAGGAAATTTCTCATTAATACTAATGTTTCTAGTGTGTGCTAAGGGCACTTCAACGTATTGCTATAGTACCTGGACCACCCCTTTTCTTGATATCTCATAGTATCTGGAAATCTCAATTCTTAGATCTCTAGAAGACCATCTTTTAGAATCCATATTTTGAGTAATTCCAAAAGATTTATGGGTATCAAGAAAGCATATACATGAGTAAGCACTCAATATTTTGAGTAGCTCCATGCCATGATCTGTAATAATATGGGCGTATGTTGAAAATATGGTGGAATAGGTTTTAGAGCAATTGGCTGGAGATTCTCACCGTGAACAAGAACATATGCTCTGCTGTTGATAAGTGCACTTAGAAAATGTGCCATAATTTGTATGTTGTGTTTCTGGATGTGCGAATTAATGTGATGATAGGACTATGTCTCTAGTTGATACACTATTTTACGGATTTGGATTTGGATTTCTGGTTGAATTTATATAGGTTTTTGACTGAACTGTAGTTTGGCTGGAATTCATACCAGTAATCCTGTCTATGTTGATTGTTACAAAAAGCATGATAAAGTAGAGGGGATGCATCAACGGATGAAAGTTTGTGTACTGATAACTATGTTGTCAAGTTTGTCCCTGATTTCACAGAATGCAATTTAAATGTTTCTATGATTTTATATAATTTTTTTAGTGAAGACTACTCTATCTGGAAACTGGGTATGTATTGCCAACTAAAGGGCTTGATTATGAAATTTATGTATTTTGTTTTTTGGGATAAAATTATGCATGAAAGTTCATGTATGTGTTTACTTTATGTGCATATTTTTAAATTATGGATTGGACAACCATGAGTTTGATTGGATTTTATTCTGCAGCGAACTCTATGCTGCCACCAAGCTGCTGCCAACAGGGTGTGAATTTGGTGCACAATTAATCAAGGGTATGTCTCTGTCAAGAAAGACCGTTTTAATGTTTGAAGTGGTGTGTTGGACTATTACTTTTTGTTTTGCACCAGTATTACATCTTCTTGTCGTGCAAGTACTATGTATTCCTTACTTTTCTCAGGCGGCACTTCATCCTACTGTTTTAAATGGTCTTTTTTGGGGAAACATGTCAAGTGGCATCCCCTGTTAATGTGTAGGTTGATGATAATAACTGTCATTGTTTTTCTCAGGTTGAACTCGGCCTTGTTACGTTGAGATTGGAGTGGAAGGAATAAATTAAATACTTTAATCCATTACGGGTATGTTTCCATGTTTGAGTAATATATGATTTTGGTTGGTTTAGATGTTAGAAAGAGTTATCTTAGTATTTGGGAAAGAAATAAATTGTTCATGGTAGGTGGTGTGATTTTAAATGTGCTATCGGCTAAGCGCTATGGATATATTATATATGGGTTTTCCGTTAACCTAGCTGATCGCGCATGTTACAAGTGGTTGTAATATTAGCTGATTTTGAGTCGTAGATGTGGTTTCGTACAATGACAAGTTGAAAACTGTACATACCATTTAATGGGTGATTGTGGGAAGCAGCTTTGATTGTTTGATTTGGGTCATGTATTGTTGTCTGATTGGGTTTGGTTTGGTTCAGGGTTTAACCTATTTGGCTGGAGTTTTAAGGCTTGTTGCAATTGCCGTCGCCAACAGATGTAGTCGAAGTCAGCACTCACATCTTGTTGTACATTTTGTGAAGACTGTGGAATTGATTCAGGATTTGAGATGCGAGCTCGATAAGCAACTCTCTACCCAAATTCGTCATTGCAGCAGGTTGGCCAATTTGTACCACGGTTGGGTTTTTTTTATTGTCTTTGCTAAGCATTTTGAAATTCTAACCTGTTGGTTTATGCGGAGTTCAAATATATATCCACCCCAAGTAAAGGTTTACGAGCTAAGGGAATTCTGTACACAGAGTGATAGGCTTGTTGATGTTCAAATACATTAATTTTGAGTTAAGTCCCGCTTTGTTTACGTTTTGTGTGAAGGTATGACTTCACTTGTGAATTAAGTAGATTTGAAGCTAAAATAAGGTATCAAATACATTTGGTTTTAGTACTTCTCTACTGGATTGTGCAGTGTATGAATTTTTTGTATGAAGTTGCGGTGAAACAAGTAAGGTTAAATACAATGAAATTGACTAATGTAAATACTGGAGGATATGTGTTGCAATTGTTGTTTGTTGTCATTTTATAAATATATGTTTTTTTGCCCAATTTGGAAGTACTATTCATATAACACTACTATTTTCTGGACTATATTGACTGTTTTTATATTCAGTCCCATTTTTTGCAAGCAGATAAAGTCCTGGTGTCATGAATAGTAATTTTCTCAGTTTTTTCCTACCTAACTTTTTTGTGGTTAGATGTGTTTACAGTCCTAGAATTTGTAACCTTTTCCACTTAAGTATCTAATGGCGACAGTATGACGGTTTGGTCCGGAAACTTAATTATTACTTTATATTCTTTCTGTTTGCTCGCTTACTCTCCAAACTTGTTTGTTGTTTTGTGTATATACAATTTTCGGGGGCAAAATAAATTAAACATTATTTGTCTATTTGCATCATTTGTTTTCATTATTGATAATTGATTATTGTAGCATGAGTTATTTAGTTAACCTGCTTTATAGTTTAATAAAGTGAGTTGGTTCATAATTGTTAAAATTATAAAGTGAATTTTGGTAACTAAATTTTTGAGGAATAGTAAAAATTACAATTTAAATTGAATATAAAATTATTGTATCTAAGTATTCTTTCACAATACAAAAACATCCATCATATTTTTTTTTTCTTTGCTGCTGACATGATCGGTTTTTGTTTTTCAAGTTTGGTCGTCGTCTGTAAACAACATTTTGGCTTGGGTGGCTGTATTGTAATTTCTTTAGTCTCCCTTCTTTCACTTTTGGTTATAGGTATAATGCAATTTAATGCCCAGAATTCATTTTCTTTCCCAATTCAGACACTAAGGTCGATGTATGTTATGTTAGATTGTCAAACTTATTTAATAATAACTACAGAACTATATTCTTTCTATTCCTTCAGTCTTGAATTATTTATGTTGGTTTTTTATGTACTATATTGTAAAGTAAAACAGTGGTCACTCACAATTATTAAATTTTAATACGTCAACATTTTCCATTTCATTTATTAGACGATGAATTTTTGTTGACATTGAATATTTTTGTTTAATTGTTAGTAAATATTTTTTCTGTAATGCTTTATTTAATTGTAAAGTTATATGGCTGAATAAAATAATTTTATACATAACATTTACAATTTGAAGCAAAATTTTCATAATATAATTTACTTGAATAGTAAACCTTTAAATTTGAATTGATAGAATGTGTACTTTTTTTAGTGAAAAAAAAATCATCAATTGGAATAGGTTTTATGTGTTATGTTTTGATCATAACTAATCATTTGAATGTTAATAACCTGATATTAAAATTGCCCAACGTCAGTTTTAAATAAATAACAGTTGAAATTATTAGCATAGTTTTGATACAACAAAAATATTCATTTATTTCCTGCTGTTATTTATTTGAATTAACAATTAAATAAATAAACATACCTGCTTGAAAGAAGGGATTACAAAAAAGACTTTGTTGCTAATGCTTTATTAAAGTGCAATCGTTATGTTATAATTTACAAAACCTTATTGTGCTGATTTTTGGTGTACTAATAACATTTTGTTATCGAAAAAGCTTGTCTGTGATTCTTTGTTTCTAGGTGTTCATATGTCTATTTAGGCTTAGCAGGACTGAGAGTAAGTACGTCCGTGTTTTTTTTGTCACTGTGTTGACATCCTTGACCATCATGAATCTTAAGGACCGGATCCAAAAGGTGGCCAATAATTTGTTTCCTCTACATATCTGTTCAATGTTTAATGTATGCTTTGTCATTTCAAAATAAAGTTGTGGGTTTTATATTTAGCTACAACTTCCAATTTGTTCAATGTCTTTAAAGTGTGTCTCTTGGGTAAATCTTGTTCCATTGCTTCACAAACACTGATGCACTTAAGAAATAATGTTTGTACATATTTGTAATTTGGTCTTGTAGAGAACAATGGCAGATGAAGGGGGGTCGGGTCGTAAGAAGGTACCTTGCGGTGATGATGTGGAGAATGTGAAAGCAAACCTGAAGAATGCTTACAATAAGTTCATGTAATTTTTTGCTCTCCATGTTTTGTTTTGTTTTTTTTTTTTTTTTGCCTTCACACTGTCTTATGCTGATTTTCCTTCCATGATGTAGTAATGGTGAGAAACAACGTTTTCAGGAGAAGAATAACCGTGCCATGACTCGACAGGTATGTGCTATATGGCTTCATATGAATGCAGCTTAACCTGAATGTGATATTTATTTTGTCTAGTTCATTGATCAGAATTGTTATCCTATAGGAGTGGGCTGATCTGAACAACCACTGGAAGACGTTAGACGTCCAGCAGAAGTTATGTTTTGCATATGAGGGTGCCGATCGGGTGAAAGATAGTGATTCATTGGTTCATCTGTGGGATGTCGTCTGTCGGCCTTCATTCTTTGCGAAACATGTGAAAGGTTTGACTGCAGAGCAACGAAAATTGGCCCATGAAACCGGGCTTGGATGCTTGTTAGATAACAACGTAACCCAGCTGCGAGGTGATCTAATTTGTTGGCTTGCCCGATCTTTCGATGTGAGTACACGTAGCTTGATTGTCTATGGACGGAGGTTTTGTGTTGCTCCCTCAGATGTTACATCCGTTATGGGCTTAGTGGATGGAAGCAGCTGTCTTTATCTCAAGAATAAGTCCCCCTTGGTCAGTCAGTATTGCAAGCAAGCAAGCGGTCATTTGGTTATTGACCTCAGTGGCCTAGTTGCCAAGTTGGCAGATGGTCGTGGTGACGAGTTTAAGAGGTGTTATGTGTTGTTCACTATTGCAACAGTACTATGTCCGTCGACACGGCAATACCTTCATCACAAATGGGTTTCCGCTGTTGATAATGTGGATATCTTGAGCGACTGTCAATGGGCGACCCTCACACTTGATCATCTGGTTAGCTCAATCACCAACGTTTTTGAAGCACGTGCCCAGAAACTTGGGGGGTGTGTCCTATTTTTGCAAGTAAGAACAAGTTTTTTCTTATTTTCCCTTTGCAGTAGAAAATTTGATGGTATGTTGCTATACTTTTTCAGTCCATTTTGCTAACATAATATAATAATTGCTATATTTTAGATGTACTACTTACGTTATATTCTTCCGGGTGCGTACCCAGTTGGCCAACTCACCCACCCTATTCAATATTTCAGTAAAGATGTTACCTCCAAGTTGCTGAAAAAACGTCCATTCCGGGATATTGAGGAGGTATGATTCTGCTGTTAACATACGAAGTAGTCGTTTTACAGTTGTGTTGGTTCTGAATTTTGTATCTTCCGCTTGCTTCTTCACCCTATCTCTTACGGCTTGCAGGTCGGTCTTCCCCATGACCCAAAATGGGCAAAGAAGATCCGGGAAACCCCTACCAAATCCCCGTATGATTCACCATCTGCCCTTCCTACTTTTGGCAATCGTGACATCAGTGCTGATCACGACTTGGGTGGTTGTATGGATGACGATGGGAAGGGTAAGGCCAAGGTTGGGGGCAGTGTCGACGACTTTGAGGAGGGTAATGGGGGTGTAACATCATTGGGGGTGTTAGTTCGGAAATTAGTGTCAGATGTTGGGGTAATTAAAGAGGAACAACACCAGCAACGTCGGTTGTTGGAAGATTTGAAAGAAGAGCAACAACGTCAGCGTGCATTGCTTCATGAAGTTAATGCTAATGCTTCACTACTTGTTCAAACGTTGAAGACGAGCCGGGTGAAGGAGGTCAATGAATGTAAGAGGGCTAGACCTGAGGAGACACACGGTTCCAATGCTCCATTCCATCCCCCACCCCATTTCCCTCACGTAGAAGTCGGCCAGCGATGTAGTAAAGGACAGCAGGGTGGAGTGGGACGACCAACAAATCTTAATCTCGAAGATGTTAACGTACGAAAGGTTCTTGGAGGTGACGATGAATTTGACAGCCCTGATAAGGCTGTCATTATCAATACCGCCACTCCTCTTGCCTGCCCAACTCCCGTTGAACAGGTGTTGGTACCTTCCGGGGATACACAGTTGGACGGTAAGCCAAATCTAGATGTAGTTATTTTCAATTTGGACAAAACAGAATTAGGAACTGTAGATATGTTTTCTGATGCGATGGAGGTGTGTGAGGTTAGAGGCCAGGTATGTCAATTTGGCTGCTTGGTTTATAAATCCATCACTCCATTTACGTCAACAGTTTTGTATTGCTGATGGTCATGTATGTTATTGTTGTATGCAGGTGAAACCAAAGAAGAAGAGGCAACCTATCTTGAACCTTCTGGAGCGGCCTATTCGAATCCCAAAGCTGTCGAGGGCGCAAACATCACCCTTCACTATGCTTGACATAAAAAAAAGTCGTGCAGGTCCGCGTTTTGGTGCAGGTCCATTTGGTGTGCGGCACCCTGTCTCACCTGAAGAGCACCAACTCCTTATGTATGTCTTTTATGGGCCTTGCAATGACAGGTTAGTGTTTGTTCTATGAAATTGGTTAAATTTTTGTTGTCACTACCATGTTGTTGTGAATGTCTGTTACGGCCCTTGCATTTACAGGTTCCTGTTTGGTATATCCAAAACTGTAACATTGCTGTTATGCTTTCGTTTCTCTTCTGATTACGTTGTCCGTTGTGCGAATAATTTTTTTTTTCCCTTAGCAGTGACCTGTTAGTTAAACCGGGCGGGCCGTATGATATTAGGCGCTTTGATATAAAGATGTTGTTGCCCACTGAGTGGATTAGCAATGTTCTTATCAACACATGGGCTGTCATACTTACGAACCGCGCTCGGGCGAGAGGATCGTCTCTAAGGAATTGGTACCTGACCCTCGACTTCACAGTATGTGTTCTGTGTCTCATATTATTCATGCCTACATCACTTATTTCCCTTACTGCCTCATGTTTCTTCTCCTGAATCCTGAAAACATTTCTCCCTCCTACCCAGCTCCTCAACTTTGTGTACTATATTTGGCTGAATCATGCGTACAAACCCAGTTGTCTTTTCTTTTACTAACCGTTGCTTATATGTTTATTTGCTCTTGCTTCTTCATTTTTACGATGTTATAATATATTTTTTATATTCTTCCATCGTTGTGCTGTTATTTGTTATTTTTTCATACTTTGTTGCTATTTTACTTACGCATATTTTACCAGTACTTGGTACTATTCATCTTCATTTCTGTTCATCATCTTTTAATATTTATTTTTTACAAGTACTTCTTCTTTCTTTTATCCTACTTAAATTTAATTTATTATGTACATAAAGTAGTTGTATTGCACTTATTACTACTTATTTGCTCTTTTGTTACTACCCTTCGTTGTTCGTTTATCAATTCATACTTATTCTGTGGATCAACTACCTATCTCTTACCTTATTATTAGCTACTCATTTTTATTTAGTTATAAAAGAACAAGTACACATGACTGAAAGAATAGACATAATTTGTAAAACTTGAATGTTAGAAGTCTGATTCTACAAAACAGAGATGATTTTTCATATGATATATGAAACTATTTAAAGTAATCAAAAAATAGATATAAGTGCATATAATATTTTGTGGTTACCGGATAACAAAAATAACAGCATCACTTAAATTCCTGGTATTCATGAATTACTACAATTGAACACATTTCATAACCTGGTTAGCTTTGTGAAAAAGAAACCATAAAATGCTAACTGTTGTTTGATGCTTTACTGTGGACTGTTAATTAATGGTGCAAACTGTAACAGTGAAGTAATTTGCGTTCCTGTTTCTCTTCTGTCTCAGAGGCAGGATGGTTGAGACAATGCAGGCCAGAAACACTAAAAGCCATGTTAAAACAACACACAAGCTGAATGCCATAGCTAGCGCATCTTCATTACTTTGTTTGTTTTCTTTTAGTGTTTGTGTTTAGGTGCTGTGAGTATTGAAGAGCATGGCTGGGTATTTATATTTTTTCTGATCAGGTGGAAGATTAAGGGTGGATTAACAGTACCGTTAGTATATATTCCTTTTTAAAAAGAGACAGAGAGATAGAGAGAGATTAAGTTAGAACTAGTTAGGTGGTAACGAAACAGTTGATATTCACTACAACGAATACAAATGTTTGAGGGGGGTTCCTTAAAAAACAAGAATAAAAGAAGTCAGTCCAACAGTGGGGAAAAATAATATCGTCACTGAAATACCTGTTATTCTGAATTACTAAAACTAAACAAATTTGATAACGTGGTTAGATATTGAAAAAAAAATATAAGAAAATGCTAACTTTTGCTTTAATGCTTTAATCTTGAGTGTTAATTAATGGCGGTAATTGTAACAGTTATCATGAAAACTGCGGGGTTTTTTTTTTTTAAGATTAAGTTGATGTATTACACACCGAACTGTTTATTTCCACTTTACAGTCTTCTAAATTCAGTGAGGATGTGAAACAGAGCTTATGTCCTATTTTCTGCAGAACCCATTATGCATAATTTTTTCCGTTGCCATTATGAGTCTAATGTGTGCTTGAAGTAATTGATCATCACTTTGTTCGCAGTTTATGGCAGCCCGGCCAGCACAATATCTCCAGAACTTGCGTACGAATGAGCAGTTGAGGTCCTTACTGATTGATGATATCAACAACTGTGATAAGGTAATTTTGTACCACTTACTGTTATTTTGGTTTTTCCTGGAGTAAACGTTTGGCATACTCGGTAGCTGGTGTGATGTACTGTGCCTTTATGTTTAGATCTTCCTACCCATTCATAAACCCGCCCATTTCTATCTGCTTGTTGTTGATGTCAATTTGATGACAATCTCCGTGTGGGACACCCTTGGCAAAGGGCATACAATTGAGTATTATTCTGAGGAGATAGATTTACAAGTACGTACTTAACTGATTTGAACTGTCATTCGGATATGGCCCGTAACTGTTGTTCATGAAGTAACTGGAATTTAACCATTCATATGCTGTCCTACTAGTGTGCGGCGTTGGACGAAGTGGTTGCTCCACCGAAATTCAAGTTCAGCGAGTTTCAGAAGGTTAAGCCAAAAGAATTCCCTGTGCAACTAAATACCTGTGACTGTGGATTGTTTGTTTGCTATTTCATGGAACACCCAACAAGGGTCACGATGAGTGTGAAGAAGGAGGTTTGTCCCTACTTCAGCTATTCATTTACATTAATTTTATTAAATTAATTTTTGCCATAATGAGCTATTTTTCCTGCTGCTTCCCAATGGGACACACATGAGCGCAGATGCCAGTTTGTACTGGATCTTTTGCTATGCGATGAGAACCTACTGAAGAGCCATATTCAATCGACAGCCAGCATGTGGTTTGAGTCGCAACGCAAAGATTGTGGTGGTGTTGATGTTAGGAAGGAGCAAATACTGTCCGTTGATGAAGTTGTAGTTAAACGAAAAGGCAGAGGGAAGCGTGGGCAGAAATGAAGATCTGAAGACACAAGCTGTCCGTCTATCAGTTGCTGTACCCCATACAATTTCTATTTTGTGGTTATGTGGTTGGCCGGTAGTTTTTGTTGGGCCAATCATCCCATGCTAACTTATTTTGTATATATGGTAGTCTATAGAGTAGTAGTTGATTTTGGAGAAGGTATCCATACCCATTCGTCAGGACTTAGCTGCATTGCCAAGGGGCTCCTGTTACCTTTTTTTGCGAATTCATTTTGTACCCTAGGGATATTTTTGGAGATGTTTCAGTGTTTCGACATCTCAGGCATTGTACATCCAGTGACATTACCAACAAGTATTGACATAATATAAAATGTTCAGGTTTCATACTGGTTGATGGATACAGGACTTGTTTACAATATAAATGAGCATCGTTTTCCCTTCCTGTACACAAGTGCGGTAATAGCTGAAACTGTAAAATATGGCATCTACAGAATAACAGTAGTTCATACATGACACATTTGACTGCAATGATTAATTATATTAAAAAAACACATAACACATTTTGCTTCACCTACAGTTTCTGTTGACAGTGTAGCATGGTTATAAAAGTGGTATTTCCAACCCACTTTTTTTGTTCCGGAAATTAGGTGTCTGTTACACGTACCCGAGCAATTGATATGCTCTTACAATGACAATATTACTTTCATAGGGTTCTAAGTAGTACCATGGGAAACAATAGGACGTACATCATGATGATGAGATTAACCCTCATCTGATTTCATGCGTCCATAGGACATCGCAGAACATGATAGTAATAATACATTAGTTCACAGTATTCATTAACCATGCTTCCCAACATCACACGTTCGTTACATATTAATACGAGGTCCGTTGTGTTGTTCCAAAACATTTCAAACTCCTTTCCTACATGTGCACATACATCCACCCAAAACAATACATGCTGTTATCTGCAAGTCCCCCTCCATGAATCAATTTCAAAGACCTGCATGTTAAACGGTGGAGTGGCAATGTCAGTTCCAACAGTCCAGTTCAAAAGTAATGTGCATTACCGAACAACGTAATTATCATCAATATGACCTGAACTTAACCCATCCCCCCCTGCCTGAGCATCTGACACTGCAGCATGTATTGGAAAGAACCAACGTTTGGCGCAAAACCCCATGCTGATGGGTTAACTGGCTGTGCTCCGTTGGGGAAAGGGGATGTAGAGTTCGCATAAACACTATAACTCTGAAAAGGCGAACTTGATGATGCTGGATGTGGATAGGAGGCTGTATGTTGAGACGGATACGATGTTTTCATATTGACAATGCTTTCTCCTTCGGTTTGCGGTTCAGCTTTAGCAATGGAAATAGCCAACTGTGAAGCCTCCTCGACCTCTGCCTTCTTCCTCGAACGCTTCCTTATTTTCTCCTTCCTCTTCTTTGATGCATCGGACTTCTTACCCGTCACCCGTATAGGATCCCGTATGATTCTGCAATGTTCTCTTCCACCATTGTCATCTTCTAGCATACTTTGGTGTTCTTCGAACAACTCGGCTGCTCTAACAGTCAAGGCACCAATCTTTTCCTTCATTTCCAAATATCCATCTTCTGATGCCCGAGAAGCAAAGAATGCAAGTTTGTTACATATGCCGGCCAACTGTGCTCGTTTGACCAAAATTGCTGATTCTACATCATTGGGAGTGACACGAGAAATGTAAGCTGGATCTTTTTTTGCATCCTTTGTCCACCTTGGTAATATACAGCTGTCTGGGATAGTTACTGCATTTTGTAGCTTAAGGACAGCAAAGATATGACTACAAGGAATACCTGAAACATACAAGGTAAGATAAGTAACTTCATCTCCATTGCATAACGCTCAAACGGAAAAATAAATAACGCCTTAATGTGTATGTCCTACAAACCTGTGTAAGTAAGTAGCTTGCAACTGCAGTGATACACGCGAGCATCAGCATGAAATTTTACGTGTGTTGCTCCCATTTGGCTTGCGTATTTACGGACCTCAAATAAACGAGTAGTAGCACTTCCATTTTGTCCAACAACAACCAAGTACTTGGGCTCCTCAACAATTTGCTGGCGGATACGAACCAAGATCCGAGGGGTGTACACCTCGGCTGCATGTCTTTCCAGATGCTGAAAATGGGTAACAAGTTGAGGAATTGTATGTCGACTATAGAAGTGCTGCTGGACTTCTGCCTCCCGCAGCCTGTCTAGAGCCATATCAAGATGCCGAACAAAGTCCTACAGCGTCAACTGTGAAGATAAGAATCTCTTCTGGAAAGCGTGCATGCCCTCGGCCCTCTATGTGCTTGTCATCCCAACGAAGAACGTATTCTTTAAAAGAGCTGTCGCCCAATATTCCCGCTTATCCCATACATCCTGAACCCACTGATTTTGCTGTAGCCCATGCTCCGTGATTGCTGAATGCCACTTCGCTTCAAGTTCCTCTGGGTCGTCAATATTAAGCATCATGTGCGCGAACATACCAGCGAAGGCAGGTGATTCTTTTACATTTGTCTTGCAATTGCGCATCAGATGCCAAGAACATGTTCGGTGTCGTGCTGTTGGTAATTCGGACTGAATCGCCAGCTTGAATCCTTGGGCACCGTCCGTTATAACTGCAGTTGGCTGCTTACTTCCCATACAGTGAACAAATCGGCTGAGTAACCACTTGAAGCAATCCTCGGACTCATCACACACAAGAGCGCAACCGAATATGGTTGTCATAAAGTGGTGGTTCACGCCTAGAATGACAACATATGGTAGCTTATATCCATTGCTATTATAAGTTGCATCGAAGGAAATAACATCTCCAAAGACTGCATAATCCCGCCGCATGCCACCGTCTGCCCAAAACAGATAGCATAATGTATCATCCCCATCAACCGCGTACCTACAGTAGAAGTCAGGGTCGGACATAGCTCGAGAAGTAAGATGGGCTATTGATTTCTCACAATCTGTTGGAAGCTCCCCAACCCTACAATCCGAGTCAACCCAATTGTATAGGTCCTTTCTTGTGAAACCAACATTTTTATATCCACCGTTCGTGACAACCATATAGTCCATCACCCGTGCCGTTCCGACTCCCACCCTGCGCATATCCGTCTGCACTTGTTTCGCAGTAGGACTAACTAGTCTCCTCGAGCGTAGGAAATGTGACTCAAACTGTGAGGCAAGGACATGGTTATGGGTAACCTCGAACTCATGAACAAGATATTTCTGATTTTCATAACAATAATGAACACGAAAAGCAGCTTTGCAGCAACACCGCGAAACACGCCGAGGTTCCCTGACAGCCTCATGAGCTTTCTTTTCCTTCACTCTAGCCTTGCCCTCCCTTGAACAAACCCAGCGCCGCCGAAAGTGGCCACCTTGTACTCTACTCAGGCTCAACCTGAGCTGGCGCTTTACGGCACAGAGAAATCCCATCAAACAGGGGGGGGGGGGGCGTACTTCTGGCCTAGAAATTTTCGGGCGCTCACATGTTTCTGTCGACCCACAGCTGGCATCACATCCCCTTCGGGGGGACATCATGAAACTGCCACTCATCAACTGGTTGTGTTAATAGGTCTCTGCGCTAGTAGGGGGGTTGGAACCTTTACAAATTTGTCATCAAGGGGGATGGACTCCTCGAACCGATGAATGTCCCGGCATGTACGTCCATCATCTAGTACATTTACAAGAGCGGTCAACTGATCACTTAAAGTGGGACATGATGCACGCTGACCACAGTTGAGGAGGCGTCCCTGGAATAATGCTGAATGAAGAAATTTGGGTTACGTGCTAAGTAAACTGGAAAGTCTCCTTCTAAGAAAGACCTGGTTTTATTACACCTACTTGGCCCTGCCGGACCCCCTCCTCTGCAAGTACTCGTCCATCCCTTCTCTGCCCGTCAATCAACTCACACCGTAGAACTAGCGGTCTGCAATACACGCCCAAATGGTTAGACGAAGTTTTCAAAAAGAAACTTTGAATAATTGCAGTTGTAAAGTTGTTGATCAGCGACCTTAGACGTTAAACCATGAACGATCAACACTGCAAGTGGGTATTTATATAGAGGATCCGACAAGTTTTAATGAACAATACGACGTTGGTGGACAGAGAAGAGAGTTGAGGGAAATAGTAAGGCCACGTGGGGTTTTCGTTGTTGCGTCGTTTAAAATATTGTTATTCAGTAAAGTTCATTTGCATGTCATTGATCCTTCTATAGAACGGCTGTACACCTTGCCACCAAGGGACATAAGACGCATCGAACCATGACCGATGACCGTTGGAGAATTGTAGCGAACATGAAAAATGCAGGACAAGGGAATATGATGAGAGTCATAGACTTACCCTAAGGACCGGTGTCGCAGGTACTACAAGTGAATCTTTCAGATCCACGCCGGACGGCAGTTTCAACCAACAAACTTTCTCTTCTAATCTATCACGCACTTCCTCGCCTGAGTGCAACCCCCCTGGTGTTGGTGTTCGGTATTCTACGGATTAGAAGGGCATGTCAACCTGACATTGTCTTACCCTAGACATGGCCGACGTCTCAGTGGCATCTATAGCACAGACTCCCCCTTCTTCTCTCTTCCCCTCTCTCGCTTCTCAGAATCCTTTCTGGCTTAATAAATCCCCCACTCTTGTTGACGTTCAGGTTTAACTGTCTAACTTGTTTTCACGTTTCTTTTTTTCGTTACATTTCTCGTGTATTACGCTATTCTACGGTGTAGTTGATTACTACTTGATTGACAGTACTTGCAATGACGTAGGTGTAATAACAGTTGATGAAGTTTAGTATGGATAACATTTACATTCCATTATTCCAGTACCCTAACTGTTTGTGCAAACTTTGCAGACCGCCAGTAAATGGCTGATGATGGACGTACAGCCGCATTATTTGAGGAGTCTTCTGATTATGATTTGTCCGTCATTGCCAAGAATATTAACAAACCAGTTGATGAGTGGCAGTTTCATGATGTCGAACATGTTCAGTTTGACAGGGTATGTGATGCTGAAAATTTCTACCAGAAGTACGCATGTTTGATGGGATTTTCTGTGCGTAAAGATGAGCTCAGGTTGAGCTGTAAGTACAAGGTGCCACAGCGGCGGCGCTGGGTTTGTTCAAGGGAGGGCAAGGCTAGAGTGAAGGAAAAGAAAGCTCATGAGGCTGTCAGGGCACCTCAGCGTGTTTCGCGGTGTTGCTGCAAAGCTGCTTTTCGTGTTCATTATTGTTATGAAAATCAGAAATATCTTGTTCATGAGTTCGAGGTTACCCATAACCATGTCCTTGCCTCACAGTTTGAGTCACATTTCCTACGGTTGAGGAAACTAGTTAGTCATACTGTAAAACAAGTGAAGACGGATATGCGCAGGGTGGGAGTCGGAACGGCACGGGTGATGGACTATATGGTTGTCACCAACGGTGGATATAAAAATGTTGGTTTCACAAGAAAGGACCTATACAATTGGGTTGACTCCGATTGTAGGGTTGGGGAGCTTCCAACAGATTGTGAGAAATCAATAGCCCATCTTACTTCTCGAGCTATGTCCGACCCTGACTTCTACTGTAGGTACGCGGTTGATGGGGATGATACATTATGCTATCTGTTTTGGGCAGACGGTGGCATGCGGCGGGATTATGCAGTCTTTGGAGATGTTATTTCCTTCGATGCAACTTATAATAGCAATGGATATAAGCTACCATATGTTGTCATTCTTGGCGTCAACCACCACTTTATGACAACCATATTTGGTTGCGTTCTTGTGTGTGATGAATCTAAGGATTGCTTCAAGTGGTTACTCAGCCAATTTGTTCACTGTATGGGAGGTAAAATGCCAACTGCAGTTATAACAGACGGTGCCCAAGGATTCAAGCTGGCGATTCAGTCCGCATTACCTGCAGCACGACACCGAACATGTTCTTGGCATTTGATGCGCAATTGCAAGAAAAATGTAAAAGAATCACCTGTCTTGGCTGGTATGTTCGCGCACATGATGCTCAATATTGACGACCCAAAGGAACTTGAAGCGAAGTGACATTCAGCAATCACGGAGCATGGGCTACAGCAAAATCAGTGGGTTAAGGATGTTTGGGATAAGCGGGAATATTGGGCGATAGCTCTTTTAAAGAATACGTTCTTCGCTGGGATGACAAGCATACAAAGGGCCGAGGGCATGCACACTTTCCAGAAGAGATTTTTTATCTTCACAGTTGAAGCTGTACGACTTTGTTCGGCATCTTGATGTGGCTCTAGATAGGCTGCGGGAGGCAGAAGTCCAGCAGCACTTTTATAGTCGACATACAATTCCTCAGCTTGTTACCCATCTTAAGCATCTGGAAAGACATGTAGCCGAGGTGTACACCTCTCAAATCTTGGTTTGTATCCGCCAGCAAATTCTTGAAGAGCCCAAGTACTTGGTTGTTGTTGGACAAAATGGAAGTGCTGCTACTCCTTTATTTCAGGTCCATAAATATGCAAGCGAAACGGGAGCAACACTCATAAAATTTGATTCTGTTACTGGTGTGTATCACTGCAGTTGCAACTTACTTACTTACACAGGTTTGTACGACATACACAGTAACTCATTTTTTTTTTTACAACGTTATGCAATTGAGATGAAGTTACTTATGTTACCATGTACGTTTCAGGTATTCCTTGTAGTCATATCTTTGCTGTCCTTAAGTTAGAAAATGCAGTAACTATCCCAGACACCTGTATATTAACAAGGTGGACAAAGGATGCGAAAAAAGATCCATCTTACATTTCTCGTGTCACTCCCAATGATGTAGAATCAGCAATTTTGGTGAAACGAGCACAATTGGCTGGCATATGTAACAAACTTGCATTCTTTGCTTCTCGGGCATTAGAAGATGGATATTTGGAAATGAAGGAAAAGATTGGTGCCTTAACTGTTAGAGCAGCCGAGTTGTTCGAGCAACACCAAAGTACGTTACAAGACGACAATGTTGGATGAGAACATTGCAGAATCATACGGGATCCTATACGGGTGATGGGGAAGAAGTCTGATGCATCAAAGAAGAGGAAGGATAAAATAAGGAAGCGTTCTAGGAAGAACTCAGAGGTCGAGGAGCCTTCACAGCCGGCTATGGCCATTGTTAAATTTGAACCACAAACCATAGGAGAAAGCATTGTCAATATGATAACACCGTCTCTGTCTCAACAGACAGCTTCCTATCCACATCTAGCATCATCAAGTTTGCCTTTTCAGAGTTATAGTATTTATGCGAACTCTACATCCCGTTTCCCCAAGCTTGCACAGCCAGTAAACCCATCAGCATAGGGTTTCACTCCGAACCTTGGTTCTTTCTAATACATGCTGCAGTCTCAGATGGTTGGCCAGCCGGGGGATGGGTTAAGTTCATGTTAGATTGATGAAAATTACTTTATTGGGTAATGCACATTACAGTTCAAATCAACTGTTGGAACTGACATTGTCACTCCACCTTGTAACACGCAGGTGGTTGAAATTGATTCATGTAGGGTGATTTGCAGATTTCAGCAGTCTATTGTTTTGGGTTGATGTATGGGCATATGTATCAAATGAAGGCCAAATGTTTTGGAACAAACAACGGACCTCGTATTAATATGTAACGAATGTGTGATCTTGGGAAGCATGGTTATTGAATATTGTAAACTGATGTATTATTACTGTCATGTTCTGAGATGCGCATTGTCACAAGTACTATGGAGCATGAAATCAGATCAGGGATAATCTCATCCTCATGATGTACCTCATGTTGTTTCCCATGTTACTACTTAGAACCCT